>OZ023266.1:13528564-14128564 GCA_964006375.1 Tillus elongatus
AGTTCACAGTTACGCGGACGACAGCACCCTCCACTCAAATATACAATATTCTAAGCCTGTCTCTTTAGCCCAATTAGATGAGGATCGCAGACTCATTGAGGGTTCTATCTCCGTGGATCTACAAAAAATATTAGACTGGGGAAGTAGAAATCTTGTACAATTCAACCCCACCAAATCACAGTCTTGCTTTCTTTCTCATAAGAGATACACCAGCCCTAGACCCATCACAATGAACAACCAAGTTATTCAGAGTAATGAGTCCTTTTCACTTATTGGCATTTCTGTGGATCGAAATCTCAATTGACACCAACATGTCACATCAATTGCAGAAGCGGCTGCTAAGAAATTAGGTTTCCTCTTCCGGGCTCGCAAATACTTTTCACCAGCTAATCTCTATACTTTATACACTTCACAAATAAGACCAATCCTCGAATACTGCACCCACATCTGGGGTGCTGCTGCTGCTTCTACACTCGCTATCCTGGACTCCATTCTGAAGAGAGCTATACGTCTCATCTGTGACCCTATGCTCACCCAAAGGCTGCCATCCCTTGCCCACCGACGTGCCGTTGGTGAACTCTCTCTTTTATAAATATCTGCACGGGCACTGCTCAGAGGAGCTTTCTTCCATAGTTCCTCCACCTGCTGCCCCCAACAGATCTACCAGGGGAACAGAGCGAATGCACCCTTTTACTGTCCAGGTTACCAGACATAGAACATCTTGTTATGCCCGCTCTTTTGTCCCGAGGACTTCCAAGTTGTGGAATACCTTGCCGGCACATGTTTTTCCTTCTCCCCCGAACCTCCAAACCTTCAAGTACATAATTAACAAGTTGCCTCTTTCCTCCTTGTCGACACCCACGGTACGATAGTATTTAGGCTGTAAGCCCTCGTGGTGTGTTGTTGAAATAAAAAATAAATAAATAAAAACCTTGAGCATACAGGAGATTGGGAATGTTGTTGATGCTGTGGTGGCCTATCGATCAGTATCTGCAGCAGAGATACTGGCCGTCCAGGAATAACTTGGGTATGCGTGCCAGTGTCATAAGATTACGACGATTCACTATGTAAAAACTGGAACCTGTGATGAGCACTGATAAGTACACTTGGAGAACCCAAATCACCACAACACATATTTCAAAGACCTTACGATAGTTTCGTAGAACGTCATCAGAGGATCAAAAATTCTAAAATTAAACTGAATAGCTACAGTGAATTTATATCGCGACTTAACTTTACGGTTAAGACGTTTGAATTTTTAAAACAGTTTATTTAATACTTTAAACAATCAATACTTAATTACTTAATACAAAAAATGAATAATACAATATACTAAAAATATGACGATCAACCTACATGTGATCTAATGTCTAGCACGCGATGTGCAGAGTACCAGCTCGGAACAAGAATGAATGGTCTGATCCCTGTGAGCAGCCTCTTTATACACTTCACTCCAGGCGTGGCACTTATTGTCTCTGGATGAAACAAAGGTTCTGCTGATGTAGATTCTCACAGTGATATTCCGTCCAACTTGCTGTTTGAGCCTGCATACTTGTGGGCTCCTTTCCGTCTACGGCTGACTCAGCGGTTCTTACTGTGGGAAGGCGACTTTGTAGCATAACGGGCCATTGTTTGGGCTCCATTTATCTCGCGTCTAGGTAACTAACTAGTCCGAAGTAAAATTGTCGTCGACGACCCATCGTTTGTCTATTGTGTAGTGAACCTACGAGGTCAAAGACCTGCTTTAATCTTCTGGTTGACAATTTTTTTTATCTAATGTAAGGATAATGGGCTAAAAAAAGGTATTGAGTTATTTAAGAAAGCTACACGTTCCTTTTGATGTAGAAATTTACTCTAGAAATTTACTTTCTAGATCAATAGGAACGTGTAGTTTCCTTAAATAACTCGATACCTTTCTTTTTAAGCCCATTATCCTTGTGAGAAAGAGGCATGTAGTTGCTAAGAAGCGCTTTGGATCCTTTCTTGGGGACGGGTTGTACTCGAGCAGTTTTCCAGTTACTAGAGAATAGGCGTCTATTGTAAGATATCTGAAACAGACGAGGCAGGACAGGAGCAAGTTCTGGTGCGCATTTTTTGAAAACAATTGCTGGGATCTCGCCAAGACCAGAGGCTTTCCTGGTAGTAAGAGAATAAAGCATATTTCGTAACTTTTTAGTTTTGAAAATAATATCCGTCATTTTATGCGCGACATTGGGGACTGTTGGTGGTTGAACATTTGGAGGTGGGTTGAGAGTAGAATTGCCGGCGAACAACAGGGCAAAAAGTTCAGCCTTGCCCAGGGCGGTAGAAACAATTTCATCCCCTGAAACAAGGGGTGGGAACGTGCTCTTGCAGAAATTATTCCCAATAGATTTAGCAAGAGTCCAGGAGGGTTTGCTGCCGTTGGAGCTTGAGAGGACTTTGTTTTTGATGTGGTTATTAAACGAATTTTTTGCCTCAGAAAGAATGCGGACATAGCGGTTTCTTGCGTCGTTAAATGCTTGACGGTTTTCTTGACCGGGATTGTGTAGATGCGTTTTGTAAGCTTTGACCTTTTCAAGTCTGGCCTTGTCACGGGATTTAGAGAACCAGGGCTTTTGAGTGGCTGAAGAGGTTTTCTGTGTACGTGGTATAAATAATTCCATGCCAGCTTGGATAATTTCGGTAGCGTTTTGTGAGATATCAGAGGGGTCAGGATGAGGAAATCAGACAGACGCCCATGGAAATGATGAAAAGTAATCCCGCATTTCGTCCCAGTTCGCGGAGTTGTAGTGCCAAACGATACGTGGGTGTGATGGCTGTGGTGATGACTTTTGGAAATATTCTGTATAACTTTAATTAAATTTGTAATACAAGTTTCTTTTAAAGAGACCATTTCTCTCAAAAGGAGTTAAAACGCCAGATTTTTTGATAATACAGTGATATCGATGGTAACACTTTCAAAAGTATGTTTCAAATGTGCGCGTACTCGGACCTCTAAAATCGATCTTCAAGGTCTGTGTAAGTTTAAAGTATTAACTTTATTAATATGCCGTATAATAATAGTGTACAATTCTTATGAAAATTCGCTACTATAACGCATATACTGCGTACCGAAATTTTTTAAGTGTAAGGTTTTTTTTTTTGTTCCCTCAGGGCTCGTCCGCGGCCTTGCCGCCCCGATAGCACCGCAACCCTTGGTTGATTGTGCATACCCTTAGTCTTACTCCACCCATTCCAAGATCACTGTGCCTTGAACTAGTCTGCACAGCGATTGGTAGGGTGAAGTTTTATATTGCTCTGTCTCCGGTCTAGAGTGACCGTAGATCAGTTGTCTTTTCCGGTCCAGAGCTATACACTCACACAAGATGTGCAGGGCTGATTCCTCCCCCTCGCCGCAGAGTCTGCATGCGAGGTCCCCTTCGAACCGCCCCATTTTATGCAGGTGTTTCTTGACGGCCATGTGTCCCGTCAAGAGACCTGTTGTGTTTCTGAGCTGTCCTCTGCTAAGGTTTAGCAGCTCCACAGCTCTCTTTGAACTGGGTCCGTCAATTATTGACTTCCCATGTCTGAGCCCTGGACAGTCCGCCCAGTACACCTTGTGTTGGTTTCTGACCCAGGACTTAATGGCTCCCCTGGCAGTGCTCTTTGACACGCCCAGAGCCGGTTCTGGTCCCATAAATAGTTCTGCTGACCCTCTCTTCGCGAGACTGTCAGCTTCTTCATTGCCTTTAACCCCCGAGTGACCCGGCACCCAGATGAGGGTCACCTCATTCTGCCCAGCCAGGTCGCTCGTCTCGTCTCGGCACTCACTCACCAGCCAGGAATTTACCCGTGGGCTACTTAGTGCCTTAAGGGCTGCCTGGCTGTCTGTGGCTATGAGGATCCG
This sequence comes from Tillus elongatus, assembly GCA_964006375.1. NCBI lineage: Eukaryota > Metazoa > Arthropoda > Insecta > Coleoptera > Cleridae > Tillus > Tillus elongatus. Next base: position 13,532,433 of record OZ023266.1, read on the forward strand.
CTTGTTGGTGTAGCCCCTCCTCTTGTTCTCCCGCACACAGTGCAGGATGGCGTACATCTCGGCCTGAAACACCGTTGCATGGGCTCCGAGGGAAATACTATGACTTACCCTCGGTCCTTCCGAGTAAACACCTGCCCCCGTCCCACGCTCCCCGCCAGATCCGTCCGTGAACCAGACGAGCGCGTCCCGTGGCATGCCCGGCGACTCCTCCCGCCATGCCTCGCGATCAGGGATTTCCACTGTAAAGTTGTTTTCCCTGCACATTCGCGGGCTCGCGAAGTCTGACCTCATTTCAAGCATGGGCTCCTTCACGATCTTCTGAATTTTGCAGTGGCCCCTGAAGCCTGGGTTGATCTTCAGTCTACCATTGCAGGCTAGTCTGTATAGTCCTAGCCTGGCCTCTCCCATAATAACTAAGTGTAGGGGGGGTAGATCCAGCAACACCTCCATGGCGGCTGTTGGGGTTGAAGACATGGCCCCTGTGATGCCTAGGCAAGCCATCCTTTGGATCTTGCCTAGTTTTTGTTTGGCACTGGATTGTGTCACCTTAGGCCACCAGACCAGTGCCGCATATGTTAACGATGGTCTGACCACCCTTGTGTACAGCCAGTGGGCCATACTAGGTCTTAGTCCCCACGTTTTTCCATATAACCGCCTAGTGACGGCTAAGGTCATGACTGCCTTACGCAGTATTTTTCCAATGTGACCATTCCAGGTTAGCTTAGAGTCCAATACGACCCCAAGATATTTTACCTCCCTGGCGATTGGAACGCTCCTACCGTATAGAGTGAGAGTTCTGTGGCTTTCACACTTCCTCCTCCTCGTAAACGGCACGACGGTTGCTTTCTCGGGGCTCACCCCGAGCCCTTGATCAACCGTCCACCCTTCCACCACTTTCAGTGCAGTCTGCATACGCTCCCACACTGCCTGTGTGACCTTTCCTCGGACTATGATGACAATGTCGTCCGCATAGCCCTGTACCTCATACCCCCCTCCCGAGAGCCTCCCCAGCAGGCCGTCCACGACTAGACACCAGAGCAAGGGAGACAGAACGCTCCCCTGCGGACACCCCGCCGCGACCCCCGCCAGCAGAGTCCCTCCCGCGATTGAGGTGAACACCGCCCTGTCCCTGAGCATGGAACCGATCCACCTGCAGCAGGTCTCCTCTATTCCACGCTCCCGGGCAGCTGCCAGAACCGATCCGAACGAGGTGTTGCTAAAGGCCCCCTCTATGTCTAGGAAGGCCCCCAGCGCCACCTCCTTGTTCTCCAGCGTATTCTCCAGTTTCAGCACCAGTTGGTGCAGTGCTGTTTCTGTTGAGAATCCTGCTCTGTATGCATATTGTCCGCAGTGTAGAGGATATGCTTCCAGTACACCGCCCCTAATGTGCCGGTCCAGCAGTTTTTCCACTGTTTTCAGCAAGAAGTACATGAGACTTATTGGCCTCTGGGACTTTGCCTGGTCTGTTGGACGCCCAGGTTTAGGAATAAATACAACCCTGGCCAGTCTCCATGCCCTCGGAATGTACCCCAGAGCCAGGCTGGCCCTCATAATGAGGGTAAGCACCGGCGCCAGTAAAGTGTAAGGTTTACAGATTACTCAATTCGTAGGCTTTTTGATAAGTGTATTATTACAGCGTTTTTGTCTATTACAGGATGCTATTCCAGACTTCATCATAACATTTGCTGTACCTATTAAAAATTACAAAGAAACTGCTCATTTCTATGACGACGCCAGGGGTACAAGACAGAAAAACGTGATATTTAGCACAGAGCCGGTTCCACTACTGGGCATTTCATTTGTGTTGAAATCATACTGGAATTACAAAATGTTGAACGTGGTCATTGCCTGGGAGCAAAACAAAGTAATTCATTTATACACTGCAAATCCCTTCTTCATAACTGATGACTTGCTAGTTGAAAATATGACAGAAAGAACAGATCTGGATCCGTTTTATGACAAAGCATCGAATCTTAACGGATATGCGATTAGAGCTTTTTTACCGTATGAAGATCCCACAAAAATAATGTCTGTAAAAATTCGTGAAGGCAAAAGAATATACAGAGGTATCGATTTTAAGATACTAAACGCCATTTTTAAGAAACTCAACGCATCTTTGAACATCATTAGATGCGAGGAAGTACTAAAAGATGGCGATGTTAATCCGTGGTTGTTTATCGATGCGGTAGAAAATAAATCGATTGCGGAAAAGAACGTGATGATTGAAAATGATTTAGACTTGCTAGTGCTTTCGCAGATGTTCAATTTACATAAGATATTTGAAAATGCTTATCCACATCGAGAAAGTGGTTTATCGGTTGTTGTTCCAAAAGCAGTCCAATTTTCAATGTTAGAAAATATAGCGCATGCTTTTACGTTGAGTTTTGCAGTTTTTTATGCTGGTTTGCCATTGGGTAAGTTAATTTGATTTGTTGCATATTATAGATTACAACTTATTCTTCTGTCTCAAATGATGTATTTACTCAAACACTTTAACAAACATTTATCAGCCTAGATTACTTATCTATATGTGTAGCGAGACCAGTCTTACAGAATTAGAATTTTAAAATTGGAACCAGTTGATGTTTTCTGTTAATCAACTGCAGCATTTTTTTAGTCAATTTTCTTCAAAAAAATTCACTAATGAGGCGATCCCGACTTTTGAATTTTGAAAAAATTTCTCAATAACTCAAAAAATAATGGGCCGATTTTGTTTACATTTTGTGAATACCTTCCTTTTGCAAATGGCTTGGATAAGTTCGTTAGTCATGAAAATCGGCCTAGGTTTTCCTGGAAAATTTTGTGTTTTCTTTCAAAAAAAATTATATCTCCGGAAATAACAAAGTAAGGACAACAAATTTGGCACGCTGGTTTATATCGTTATAGGTGAGCTACCCACCAAAATTTAGCTCTGTAGGTCAAAAGACAAAAGTTATGGGCATTTAAAGAAAGATAAATTGGGGTTTTCCTCAAAACATCAAAGTGACAATTTAAAACGTCAAAATTCGCAACATTTAGACAAAGAACTTGCATCTAATACGGGCTATGGAAAGAAAATGTCTTAAGAAGAATGTTTTACAAACCCTGAAGTCTTAGTTTTAACCGCCATTGTCCTTCATTTTACTAAAATATTTCCAGAAAATTCATTTCAAATAGACCCTTTCTCTGATACTTGGCAGTAGTCTTAGCTATAGAGTTTATCGTTTAATGGTATATAATTTTTGTCGAATTTTCGTAAAAAAATCAATAAAGCTCAATATATCCGTTATTATACAAGATATGAAAAATTATTGTATACATTAATTATAGGGTGTCTTGAGCTACATCTTAAAAAACAGTCCAGTTTTTCACAAACGTAAGTTCATTTTCGGAAAAATTTTGTACTCTTTCAAACAATAAAGTTATTTTGATCAAATATGTGTGGGTGTGTGAAGAATGGTTTGGCCTCGAGCTTGTAGTCTCATTGGCCACAGACTTTTTTAGTTACTTTCAATTTCCAATTTAAGTGGGAAGATCGCACTTTCATGCAGAATTGCCATATCACACAAATTTCAGTCATCTAGACCTATACTTACAATTCTAGTATTTACTTATACTTATATGTTATACCTATTTTACACCTTTTTTTTTAGATGATTTATTTATTTATATTTTTTTTTATAATTTTTTTAATACGTTTTTTTCTTCTTCTTTTTTCCTTTTTTTTTCTTTTTTTTTATCGTTGTTTATATATATATATATATATATATATATATATATATATATATATATATATATATATATATATATATATATATATATATATATATTACTTTGATTTTTTTTACAGGTATATATTTTCTTTTCTTTTCTTTTCCACAATTATACAATTTCACACTATATACAAACTATACAATTCTACAATATATAAAATTAAACTGTTTTTACCATATTATTCATGATGAAATATGGTACATTATTTCTACTACGTGGGTAGCAAAATTTGATGGCTGCTTTCATTAAAGAAAAACATTTGCTATTTAAAACATTTTTATTAAATTTCACTACCCATAACGCACTTGCTGCGTCCAGACTTTTTTTGGGCGTTGAATTCGTGAAACATTATTTCTATTCTTATCTCGCATCGCGCATTAGTAAGAAGTAGTAAGAAGTAAAGTTATATGTCAAAATTCTGTAATGACTTTTTTTATCTTTTTTTAGTTTGCTGCATCATTTATTCTTTGACACATACATATATAAACCCTACCGATAACGTGGACTCCGTTTTCATGTATTTCTTTCAACCACTCTTGACTAACACTTTATATTCAAATTCAAGAAGCATTTTCAACCGCCTGTTCTTTGGTGCATGGCTACCGTTGGTTATGGTTATTAACATCGCCTTGTTATCGAAGATAACCAGCATTACCACAAGTCATGTGTATCATGCAGATTTGGACACAATTGAAGAATTAATGCGGTCAGGCTTGAAGATTCATGCTTTTAATGCACACAAAAATGATATTCTGAAGAAATATGAAGGGACTGGTTATTTTGATTTTGTAACTACGTTCATTCCAATCGATATTGAGGGCGAGTTGACTTATAAAAAAGTTACTGGTTTCGTGGAAAACCATTTTGTTGATAGTTTTATTTTTGAAAAAGACTATGCAATACCAATAACAAGACTAAGAAAATACAGGAGAGATGGTAAATATTACTTTTATCTAGGATTTTTTTATTGTTGTTTCATGGTTTCAGGATTTAATTATTTGTTCAGTGTCAGATCTACACAATTGAGAATTTGCATGGATTTCCATTACCTACATGAATTTAAGATTTACATAACAGTTTTTCATGCATAGAATATTATTACATGCATGAAAATACCCAAAACATATGTAGTGGTCAGAAAAAGACTTTTAAAATAAATAAAAATCCCCCAAAACTTAGAACAACTTAAAGAAAATATTAGAAATGTCTTTAACAACATCACCCCCCAACAATTTCTTCCAAGCTATGACAACTTTGTAAAACGTATAGATAAATGTATTCAAGTTGATGGAGATCACTTTGAACATATTTTATAAGTAATGTTCCTCGCATCCCAACACACAGCTCAAATCCCTTGGATCTCCTTCTTACTACAAAACCTGAATGCTATAAGACATCAGTCGCTCAGACCTCGGCATGGTCACTGCTTCCTGCGCAATGCAATCCGAGGTCACGCAGTCATCACACCCACGTATCCTTTGGCACTACAACTCCGCGAACTGGGAGGAAATGCGGGATTACTTTTCCTCATTTCCATAAGCATCTGTCTGCTTCTCTCTTCTCTCATCCTGACCCCTCTGATATCTCACAAGACGTCACCTAAATCATCGAAGCCTGGCATGGAATTATTTATTTCACGTACACAGAAAACCTCTTCAGCCACTCAAAAGCCCTGGTTCTCTAAATCCTGTGACAAGGCCAGACTTGAAAAGGTCAAAGCTCACAAAACGCTTCTACACAATCCCAATCAAGAAAACCGTCAAGCATTTAAGGACGCAGGAAACCGCTATGTCCGCGTTCTTTCTGAGATAACTCGTTATAATAACCACATAACAAATAAAGTCCTCTCAAGCTCCAACGGCAGCAAACCCTTCTTGACTCCTGCTAAATCTATTAGGAATAATTTCTGCCAGACCACCTTCCCATCTCTTGTTTCAGGGAATGAAATTGTTTCTACCACCCTAGGCAAGGCTGAACTTTTTGCCTCGTTGTTCGCCGGCAATTCTACTCTCAACGCACCTCCAAATGTTCCACCACCAACAGTCCCCAATATCGCGCATAAAATGACGGATATCATTTTCAAAATTAAAAAGTTAGGAATATGCTCTTTTCTCTTAATACCAGGAAAGCCTCTGGCCTTGACGAGATCCCAACAATTGTTCTCAAAAACTGCGCACCAGAACTTGTTCCTGTCCTGACTCGTCTGTTCAGACATCTTACAATAGAGGCATATTCCCTAGTAACTGGAAAACTGCTCGAGTACAACCCATCCCCAAGAACGGATCCAAAGCACTTCCTAGCAACTACATGCGTATTTCTCTCCTTTCAGTCGTCTCTAAAATGATGGAAAAGTATATAAACACCGAAATACTTGAAAAACACGGTATCATCCACGACAGTCAGTATGGACTCCGTCAGCGCAGATCAACTGCCGACCTCCTTTCCTTTGTCACCCATTCTTAGAGCAAGTCTATGGAACTACACGGTGAATCCCAGATTGTCGCTCTAGACATATCCAAAGTATTCGACCAGGTCTGGCACGCAGCGCTGCTTAATAAGCTTCCGGCCTATGGCCTACCACCAAAACTCTGTACCTGGACAGCAAATGTCCTCTCCAACCGGAGCATTTCTGTTGTGGATGGCCATTCCTCTAAACTGTATCCTATTAATGCAGGAGTCCCTCAAGGTTCCGCTTTAGCCCCTTTTTTGCTTCTTCTCCACATCAATGACCTCTTCTCTAGCACATCCAACCCAGTTCACAGTTACGCGGATGACAGCACTCTCCACTCAAATATACAATATTCTAAGCCTGTCTCTTTAGCCCAATTAGATGAGAATCGCAGACTCATGGAGGGTTCTATCTCTGTGGATCTTCAAAAAATATTAGACTGAGGAAGTAGCAATCTTGTACAATTCAACTCCACCAAATATCAGTCTTGCTTTATCTCATAAGAGATACACCAGCCCTAAACCCATCACAATGAACAACCAAGTTATTTAAAGTAATGAATCCTTTTCCCTTTTTTGCATTTCTGTGGATCGAAATCTCAATTGGCACCAACATGTTACATCAATTGCAGAAGTAGCGGCTAAGAAATTAGGTTTCCTCTTCCGGGCTCACAAATACTTTTCACCAGCTAATCTCTATACCTTATATACTTCACAAATAAGGCCACACCTCGAATACTGCTCCCAGATCTGGGGTGCCGCTGCCGCTTCTACACTCGCTATCCTGGACTCCATTCAGAAGAGAGCTATACGTCTCACCAGTGACCCTACCCTCACCCAAAGGCTGCCATCCCCGGCCCACCGACGTGCCGTTAGTGACATCTCTCTCTCTCTTTCTTATAGATATCTGCACGGGCACTGCTCAGAGGAGCTTTCTACCATAGTTCCTCGATACCTGCTGCCCCCAACAGATCTACCAGGGGAACAGAGCGAATGCACCCTTTTACTGTCCAGGTCACGAGACATAGAACATCTTGTTATGCCCGCTCTTTTGTCCCGCGGACTTCCAAGTTGTGGAATTCCTTGCCGGCACATGTTTTTCTTTCTCCTCCGAACCTTCAAGTCCAGAAATAACAAGTTGTCTGTTTCCTGCCTGTCGACATCCACGGTACGCTAGTATTTAGACTGCGAGCCCTCGTGGTATGTTGTTGAAATAAAAATAAAAAAAGGTATAGACTTCTTACTTTGGCATCATTGTATATATATATATATATATATATATATATATATATATATATATATATATATATATATATATATTTATCAAAAAATTGTGGGAACGCCGTCAGTTGTGGAATAAAACTCTTTATTATAGGCCGAGCTTTCGGAAAAATTTATTCCTTTATCAAGGATATAACATGAGTTTTACTAAACTATTTATCTAATAAGCTCGGCCTATAATAAAGAGTTTTATTCCACAACTGACGGCGTTCCCACAATTTTTTGATAAATAACACTATTACCGTCACAAAAATTTAATAATATATATATATATATATATATATATATATATATATATATATATATATATATATATATATATATATATGAAATTTGCATATGTGTATCTTAACTTGGATGTTTTCAAGATAAATAAGGATTATCGTAGCATTGAGAAAAGGGTCTAATAATTTATTTACATATGCCAGTTGCTAGCCTTAATATTGTTAGGAAGTCTCCAAAGTATATGGGCCCTATTTTGTATAACAAACTGCCTGTGGATGTTAAGGAGTCTTTGTCTGCGTCACAGTTTAAAAATTAACTAAAGCAATTTTTGACAGTGAATAGTTTCTATATAGTAGGCGAATATTTAAGGTTTAAAAAAAACTTGTTTGGATATTTTATGAACTATATGTTGTATTGTTGAGAATTTGATAAGATGTGGTGATGTAATTTGTGACAAATCATATACATTGTAATGATGTCCTATGAAATAAAGAACTTGAACTTGATCATTATGTATACTTTTCTTCCTCATTTTCAGGAAGACCTATGCTGCATATGATGAGAGAAAGCATTTTGCCTTCACTACAATCATACCAGTTTATAAAAGGATCGCCATTAATTCCATCTTTTAACAGTATCCTGAGACGATTGGAGGAAAGCGGTATATTGAAGCAATGGTACAAACAGAACTCATACCGACATATAATAATGGGTTACCTTTATCCAGATGAAGACTATGATGACTCATCACATCTACCTGAACCAATGAAATACGAAACACTTGAATCTTTCGTGAAATACGTTTTATTTGGGGGATATTTAATAGCTGGCATTGCATTTATCTGTGAAAACATTTATCATTTTTTGAAGATGAAGAAATTGGGCCCCGTAAAAAAATACTAAGTCCTTTTTTTACAGTAGAATTATAGCTGTTATAGATCAGAATTCAACTATAAAGGCACTATGTTAAACGAACAATGGTAGTAAATTACTTAATTTACTTTTTGTTTCTTGTGGTGGTGGACAAAAGGTGGTATGGCCTCGACTTTACAGTCATTAACCACTGCATGTTTCTTATTCTACTTTTATTATGTCATTGACTCAAGGCTTCTGTGGGATAAACATGTTGACTCAGTGGCTGGTAAACTCTTGAGGAGCCTGGTTGGCAGTGTTTCGGTTCCTGTTCTGAGGACAGCGTATTTCGCCGCTTTTCACTCGCATCTTTCTTATGCTATCTTGGTTTGGGGTCATGCTGCTGGTGCTAAGCGTCTCTTTGGGCTCCAGCGTAAGGCTATACGTGTGATGTGTGGTGCAGGTTACAGGGATGACTGTAAAGTGCTCTTTGGACACATGAGTATACTTACATTACCAGCACTCTATATCTTTGAAAATTTGATGTACATCAAGGAGAGTGTGGGTGAATACCAGTCACCGGGATATCCATACCTATGGTACGAGACAGGGGAAGAACATTGTGCCCATCTATTGGCGACTGGAGAGGTGTCGGAGTGGGACTGGCTACTGGGCAATTAAGTTATACAATAAAATACCTGCTTATATCAGAGACTTGCCGTTGCCGAAGTTTTGGAACAGAATGAGGGAAATAATGTTGAGAAATTCGTGCTATTCGGTGGAAGACTTCTTGAGGTTCGAGTTTTATAATTTAGATGTGAAGTTTTCCAGGGTTTCTGGATGATTTTATGTTTAGCGTTTTAAGTGATTTTATGTGTATTGTTTGTGACCTTTGCATATTGTTGTGTGTAATCCTGGCACTAATAAATTATTATTATTATTGTTATTATTATTATTAGAAACATCAAACTTCTAACATCACATAGTGGAAAATTTTTAAGCCAATTTTTGAATTTAACCTAGAAATTTATGACGCCGCACTTCCTTTTATACCAGATGACAAATGCTCAAATAATTCCCAATCTATTCACAAACCTAATTTGTCATTGGCATAAGCTAAGTTACCGGGAAGTTAGAGGGCCGCCAGCTTATATAGTGGAGATGGGCGTGGGTCAAAATAAGATGTCAACTAGGGGCGCCACTTGATTGTTTAACCTCCACTCCCGGATATTCTAATAAGATGTTCACTAATATGCTTCCTTGCCCAGATCCAACACAACCAAGAATTTTTGGATCACACTGGCAACTATAGCCAACCACAATCGAGCACAGGAAGCTACAAGGGAGTTATAATTATGGTAACACAACTAAATTTCAGAACGGTATGGTCTCATAGACCCACAAGTAAAGGTAACGGTAATGATCTAATTATCAACAGCCCTGAAAACAAAACACAAAATCAAAACACACCTATAATATGATAAAATAAGGGCTTTTATTAAGCTTCTTTGGCATACAAGAAATTATTAAAAAGCTGTTCTAAAATCCTGATCTAAAATAAAAAGTCTCTATTATATAACTGAAATGGCTTACTACAAAATAATCAAGATCTTCAATGAGTATGCATGAATGTGCTCCAAAACTATAACTGTTCTATGGAAAATTCCACTTTTCGTGCACGCAAAGCTTACAACGTATTTTCGCCAAATAGTAATTAATTACACGTTAATTAAGTTAAGTGGCCTGATTAAAGATCAAGTCCCAAGAATAATCAATAAGCTTGACTAATGCTAACAATATATAATAAACGGTGGTAAATATCAAAAGTGAAGCAATTATATTACCAAAGGTCTCATAAAAATCTGTACCACATTTATTGAAGTTTAAATAAAATAAATTCAGTTTGATTTTAGCAAATTTAACAGAGGTGAATATTTAAAATTTAGCTTATCAAGATTGTCTCTCTTATCACTCTATTCTTTATCACAAAACGGAAAATTCTTACTTGAAATTCCTGGACTTCTAGGCCATAAAATTACCAACAATTTCCATACCAAACTAGGGCCTTTAAGGGTACGGGACTGCAACCACGGGAACAATGCAAAAACGGAAAGGCAATGCGACAACGGAAAGCGAAGACCTCCTCACTGAGATCCTAATTCATAAATCCCAGATTTCACAGCTGACGGGAATTATCATTGCTCTTGACTAGCACATAAACTCCATTTAATTCAATAGCCATACTTCGTTCGGTACATGAAAATTCGCCATTCCATGCGAGACTTATTCCACTAAAAATTCTCCTATGATACGTGAATTTGCCAAAGGTACTGCCCAATACAAAAACTGGCCGATACAATAATTTCTGCCTAACACAAGGATTTCTCTATCCGATACTAGGATTGCTCAACACAAAAAAAAATTCTTCCAGCCGGTACAAGGATTTCCTACCCAGCACAAGGACGTTCTACCCGATACTAGGAATTTTCCATCCAGCACAAGGACTTCTGCCTAGCGCAAGAATCGCCCAAAGAGGGAAACTCCAACCAACGTGACAAGATCAAAGTGGTCCTTATATCCCCTCAAACGAGTATCTCTACAGTCTTCAACACCAAATATATAAATTACGATATCACCAAAAGACTGCAGATATATTCTGAGTGCAATTAAATCCACTAAGGGGGATAATTAATATCCAACTTGTTTCTCAGAACGAACCACGTGTTAACTCCAACTACTGCCAACGTAAAATCTCTCTCTCGAAACTTCCGGAACATTCGCATTCCTTACCTGACAGCCGGTAACGCCACTCGTTCGCTCTCACTTCATCCCATACGTCCCCAGCCATCTATCCTTCTCAGCATGCGGACCATTCTCGAACCACCAACATTCTTAACTGCAACGCAGGCGTGGCAGCCGACAAGATATACCAGGGGTAGTACAAATAAAAATGATTTAACGAAAGATCTCAATTTTATTCCGTATACGAGGGATAGCCAGAAGAAATAACCACGATTGTCGCCAATAATTCTCTGTTCAGAGCAGAGGAGGAACCACAAATACGTCCAAACTAGCTTAGCTGTTTAGCTATTCAATTTATACTGTTACAAATTTTAATTTTGGTACGGAGTATACTTGAGTGCGTATCGTTCGACCGACAGCGCCTAGATGTTTGAAACCCCTGCATACGCCAATTCATTTAGGCGGACGTTCAATAATTTATTGGTCGAGTGTATTTCATTGCGGTAGTGTTTAAGTCAACGACTATACGTCATTGGTTTAAGTTTATGCAATAGGCAATTTGCTTAACACCTTTGCGTGTTGATATAGTATACCTATGATTAAGTTAAAAGAACCCTTTTTTTTTGGATATATAAGACCATTTTAAAGCAAACCTAAATAGCCAAGCTAACAGATCTTTTCAGATATTTGACCAAAAAAAAGGCACCTAATAAGAGTTATCCATTTGCAATAACAAAATAGTGTTGACGCAGCAAGTGCGTTTTGGTAGCGAATTTGTTGTGGTGGCGAGTTTTAAAAAAAATTGTAATTAAATAGTAAATAAATATATTTAAAAAAGCTTTTCATACATTTCAAATCTTAAATCCTTCCCATTCAGCTAGAATCTTCAAAAATCTTGATACATATATAGTAAAGCCTTCAGAAAAGCACACATTTATTCCGATATTTGAGAAAAATTAATAAAAGGCACTTGATAAGATTTGTTGATTCGCAATAACAAAAAAGTGTGGGCGCAGCAAATGCGGAATGGTAACAAATTAGCATGAAAAATTCCTGTTGTTAAACAGTAAATATTTGCTAAAAAACTCGTATGCAGCAAGTTACTTGTAGCGAGTTTTATTTTAAAAAAATTGTAAATAGTAAATATAACTATAAAAAAATCTACATACAGCAACTGCTTTGTTGCAAAGAGTTATAAAAAATTTCAAATCTTAATAAGCGAGAATCTTGAATAAGCTTGATGCATATATAGTCACACCTTTACAAAAGCGCACATTTATTCTGATATATTTGAAAAAATTAATAAAAGGCGCCTTAATAAGGTTTGTCTATAACAAAAAATGTGGCCGCAGCAAGTGCGTTATGGCAGAGAATTTTCATAAAACATACTTAAACTAAAATAGTAAATATATGTCCAAATTCTAATTAAAATTTTTAAAAGTTTTTGACACCATTTCAGTTCCAACTTTATTTTTCTGTCAGTTTATTATTAATAACCGGACAATTTAATTTGTTGTCAATGAATATTATAAAAATGTGCAGATAGAGAAATTTTATATGTCGCGAAAACTGCCCACTGAGTTTATATATTTCAACAACACACTACGAGGGCTTACAGCCTAAATACTATCGTACCGTGGGTGTCGAGAACGAGAAAAGCGGCCACTTGTTAATTCTGGACTTGAAGGTTCGGAGGAGAAGGAAAAACATGTGCCGGCAAGGAATTCCACAACTTGGAAGTCCTCGGGACAAAAGAGCGGGCATAACAAGATGTTATCTGTCTAGTGACCTGGACAGTAAAAGGGTGTATTCGCTCTATTCCCCTGGTAGATCTGTTGGGGGCAGCAGGTGGAGGAACTATGGAAGAAAGCTCCTCTGAGCAGTGCCCGTGCAGATATCTATAAAAGAGAGAGAGAGAGAGGTCACCAACGGCACGTCGGTGGGCCAGGAAAGGCAGCCTTTAGGTGAGGGTAGGGTCACCGATGAGACGTATAGCTCTCTTCTGTATGGAGTCCATGATAGCGAGTGTAGAAACGGCAGCGGCACGCCCCTGATGTGGGAGCAGTATTCGAGGTTTGGCCTTATTTGTGAAGTATATAAGGTATAGAGATTAGCTGGTGAAAAGTATTTGCGAGCCCGGAAGAGGGAACCTAATTTCTTAGCAGCTGCTTCTGCAATTTATGTGACATGTTGGTGCCAATTGCCAACAAGTGAAAAGGACTCATTACTTTGAATAACTTGGTTGTTCATTGTGATGGGTCTAGGGCTGGTGTATCTCTTATGAGAAAGAAAGCAAGACTGAGATTGGGTGGAGTTGAATTGTACAAGATTTCTACTTCCCCAGTCTAATATTTTTTTGGAGATCCACAGAGACAGAACCCTCCATGAGTCTGATCCTCATCTAATTGGGCTAAAGAGACAGGCTTAGAATATTGTATATTTGAGTGGAGGGTGCTGTCGTCGGCGTAACTGTGAACTGGGTTGGATGTGCTAGAGAGGAGGTCATTGATGTGGAGAAGAAACAAAGTAGGGGCTAAAGTTGAACCTTGAGGAACCCCTGCATCAATTGGGTACAGTTTATAAGAATTAATTAATAATTAATAAAGAATTAAAGTATTACTAGGTATTCCAAAAACAGTGAATGCGCAAAAATGCAACCAGCATAAGAAAATAGTGTACAATCATGTGGCGAACATTCTGCTACTCATAATAAAAAGTCTGGACGCCACAAAGTGCGCTATGGAAGTGAGTGTTCATATAAATGATCTAAAATTATATATATATATATATATATATATATATATATATATATATATATATATATATATATATATATATATATATAATTATTATTTTATGGCAGTGAAATATTTTTAAAACCTTTCGCCCGCGATAATACATTTTGAAAAATAAATTTGCCTCCAATAAAGGCATTAAAAAATAATGTAAGACAGCTTTTTTGAAAATATTTGACAATAAAAGAAGAAAATGAAAATCTGGTTTTTCTTTAAATAAATTGTTTTAATGAAGAAATTGAATAAAACAAATCATTCGATTTTTTCACGACAATAACAGAACTGACTGTCATTCTCCATAGTTGCTTTGAGTGTGCACATTGTAATTCAGGCTTACAACTATTTACATCTTCTTCAAAAACAACGATTTATCCATAAGTATATTTATTTATATCTAAGTCAACAATTTTTTTAACACAAATAACTTTAAAGGCAATCACCAATGATTTTTTCTTAATTGCCTATTAACATTTATACAAAAAGAAGTACTTAACCTTCTGCGCTCAACTATAAATTTTCAAACAATTGTGCAAATATGCATTATAAAATGTGAAAAAGTCGATGCCATCAAAGATAACTTTCTTGAAAATAAATGCTTAATAATATGTGGCTTCACTTTAAATCACATTTTTGTAATTAAAATATGGAATAAATCTTATATCAATCGATTTTTTTTATTAGACCTCTCATTAAGGTGAGTCAGGGTTGAGTTTCATACCTATTTACATATATAACAATTAATTACCCATAAGTATGTTTATTTGTATCTAATAACTCACATATTTTTTTACACAAATAACTTTATTATGTAAGCCATTTTAAACATATAAAGAGTGCGTATTGCCCCGCGCGCATATAAATTGGCATTTTTATTTCAATTTCGCTTATATGTCATGTTTAGCAACTAAATATGAAGCTGAGATCAATATTAGGCTTCAGCCAGTCGGCCAGACAAATACTGAAAATAGCGGTATTCTCGGTCGAATCGCCGCTCTATTGTAGTGTCGACTTTACGATGTGTCGGCCAAACGAACTGTCGACCGAACGATATGTCACTGTACTTTTCATAATATAAACCCAAAAAATTTAGTTGCCATCGCTTTGTGACCGATTTCACAGAAACGTTGAAGAACATCTAGAATTCAGAAGCGCCACTTGCCTCAGTTAGCTTACATGCTGGTTACGTCCTTCATTTACAGAAAAGAAAACCAATATTAGTGAATCCAGACAAATAGTCTTCACGTCTGTATTTAGTTAGTACCTGAAGGTGCAGGAGATATTGGAAAGGTTTCCTATCAGATAAAAAATCAATGTTGGATACTGGATGGAAACTGAAACACTCAATGATTCTGCTTTCTGTTTCCTATCAAGATTATGAAGTTGCTATTGATGGTGCACCCAGTGATAGTGAAATTTTAGAAGCTGTTTTGCTTAAAGAAAATTCAGATTCCAGTGACGATCTAACAGAAGGAATTTGCTGACCTCTTCATTTGGGAATTGTAGGGTACCCAGCAGAAGTAAAACATCAACTTCCCTGCTTTTTCCAGGCCCAAGTGATTTTTTCATAATACTCGTAATGAACATCACACATCTGAATACTTTATTTAAAAAAATAACAAAAATTCTGATTTAAAAAAAAATCATTATCAAAAACATAAATATGGTTAATTCTGTTAACTAATACAGAAACGTGATAAATTTCTACCTGTCAAATTGCTGAACTACTTAAGAAAATCATGATATGAATTATTGAAAGTTCGCGTCAGCTTATCGTTTATTTCTATATTTCCCACTTCTCATAATTTCTTTACACTATCATACACAATTTCCCAGTTTCACAAAGCCCGATTAAATATTTAATGGACGGTTAGTTAATCAAGGATTAAGACGACCAATCACAGGTTGTGATTCTGGTTTTTGCCATGGCAACTAAATATTTTGAAGCTCTGATTGGTTGTATTAAGCCTTGATTAACTAACCGGCCATTAAATATTTAATCAAGCTTTGTGGAACTCGGCTCTAGTGTTGCAATGATAAAGTTTTCTCTTCTGGATTACAATACAAATGCCAAATATTTACACTCCCACTTCAACTCTATGTTACATGATCATAAAGGTTAAAATATAATAAACACATTTAAGCAGCTTTACGTCGCCAATAGCTAGAACACATTTTGCATTTTGTGCATTCAAGGAAGAGCATTCCAAGTGAGATAAACGAATGAGACATGTATGAGCTAGATGAGCTGTATTATATTGCCATATGACATGTCGCGCGTTCATTGGCGGTTTCAATTAATGTACCAAACAGCAGCCCTAAGAGAAAATATTTATGTAAAAAAATCATATAATATAAATATATGAAATAAAAATAAAAATAAATCTGCTAGTGACACAATTTTACAAATATATAATTCCCAGGTCTACTGAACGATTTCCATGACATTTGAGCAAAATCACGAATTTCCCTGACATTTGCGGGGTTATTTCAAATTCCCTGATTTTTCCAGGTCGCTGGGTACCCTCGATTTATAAAAGTTTTAAGGCGAGCATTAGAAACGTCCAATAATGGTCCAGAAGAATATTTCAACAGTTTGCACCAGCTTAAAGAATTTTTTAGATAACACAAATTACTTAATTCTTCAATGTAAACAGTTGAAAATAAATTGTTCTTCTATAACTCGAACTTTCTTCAGGTCAAACGGTTGTAGATGGAAAATCTTAATTCAACTAAAAAAGGGAGTAGACTGTAAATGAAACAGTAAAAAACTGATTTATTAATTAATTAATTTTTGAATATAAAAAAGCATGTTTATATCAATAAAAAAAATCTATTTCGTTTATACCATAATCTTAGAAACTTCCCATATCTAATTAGTTAGCTCAAGTAAGACTCTATTTTTTGAATGATGGCTGGTAACTTTTCAGCCTTAAAAAGAACAACTTTTCGATGGGGCACCATCTCTTCATCATCTTCTTCCCAAGCACCACCCAATCCAGTATCTGATTCGTTTAACACACTAAATTCAAAACTAACATCTGCTTCACTTGTAAAGATTCGTTCTTCGTCATTCAAATAAATAGTTTCTGCATCTAAAAAAAAAAAGGAAGAGAAATACATAAAACTAATAAATCAGAATCTAACAAAATGTTAACTACAGTGAAACAAATCAAACTTCCCTAACTCGAAATTTTCTTTATCTCAGAATTCTCTGGCTCAAATTTGCTATTTGTTAGCCTTATTTATTTAATACAGCGGTAGAGATTTTTTTCTCTAGTTTCACAATTATTTTCTCTGTAAAGGAACTGTATTTCTTTATTAAAACTGGTCCATAGATCTCTACAAGATCTAGGAAATAGTCGACAATCTGCATTCAAAATTACAGGCGTTCACTGCATAACTTTAATTTCAACAACACACCAGGAGGGCTTTCAGCCTAAATACTATCGTACCGTGGGTGTCGACAAGGAGGAAAGAGGCAACTTGTTAATTCTGGACTTGAAGGTTTGGAGGTTCGGAGGAGAAGGAAAAACATGTGCCGGCAAGGAATTCCACAACTTGGAAGTCCTCGGGACAAAAGTGCGGGCATAACAAGATGTTCTATGTCTGGTAACCTGAACAGTAAAAGGGTGCATTCGCTCTGTTCCCCTGGTAGATCTATTGGGGGCAGCAAGTGGAGGAACTATGGAAGAAAGCTCCTCTGAGCAGTGCCCGTGCAGATATCTAAAAGAGAGAGAGAGGTCACCAACGGCACGTCAGTGGCCAAGGGATGGCAGCCTTTGGGTGAGGGTAGGGTCACCGATGAGACGTATAGCTCTCTTCTGAATGGAGTCCAGGATAGCGAGTGTAGAAGCGGCAGCGGCACCCCAGATATGGGAGCAGTATTCGAGGTTTGGCCTTATTTGTGAAGTATATACGGTATAAAGATTAGCTGGTGAAAAGTATTTGCGAGCCGGGAAGAGGAAACATAATTTCTTAGCAGCCACTTCTGCAATTGATGTGACATGTTGGTGCCAATTGTAGTTTCGATCCACAGAAATGCCACCAAGTGAAAAGGACACATTACTTTGAATAACTGGGTTGTTCATTGTGATGGGTCTAGGGCTGGTATATCTCTTATGAGATAGAATGCAAGACTGAGATTTGGTGTAGTTGAATTGTACAAGATTTCTACTTCCCCAGTCTAATATTTTTTGGAGATCCACAGAGACAGAACCCTCCATGAGTCTGCGATCCTCATCTAATTGGGCTAAAGAGACAGGCTTAGAATATTGTATATTTGAGTGGAGGGTGCTGTCGTCCACGTGACAGAACTGGGTTGGATGTGCTAGAGAGGTCATTGATGTGGAGAAGAAACAAAGTATGGGCTTAAGCTGAACCTTGAGGAACTCCTGCATTAATTGGATGTAGTTTAGAGGAATGGCCATCCACGACAACGAAAATGCTCCGGTTGGAGAGGAAATTTGCTGTCCAGGTACAGAGTTTTAGTGGTAGGCCATAGGTCGCAGCAAGTTTATTAAGCAGCGCTGTGTGCCAGACCTGGTGGAATGCTTTGGATATGTCTAGAGCGACAATCTGGGATCCACCGTGTAGTTCCATAGACTTGTTCCAAGAATGGGTGACAAAGGAAAGGAGGCCGGGAGTTAATCTGCGCTGACTGAATTCATACTGTCTGTCGTGGATTAGACTGTGTTTTTTCAAGAAATTTTAGTAATTCGGTGTTTATATACTTTTCCATCACTTTAGGGATGACTGAAAGGAGAGAAATAGGCCTGTAGTTGCTAGGAAGCGCTTTGAATCCTTTCTTGGGAATGGGTTGTACTTGAGCAGTTTTCCAGTTACTAGGGAATATGCCTCTATTGTAAGATGTCTGAACAGACGAGTCAGGACAGGAGAAGTTATGGTGCGAATTTTTTTAGAACAATTGCTGGGATCTCGTCAAGGCTAGAGGCTTTCCTGGTATTAAGAGAAGAGAGCATCTTTCGTACCTTTTTAGTTTTGAAAATGATATCCGTCATTTTATACACGACATTGGGGACTGTTGGTGGTCGAACATTTGGAGGTGGGTTGAGAGTAGAATTGCTGGTGAACAAAGAGGCAAAAAGTTCAGCCTTGTCCAGGGCGGTAGAAACAATTTCATCCCCTGAAACAAGGGGTGGGACCGTGCTCTTGTAACAATTATTCCCAATAGATTTAGCAAGAGTCCAGAATGTTTTGCTGCCCTTGGAGCTTGAGAGGACTTTGTTTTTGATGTGGTTATTAAACGAGTTTTTTGCCTCAGAAAGAATGCGGACATTCCTCACTGAATGACCTTTTATACACATATTCAACAGCAGTCTGATCAATACCCGGGATACTATATGATAATAACTGTGTGTTATAATCTCCCATTGTATTTGTCAATGTTTCAGTTTTAATGTCAGCCGAGTGTACATTATAAAATATGTTATCAATACAAGATGCCAAGTGAACATGTTTTCGCAAAATCTGACTAAAACAGGCAAAGAAACCGTAAGTGGTTATTAAATCTTGTAACCTCACAACATCCCCACTGTATTTATCTAAAAAATTTAAATTATAATCACCACAAATAAAAGCAGGAGCGCCCTCGTCATTTAATTTGATAAAAAAGTCTTCTAATCTGCCAAAAAAACATGTTTTATATCGTGGCAGGGCAGATGCACACTTCAGTTTAGTACGATAAATACAACCTATATTTCCCAAAACTTTATTGTATATTATGGTGACGAAGGCGGCCTCAAACAATTGTTCACTCAGAGAAACATTCCTTACATGTGTTACGGTTGGCTTTTTGCTTCCGTACCATTTTTTCTGATTCTATCAAATATCTAGGAAAGCTTTATCAGTTATTTGTTAGGTTGTGAACCAAAAATGGTTCCTCTACCTAGTGAATGAAAACACTGTTTGAGTTTGTTCTGTACAATTAGAACAGTTATTAAACAATTGAGAATAGACAACAGTTTTAAGAAACTTAGGAATTCCACAGCTGAATGCACAAACTGTTGTTCCAGTTGCTTATTAAACACACGAATTAACTGTGGGTAATCCTGTCTTTTAGACACCTCAGTAGTAAACAAACAATTTGGGTGGAATCGGAACGCAGAAGTGGACGTTGGACGATGTGCACTGTTGCCAGATGAGTATTACCAAGGGTCATTTTTAATATAGAAGGAAATCAAGGGGTGAACAAATGTTTTTATAATGTAAATAAATTATAATATGGTGTCATCTACATAAATCGATATTTGACATAATTTGCGGAAAGCAGTAGGAAAACGGAAATGTAAAAAGTTAATTTCCAGCTGCCTGGTAGTCTAGGGGAAAAAACGTGAGCCTCTGGACCCAAAGGTACTGGGTTCGATCCCAAATTTCCCCCTCTCCTCCCTTTTTAAGAACATCAGTAACATCAACAGGGTTGTGCCATTGTGAGCAAGGTAATCTGCACGTACCGCCCTTCCCAGGGGGCGTAAAGCCGTCGGTCCCGTGCCTATGCGATGTTGGGCACGTTAAAGACACAAATTTCCCGGACAGTGAGGTGAATGAATCACTTTAGTAAAGTCAATGAATCAATTTCCGTTGCAAATTGCCGATGATAAATCCAACTGTATATGCTAATAGCAAATAGTATTCAATATATTATTTTGAAAAGTCGCACTGTTTAATGGTAATGAAGCAATTTCTACTGTCAACTGTCGATGATAAACATAACCAAGAAAACCGCTGAAAATGGGCTTCCCTTCGAAGTGTTTGTTTATATTTTAGTTTCCAACCTTAAATGAGTATAAAAAGTGAATGAAGCAATTTCCGTTGTGAATTGCCGATAATAAATCCAACTGTATATGCTAATAGCAGACAGTATCCAACATATTATTTTGAAAAGTCGCAATGTTTCATGGTAATGAAGCAATTTCTACTGACAACCGTCGATGATAAACATAACCGAGAAAATGGCTCAAAATGGGCTTCCCTTCGAAGTGCTTGTTTTTGTTTAAGATGGAGGGACGCATTTTGCATTTTCGCCTGGCTAAATATGAAATATATTTTAAGAGTTTCAAAGCAGTATGCATGCAGGCATATATACACATTCTAAAACATTAACTTGCCTTAATAGTTTAAAAACCACATTTTAACCTTGAATGGCATATAACAACAAGCAATGAAGCAATGTTTGTTGCAAATTGCTTATGAGAAATAAAAATGTAATGTAGTGTATTGACCTGTTTCCACACCACCTAGACCCAATAATTGTCATATAGACTAGGGAGTTAGGGTCACTGGCGCGTTTTTTTTTTATTCATCGACAGCCCATTTTGAGCGATTTTCTCGGTTATGTTTATCATCGACAGTTGTCAGTAGAAGTTACTTCATTACCATGAAACTTTGCCACTTTTCAAAATAATATATTGGATACCGTTTGCTATTAGCATATACAGTTGGATTTATCATCAGCAATTTGCAATGGAAATTGCTTCATTGACTTTTACTAAAGTGATTAATTCACCTCACTGTTCGGGAAATTTGTGTCTTTAACGTGCCCAACATCGCATGGGCACGGGACCGACGGCTTTACGCCCCCTGGGAAGGGCGGAACGTGCAGATTATTTTGCTCAATCACAATGGCACAACGTCTGTTGATGTTACTGAGGTACTTAAAAAGGGAGGAGAGGGGAAATCTGGGTTTGAACCCAGTACCCTTGGGTCCAGAGGCCCACGTTTTTTCCCCTGGACTACCATGCGGCTGAAAATTAACTTTTTACATTTCCGTTTTCCTACTGCTTTCTGCAAATTATGTCAAATATCGATTTATATATATGATGCCATATTATAATTTATTTACATTATAAAAACATTTGTTCACCCCTTGATTTCCTTCTATATTTAAAATGACCCTTGGTAATACTCATCTGGCAACAGTGCATATCGTCCAGCGTCCACTTCTGCGTTCCGATTCCACCTGAATTGTTTGTACTACTGAGGTGTCTACAACACAGGATTACCTTAATTGTGATATTTACCATTGCTACCATCACTGGTATTTTAGCTGGAAATAGGTTTTAGTTTAAAAATCAGCTGTTTAAAATCAGGTAAGCACACTTGGAGAACCCAAATCACAACACATTTTAAAAAACTGACGATCGTTTCTCTGATCACGCTAACTTGGTTAGTGAAGCAATCATCAGGTTCTTTAGAATATTTTGTGGTGATTTGGGTTCACAAAGCGTGCTTATCAGTGCTAATCACAGGTTCCAAACTTCACTTAGTTAAAATGAGGTGCCATCTATTGGCATGAAAAAACTGATATGTCATCTCCCAGTTAACTTAAATTCTACTTACCATTTTTATCTTTTGGCTTACAAGTCTTGCATATCATAAAGAAATACTGGAAATCATATGAGGGATCCTTTTTCTTGATTCTCTGCATATCATCTTGTAAACATTTGAACATATGAACAGATATTTTGGCTGGGATATTCAAAAACCTTTCGTTTATAATGAACCCCAACTTGTTATCTTCACTGATTATCCTTTTAATTAAGTTACAGGTGTTTTTGTCTGCATGTTCTTGACTAAGTTCCGCTACCAAGGTAAAAAGTTGTTGGACACAAGGCATATCCTAGAAAACCAATCGATTATATAAAAAACAACTACAAACATTTCTACACAGTCTTCAGGTGAATATAGTTGAAGTATAGTTACTGCAAGACCTAAAAATTAAATAAACTATACCAAATGTAAGACACATACGTTTGAAGCGGTGAGATTCATCAAACTTGTTATGCCAAAGACATCATCAACACCAACGTCGTCATTATCATCATCGTCTTCATCTTCATCATCCATACTCTGATGAAGAACTGTGCTACAAGTCTTGGCGGAAACAATCATATCAGTCATTTGTGAAAGGTCAATGTGGGCTTTGAGAAACAACTGATGTAGCAGCTGTTTTATTCCATGGTAGTCCCTCTCTTCAGGGTTTCGGCCTTCAAAGGTGGCCTCTATTACCTAATGAAAAAAATCATACTAATATTGCAAAACAAATATATGTAGTCAATATATTTTTAAGAATGCATAAACAAAAATGTAAATTCTCTCTTGGCATCTTGCAAGTAAAATTACTTGGTAGATTTGGTGATGAAAAACGCAGTTTCTCAATTATCAATGATAATGATCGAGATAGTATTCAATATTATGTTGAAATAGTGCGACATTTTTTATAACTCATTCAAAACTAGAAGTAAAGAATCTAAAATCGCTCACTGCTTTAACAAGTATAAAAATCATTAAAAAAATGGAAAATACGCCGACCTAACCTAAAATAGGGCTAAAAAAAAATCACATGTCTCTTGCAATCTAACAGTTAATAAACTGAATACCGTAAAGACTACAACGGATTTTTTTGTGGAATAACACAGGCATGCCCAAATAAAGATAAAATGAAAAGGAATGCCGGAAAAACTTATTCACCTAACCAAAAAGTCCATCGGAAAATCTACATACCTGTTGTCCATCAAATACTTCGGATTCATTATTTTCACCTTGATCTCCGCTTTCAGCTTTCTTCGGTTTTTTAGATGGCCCAGCCATTATTTTGACTAACCAGTTATTTATTTAAGAAAAAACTCAATACACACGTACACAAGCTTAGTTTTATTCAAAGAAAAGAAGTAAAGAAAAGAAAGAGTAAAGTAAGGTAGGTTAAGATTTAGGTTATTTGTCATATGTCATATGGTAGCGAATTTTCTTATAATAGCCAATGCAATCGTAACTTTGCCCTTTGACTATCTACCTACGGATAGACCAGGCATCTCCCAATGCGATGGGTTGTAATGTTTGAAACCAACATTGAATAAAAGGTTTGTTTACACGGTCCTCGACACCATAGGCGTCTCGAGAATTAGGATTGAAATTTTCATAAATACGATTAAAAAAATAAAATAAAATTTTAACTACCTATACGTTACTTAAGTATACTATTAACTAAAAAGTCTGGACGCAGCAAGTTCGTTATGGTAGTGAATTTTATAGAAATGATTTCTCGAATAAAATGTTCGAAAGTCTCAATGTTGTAATATTGTGATCTCGTCACAAGCGATTTTTTTCTATGCAAATTCAGTAAAAAGTGTTTTCAACAAAAAATTAAGAAAAAAATAAGAAAAAGCCTTCAATATCTTGCAGCTCTCCCAGTTTTTCTAGAAATGACTACCTGATTTGTCTGCTGCCATGTTTTATAGATCTACAACTTGCCGGATAATTTCTTATTAATTTCATCATGTGGCAAGCATCTCGGAAAATATATGCATTTTCATGGGTTACAGGATGCGGCAAATAAACCATTAAACCTTCTTGAATAAATGTATCTAAATTCGCTCCCAAACATTTAACCATGCTTATATTTGCAGCTGCTCCATCAAAACTTACGGAAGTAACGACTATTCTTGCCTGATGGATAAAACTTAAAGCCCGATTTAATAGGCTTGCTTTTTCTTCACGATAAATGCCAGCTAGGAAGAAATAACCCACTGGAACTTTCCAGTGGCCATTTAAAGCAACTAATAAGAAAAGCAAAGCTTCTTTAGCCTCTGGAAGCTCGTTTAAATAATTTTTCATATTCACGCCAATATCTACGTTGCCACAATTTTTTTTCCTGTCCACTCAACTTGACGTCTTATGAACATTTCGTCGATAACTAGGTTACAAAGTATTTTGCGACCTTTTTCAGCTGCTTCTTTTTTTTTAATCCAAAACCGCTAATGCTTCTTTGCAGAATCCAGGAACAATTTAGAAATTGTTCAAGGATGTGGCAAAGATTTCATAAATTTTTCTCGTATGTAATTATAAGCTTTGTTTGAATAAAAATGTAGGGTAATAGCAAACGACCTTACGTCTGGTGAATAGTTCCGTTGTGGACATTATAAAAGCTGTTTAATCAGATCTATTTGTGTGGGTAAAGAGGCCTATAATATTACAAGCAATGATATAAATTCAATAACACTCAAAAGTGAGACGTTCAGGGTTGTTTCTGTATTTTCCGTAAAAGCAATACGACTTTTAAAATGCTCAATCAGCGATTTCTGGTGAAAAACTCTTAACACGTCTTTTCTGTTGGCGCAATATATTTATTTTCCTCTTTTGTTTTTGTATTACTCGTTTAGCAATAGACTATTTTTTTAAGATGTTTTTGAAGTTCCTAATAAACTGGAAATATCTACAAGATAACGAAGTTTTTTCCTAAAAAATGGACGATATTTGTTGTTTATCTCCTTCATTTAGTAGATGGAAACCTAAAAATAGTGCCAAACTGACGTGCCGCCACTGAAAATCGCAAACAGCAGTGGGTGTATGCGTGCAGAGACACCGTTGCCACATCCCCAGGTAATCTTCTACAAGCAATATACTTTTTCATCATTTTGCAAAAACAAAAATCAAAACCTTTATTGCAAATCAAGGTAAAATAAAAATAAATTCTCAGTATACTTGCATACTATTCACAGACAAATACAAGCCACAACTGTGGATTAATACAAATCTAGATACTTCACATGCAGCAAGATAAAGATTATAAATTGAGTTTTCTGGTTATATTTACATAAAGAAGGAAGAAACCAAGGAATATAACGTTAGTAAATATTTACATTCATAAGTAAGCCCTAATGCAAGTGTAATGTCTTAAGTAACAGAAAAGTAATAAATTTATCATTCTCAATATTCGGCGATTTAAGGATGAATTATCACATAGCGGCAACGCTTGAGCCACCACCCAATCAGAGCAGAGAATCGATGTAAACATAGAGTCCCTTGAATGTTGGCTTCAAACAATTCGGCTGTGTGCCGAGTCTATTCTCTGATATATAGTCAAAAACTTTGCCAGGTCCCCCATTTTCTCTGAGTGGCAATGGCACACAAATTAATTAATTGCTATTTGTTTTGCATGCGTGAGTTTTAAATTGGATTTTCTGTTGGTTTGCAAGTTTTTCGTTAAAGATGTCTGGAAGTGCCTATTATTCGGCGCTGACTGGTGATTTAAAGTGTCGATACGATAAGAAAATTAAAATTATCGACAATATTTACCCTTATACAATTCCTCCTGAGGAATGCAGGCTTGATATCTATAAGTTGTTCAACATTGCCATGATGGACCTGGTGAATTACTTAATTCTTAACCATAATTATTACACCGGCCTGCAGCTTAAGGCGCATAAAAGTTTGCAAGCCTTAAAAACACCACTTAAATATTCATCAGTTACAATAGTTTAAACAGTATAAATAGACGAGCGGTGCGTAGAGTAAGTTAGTTCAGTATTAAGTCGGTGTGATGAAGAAGTGATCATAGAGTATTAAGCGAGTCAGTGGTAAGTGTTGGTGTTTAAGAAGCGATCATAGAAGGCGAATAGTGGAATATAATTCTATGGACATTTAATAATAGAGAGAAACATTTTAGTTGATACTGGTGTTGAAAAAGTTGCGTATAATAAATTAGTGGTTTGAAAAGCTGTGTTTTGTTAGTCAACGAATCCACAACCCCGTAAAACGTAACTATATATATATATATATATATATATATATATATATATATATATATATATATATATATATATATATATATATATATATACATACCTTCTAAGAGGTAATAGGAATTAAATGTAGACGTAACTAAAAAGTACAAATACAACCTGTGGCGGTGGTTCTGAACGCAGTGTTTTAGTCAACACTACCCTATGTTTCTCTTGATGTTCTTTTTCAGAGGCTGATGCAACGAGAAAATCTGTCTATTATTGTTAACAGATAGCGTTGACCTTGTGATGCTGGTAATGGTCCCACAATGTCAACATTTATATGCGAGAATCTTCTCATGGCTGGGGTGTATTGTCCAATGGCACTGGAAGTGTGTCTCCATATCTTGACTTTCTGGCAGGGAATGCAAGTTTTAGACCAAAGAGATACATCGCGTTTCAATTTGGGCCAACAAAATCTATCCTGGACCAGATCGACTGAAGCTGATATGCCTGGGTGAGATAAATTGTGGATAGAATCGAAAATCTTACAGCACCTACGATCGCGAACTTCTAGCTGCTTATCAGGCAGTTAAATACTTTAGATATACCCTAGAAGGTCGCCATTTCACCATTTATACGGACCACAAACCTTTGACATACGCTTTTGAACAACGCGTCGATAAAGCATCTCCAAGGCAACTACGACATTTAGACTTCCTAGGTCAATTTACCACAGACATTCGCTACATACCAGGTCCTACAAACATTCCCGCAGACTATTGTTCTCGCATTGAAACAATTTCACTTTCTTCCACTGTGTCACTCCAAGAAATTGCGCAAGCTCAGTCATCTTGTGAGGAACTCAAACACCTTCTGCAGTCTAAATCTTCCTCATACAAATTTCAAAACATGCCTCTTGACAACGGAATGAATCTTATTTGCGATTCTTCTTCAAAGAAACTTCGCCCATTCGTTCCGCTCAAATTTCGCCGAAAGATTTTCGATTCTATCCACAATTTATCTCAGCCAGGCATATCAGCTTCAGTCGATCTGGTCCAGGATAGATTTTGTTGGCCCAAATTGAAACGCGATGTATCTCTTTGGTCTAAAACTTGCATTCCCTGCCAGAAAGTCAAGATATGGAGACACACTTCCAGTGCCATTGGACAATACACCCCAGCCATGAGAAGATTCTCGCATATAAATGTTGACATTGTGGGACCATTACCAGCATCACAAGGTCAACGCTATCTGTTAACAATAATAGACAGATTTTCTCGATCGCCCGAAGCAATTCCATTGTCAGATATTACAGCAGAAACAGTAGCGAACACTATTTTATCATGCTGGATCTCTCGTTTCGGTGTTCCGCAATACATCACCACAGACAGAGGTAAAAAATTCGATTGCCACCTTTTCACACACCTCACTAAAACACTAGGTGCAGACCACATCAAGACCACAGCTTACCACCCAGCAGCAAATGGTGTAATCGAGAGATGGCATAGAGTTCTGAAACAGGCCTTGAAAGCTCATATGGACGAAAACTGGGTCGCTAAATTGCCAATTGTGTTACTAGGACTCAGATCGTACATAATTCCAGAATATCGCTCAACACCCGCTGGAATAGTCTATGGAGAATCAATCAAACTTCCCACCGACTTTTTCAACAGCACACAAGCTCATGATGTTCCACCACTTATATCTCAGCTGAAAGAAGACATAAGGAAACTTCGACCAGTACCTTTTAAACATCATACTGCAAAAAAGGTATTTGTCCACCCTAAGCTTATGGAAGCTCCTTTTGTTTTTGTTCGCATTGATATTCCGCGAAAAACCCTCGAACCAGTTTATGACGGCCCCTTTGAAGTGTTATCCCGAACTGACAAAGTCTTCAAAATCAAGAAATCACACGGAGAAGAGACGATTTCTGTTGACCGCCTTAAACCCGCATTCATTCTTTGTGATAACGAACAGACAACTTTCCAGCCTCAGAGACATCCTAGTGAAACTGAAAGTGACTGTGAAAGTCCAACACCTAGTTAAACTTAAAGTGACAGTGAAGTTCCCGTTCCCGTTCAAACTACACGCCATGGACGTAGAGTTCGATTTCCACGAAGATACTTGAACTAATAGCGTTGCCACTGAGAGGGGAGTATGTGGCGGTGGTTCTCACCGCAGTGTTTTAGTCAACACTACCCTATGTTTCTCTTGACAGCTAAACGTTGCGTTACGTTATTCGACAGCAAGCTGTCAAGAACTACTATATAAGAGACACCAGGAATCTCTCTCGCTCTCTCCTCGCTACCAACCGACACAGTGATCACACGTCTCTCCACGCTCGGTCAGTTATCTGTTATGTACTGTCTGTGATTGTTTTATAGTTAAATGTATCATATAGTTTATTCAGTTAGTGAAATAATAAAGTATATTAAATGTTTACGTATGGATTTAATATCAGCAAGTGCAATTAACATCCATACAACCAAAAACAGAATCTGTTAAAAATTACACTACCTAA
Source organism: Tillus elongatus (assembly GCA_964006375.1). Lineage (NCBI taxonomy): Eukaryota > Metazoa > Arthropoda > Insecta > Coleoptera > Cleridae > Tillus > Tillus elongatus. The sequence goes on from OZ023266.1 coordinate 13,561,568, forward strand.
TGATAAGCAAAGTTCGCAAGACCAGAAATACGTACCTACTTTTCAAACTTCTGTTCAGACAGTTAATTTAGTATCCATATCGACAAGTTTGAGCAAGCTAATTTCTGACGTTTCATCTCCCAGTATATTATAGATACCTATACTATATCAATTTTAAAAGATGCTCAAAATGACCTCAGTTATAAAATAAATTGAAGTTTAATTTATTTTGCTCAAAGAATTACCTACGTATAAAGTCAATAAAATATTCTAGCTACCTAAGTGAAGAATGGAACATATGTGATGAGCACTGATAAGTACACTTTGAGAACCCAAATCACCACAACACATATTTTTAAAGACCTGACGATTAACAAAGTTAGCGTCATCAGAGGACGAAATATTTTGAAATGAAAAAATTTTCATCCGCTAACGACGCTAACTTTGTTAGTGAAACGATCGTCAGGTCTTTCAAAAGATGTGTTGTGGTGATTTGGGTTCTCCAAGTGTGCTTATTGTAGCTACCTATTAGGTGTAGGTAAATGATACGTAAATTAATAAAGTATTTAACTTAAATAAATACTTTGGTTGCAAATTATATACGTATTCCTTCTAATGTCCTAAATGTCATGGATTCAATAATCCCCTAGTTTCAAGTTTCAAGGCAAATGCCATGAAAATAAAAAATTATATAAGATTATTTTATCCTTTTGTGTTGCTGACTCTGTTTGTTTGTCCGATTATAATAACATGAGAGAAATAGGGGATACCAGGTCATTGATGGGCAACAAGGAAAGGACACAGAACATAATTTGGATCAGTCCATTATACGATTTACGGGGGTAAACAAAAATAATAACTTAAAACACAAATATAGGAATTATTTTGTATAGAAGTCGGTTTTGTATAACTTCCCTCATATAAATTTTGGGTAAATACTTTTTCTCTTACTTTACTGTGGAGAAACGAATGAAATACTATAAAATATTAAAATATATAGGTATGTCAACGAAAGGAAAGGTGACAGATGCTACTGGAAAAGTAACAGGGCATGCAATGGAACAAAACTAAATAACTAAATCCCACTTGACAAGAGAGTAAGAGAGACAATCTGCGAACGATGTGAAAACAAAGGCTTATAATGTTATAATCTCAGAAGGTTCTTTTATTAATATGTGATAAACTGTACAGAAGATGCCATATTATATCGTAAATAAAAAATTGTGGTGTGTTTGTGGTATTATTGTGACATAATTAGATAGTGTTTGTGCTATTATCCTGGTGTATTTCGGCAGATGTCCATGTCAACAATGGATGATCTAGGTGACCGTGTTTATGCCGCCGAAAGGATTATTAAAAAACGAATGAGACGGGTAAGGTCCTAAGATGGTTTCTTATGTCATCTCGGTTTTTTTTCGTTTTTTTCCTGGATTTTGATGGTGTTTCTGTAAGATTGAAGGGTTCTTATCACAGCAAAATACTTTCCCGTCGATTGTTTTGGACCTTCATGCGAAAAACAAATGATCCAGAATGTTAAGAACAAAAGTCGCTATCTTGATCCTTATTATTAAAATGAATGATAATTTGTTGTTTAATTTCGTTGGTTCTTTGTATTTTTCGCTAAATTAGCAAATTCTAATGTAGCTAACCAGTTTCTCACTTTATTTATCATTAACTGATACTCATGCCAAGAAATATCTTCAATTTTATTTATGGGATTATTACTGAGCATTATTATTTATAAAGTGTCGTTTTGTTTTTACATTAAAAGTAATAGGATAATTTAGAAATTCTGGAATTTAAAATATAGTGGGTGGTCAATAGTCAAATTATTTGTTACACTGTGGTCAGTTTGAAGTATACTATTTTAAAAAGGCCATATCCGTTTAGTTTACTTATGACATGCTAGATTCGGGTGCGTTTAATAATCAACCCGAACCACGATTCATGCACTTGGCTATTTTGCAGATTATTCCATTGTCAAGTTTAGATAAATCGACGGGCAAGATTAGAACCCCCACTTGATGCATAAACCACAAGAAACATTTCTTGGAAATAATCCCCAAGAAAGTTATGGGACCAGGACAGAGTGAACAGGGGTGCTGGGTGGGGAAAAAGATGGAAGTAAATATAAATGAAAAATGTAAAAAACATGTGACCTCTGTAGGCTCATTCTTTCACATACTTTCACATTTTGCAGCTATACCTCCTTTAAACCATGTTTACCCCGCACATCACCCCTACTTGTGCTGGGTCCTGTAACCTTCTTGGTGGTTGAAATCACAACAATTATTTTCTTGTAGAAAGACCCCTTTTTTACTCGAGGGAAAAGCTAGGGGAAGGGAAAAACCATATGTTACAATTTAAGTACCTTGTCTATATAGTTAACAAAAAAACTAGGGGAAGGGAGAACATGTGATAGCAAATACTGTCAAAGGATTAAAATAATAATAAAAAAAATAGTGCTGTAAATTGACTTCCACATAGCTGTGATAATTTACTGTCTTCAGAAAGACATTCTCATGGATTGAATTTAGGGCTCATGACTTGAACACAAAGAAAATATTGTATTCCTGTACCCATAAACTTTTGAAACTTTATATTGCTCAAGTTATATTCAAGTCAATATAAGAAATATGGTAGAATAAATGATTATATTAGGTTTTCTAGTCTCCGGGAGGAATGTAGGAATCTTCATGATAGCTGTTACAGAAATTTTATTGCTTATACTGAGAATAATTTTGAAAACAATCCGGGTTCTTCCTGGTCTCATATTAACAAGTTAAGCGTGGTTCATGATCTTCCTGAGGCTATGTATTATGATGATGTTAGGAGTGATTCTTTGCATGATTCAGTGGGTCTTTTTGCTAGTTTTTTCTCATCTGTGTATGAGAGTCAAGCTGGGAGTGTTGGTCCCGATCCTTTTTAGTGTGAGTCGGTAAATATGACTGTGCCTAGTGTTACTTCTGCTGATATCATTGATCGTATCTGTAGTTTGAAAGATAAACTTACTTATGGTCCTGATGGAATCCCCTCCCATCTGTTAAAATCTTGTACCTTCACCTTGGCAATTCCACTGAGGATTCTCTTTAACAGGTCTTTGTTGTCTGGCGAGTTTCCACATGTTTGAAAACATTCTCATTTGATGCCCGTTCATAAGCAGGGACCAAGGCATTTGGTTACTAATTATAGAGCTGTTTGTATTCAGTCAAACTTCTTGACTATTTTGTCTCTAGACATATAACTTGGGAATGCAGACATATTTTTGTCGAAAAGCAGCATGGTTTTCTTAAAGGAAGACCTACAGCAACCAACCTTCTTCTTTACCAGAGTGTATTGGTCTGAGCTTTGGAGGATAGGTTACAGGTTGATTCGGTATATACAGATTTCTCCAAAGCATTTGATAAGGTTAATCACGCCTTATTATTGTCAAAACTTGCATTGTTGGGTTTTAATGCCAATTTGTTGTCTTGGGTGCGCAGCTTCCTTATGGGTAGGTCCCAGAGTGTAAAGATCAGAAACTTCATTTCTGATAGTATTACTGTTTCTTCAGGAGTTCCTCAGGGTTCACATTGTGCACCAGTCCTCTTTAATTTTTTTATCAATGATATCATACATTCACTTAAGCATAGTCAGATTATGATGTTGGCTGATGATGTCAAAATTTTCAAGATTGTTCGTTCCAGACAGGACGCTTTACTTTTACAGAAAGACTTAAATTGTTTTGCTCGGTGGTGTGGTGACAATCTTCCGACTCTGAATGTTGATAAGTGTTTCTGAATTACATCCACTAGAGCTCAGTTTCCCATTGACTTTGTGTACTTCATGGGCTCTAATGCTTTACAGTGGAAGGAAATGATTAAAGACTTGGGCATTGTATTGGATAGGGAATTATCTTTTAAGGATCACATAGAATACATAGTATCTAAAGCATATAAAATGTTAGGATTTATTCATAGATCAACCCTCGATTTTTCATGCAATAGCTTGAGAAGACTGTATTGTGGTCTGGTTCGCTCTTTGTTAGAATGCTCTTCTGTAGTCTGGAGTCCGAATTGCAATATTTATATCAATCAGATTGAGGCCATACAAAATAGATTCTTAAGAATTTGTGCTTACAGAATGGGCTTGCAGAGAAATTATCTTAAGTTTTCTTATTTTCGGAATCGGCTGCACTTGCAGTCACTCAGTGGCAGAAGGATTGTCAGTGATGTTTGTTTTTTGCATAAATTATTAGTGAATAAAATTGATAGTCCTTCTTTGCTTGAGTTAGTCTCTCTAAGGATTCCGGACCGCACGAGAGCAAGGAAGGTTTTGTTGTTCCCTTCCATCGAACCAATTATGGCTTTTTCAGTCCAATGTCGAGAGTAGGGAGAGCTGCAAATGAGTATTCGGAGCTCTTGGATATGTTTGATGATTCTGACCGTTCAATTAGAGGCATTTTGAGAAGTGTTATTGATTGAATTGTCATACATACGGTGTACTGGTTATGTTTTACTTTTTTGTTATGTTCTCATATTGAGATAGGTTATTTAAGACTAATGTAGTTTTAGATGTTCTTATTATTATTGTAAATGGTTAATCCGTTGAATAAATAAAAAATAAATAAATAGATAAAAAAATAATCTTTATTCCCAAATATTTTATACTCCCGGCCGATTCAATTTCATTGTCTATTTCTGGTCTTCCAATGATCAATTTATCGAATGCCGGCAACATGGATGCACCACAGGAGAACAGAATAAACTTTGTTTTCTTAAGATTTCGGTTGAGAAGATTTTCATTAAATCATCCTGTAAACAACAACAAGTCATTTTCAATGTCTTGCCGTAGAGTATCCCATGAGTCCGATTTATAAATTTTGGTCGTATCATCTGCGAAGGACACACTACATCTACTGACGGCAGCAGAAGTAAGCTATTTACGTAAACAGTGAAAAGTATTGGGGCAAGTACGGTACCCTGGGGTACACCACAGTCAATAATTTGTGGTACACTGCATTTATCCCCCACCTTAGTTATATGTACCCTATCCATCAAGTAGCTCCTCATCAGAGAGAATGCAGCACTCTGAAACCCATGTCTTCCAGAACCGTCAGCAGCCTGTCGTGATTGATTGCTATCAAATGCTTTGGCCACATCTAAAAAGACTGGTATCACACATTCACCCTTATCAAGCGCTCTATATATTTGATCCGTAACACGACATATTGCACCCTCCACCGAAGTTCCCTCTCTGAAACCATATTGCTTTCCTCAAAGTAGTCGATGTTTCTGCAAATATTATGACACTCTATTCTTTATTATCTTTTCGTCAATTTTGGCCAGATTCGAAAGCAGAGAAATCGGCCGATAGTTATTCGGGTCCAAAAGAGCCTGATTTATGAATTGCTCTAACAATTGTGATTTGAAATGTGACGGAAATATTCCTGTCAGCAAAATTTCGTTGACCAGATATGCTAGTGGCTTTGCAATATACATCGCTACGGTTCTAAGCAGATCAGAGTTTAAGAGCATCATGTCCCACCGTTTTCACAACCTTTAGATATTTCTCGACTTTATATCCATCTGTTGCTGTAAGAAAGATGGTATAGTGATACAAACTTCTCCTTTTGTCAAAACTGTGTCCTTCCTGTGTTGCCTTTTGTAGAACTTTTCCTATCCTAATAAAGTGTTTATTTAACTCGTTTGCAATTTCCTCCTTATTAGTGAATTTTTATTTAAAAAAATACACTAATAGAGAGGTATCAATGGTGAGACTTTGCAAAAAATTTTTCAAATGAGCGCGAACTAGGACCCCTAGAACCCACATCCGGGGTCAGTTTCAATTTTTATTTGTTTATATATATATATATATATATATATATATATATATATATATATATATATATATATATGTAGGATACATACATACATATATATATATATATATATATATATATATATATATATATATATATATATATATATATATATATATATATATATATATATATTATATATGTATGTATCCTACCGATAACTCAAAAAAATAATTAACTGATTTCGATAAAACTCAGCAAGTACTTTTCTTTTATTAATGTCTTGGATGAGTTCGTTAGCCAGCAAAATCCGACAAGGTTTTCCGGGAAAATTTTGAGTTTTGTTTCGAAATTTTTTTTTTCTGCGATAGTTACAAAGTTATTTAAATGAAATTTGACAGATATGTTGCCTTGCAAAATACCTTCCTACGAACCAAAATTCAACTTTATAAGTTTATAAAAAATTGAGTTATTCAAATTTTATGTTTTATTTTGAAAAAAAAAATTTTCTCCGAAAATTACAAAGTTATTTTAAAGAAATTCGGTGAATACGTTGCCTTAGGAAATACCTTATTACATACCAAAATTCAGCTTTCTAAGTTTATAGAAAATTTAGGTATTCAAATTTGAAGCATTTTATAAAAAATCACTACCATAACGCACTTGCTGCGTCTCGATTATTTTTTTCGATAATCCTGTCACCTACCTGTATTTGCCAACATCTCCCGAAGATGCTCTAGTGCCCACCAATGTTCTAACAGTCTCCCAATTTTTTTTTGTGTTTTGTTAAATCTGTCAATAAATTCGTAAAATATGTTTGCTTGGTTATCTGTGTGTGTGTGTGTGTTTTGTTTTTTTAACGTCGGCCTATTTCCGCAACTATGGCCAATCACCGACGCCAGGGAGCAGTTTCACCTCACTATTCTGGAAATTTGGCCGAACCACTGCCTTTCTGTAGGGAGGGTAGGGATCATTAACGTGCCCAACATCGCATGAACACGGGACCGACGGCTTTACGCCCCCCTCCGAAGGGCGGAACGTGCAGACATTCAACTTGCTCAAATCCAATGCCAGAACCTCGGTTGATGTTAATGTTACAGTATGTACTGAAGACGTGAAAGGAGTACCCTGGGATCGAACCCAGTACCCTTTGGTTCAGAGGCACACGTTCTTACCCCTGAACCACTTGGTTATCTGTACAAGATGTTTTAATGCATCTCTATATTCTTTTTATTGTGTTAGGTGTGTATCATTATCGGGATTTTTAAGCACCATTCTATATAAGTGTTTCTTTGTGATAGTGGGCTCTATCAATCCATTTGTGATCCAACGTTTTTGCTTCCTTTCCCCATGTTTAAGCCTCCTGACAGTTGGTTTCCTTATTACCCCTTCGAGCTTGGCAACAAAGATATTTGTCTTTGCTTCCACACCATCGGAATTGTACACACTACCCCACTCTTCAACTTTCAGCAAGCGTAACAACAATTCTTATTAGTGTGTCTTCTATAGGTTGTCTATAGCATTCCATTAAATATTATTTCATATAAAACAAGGCCACTGTGAAGTTTAGTGTACCACAAGGCTCACACCTGGGTCCTCTACTGTGTAATTTGTTTCTCTGTATTTTGAGCCGCTGTTTTTCAGTTCTTATAGATATATTATGGGTAATTGTAAGCCACTCTTCTTCCTAACAATGAAGCTTGTACCACTGCAATTTTACCATGATTTATTTATTTTAGAGGACTAAGTAGTAATCTTATTTTTTTTTCTAGGGTGTTGTGGAATACTATGTAAAATGGAAGGGCTGGAGTCAGAAACACAACACTTGGGAACCAGAAGAAAACATTCTCGATGTTCGTCTCATTCAATTATATGAACGCTCTCAAAGATCAGATGGTCTGCACAAGCGTGGACCTAAAAAAAAGGAACGCCACACTGAAAGGCCACCGAAGGAAATCGAGACTGAAGACGAAGCCAGGATCAGTGGTGAGGAAAGCCAAGATGAGTCTGTGGAACCTGCCATTACGTCTAAAAAGGGCAAAGAACCAGTAGAAGAAGAAGACAACGTTGTAGAGAATGTAGATGTTGTAGAACAGTCTGCCCCTGTACAAGTAGAAAACGAGAATTCTAATAGTTCTAGTAGCGAGGACCAGAGGCCGATATTAGCAAGGTTAGAGTCAGCAGGCACTAAACGGAAGGCTGAAGTGTTATCAAAGGAAAGTGGGAAGATTGGCGTCACTATTACTACGAGTCCGACAAGTCCTAGTCCGCCACCCAGCAAGGTAAAACATCATGGTGCTCATCAAGTTGCAAAGGTTTTAAAAAAACGTGAATTAGAGCTCCCAGAACCAAAATCCGAGGTCAGTTTCAATTTTTACATGTGTTTCTGAGCGAATAAATTTAAAAAAACGAATAACCGATTTTTGTAAAATTTCATATGTCTTTTGTCTTTTGTAAATAGCTTGAATCAATTTATTGGCCAGTCCAAACAAATCAGCATGTTTTCTTTTGATGAATGGTGCCAACTTAAGCCTGTAAGCCCGAGTGTATTTATTTGATATTTGCCTGCGATTGATATCTCGTCACAGATTTCAATTGGATCTAAATCCAGTCGATAGTGAGGCCATAATCACCTCCCAAACCCTAACGTACTTGCACTTATCTCAGATTTATTATTTTTGTAAGATAAAGAACATTTTGTTTGGTTTGAAGATGAAAAGATAATCAAATAATTACTCAGATTTAGTCTTGTTCTGCTCAAAGTCCTAGATTTTTGAGATTTTTGAGTCCAAACACCGCTACTATGTTACTTAGTTTGAAGGGATCTAGATAATAGATATAAAGAACTTCCAGTTACAGCACCACCAGAATTGAGAAAGGTTAAATGAGGAATTAATTGTTCAATTAAAACATATATTAAACACAAATATTTAAATTTATTGATGTTGGAGTTACTTACATCAAGACTCCTGGTAAATCAAATATAAGCTGTACAATACAAGGAAGCAAAATAAATATCAAATGCTAAGGTGAAGGTTTTTCTATTAAATCTACCAATGCTCTTAATTTTCATTTATTAGATGGTTTCTAGTTGATTGTTCTGGCCAGAGTATGTTTTATTTTCATAAAGGTTATGAGAAAAATTCAGATATTGTAAAATTAAGTAATAATTAACTGTAATTTAAGTGAAGGGTTATAAGCTATTTTTTTATCACTCTAAAACATGTTGAAAGTTTGACGATTCGTGAGCAAAATGTTAACCAATTAATTATCATAGTAGTCTTTCTAATTGACATTTTTGACATCATACAATATATATATATATATATATATATATATATATATATATATATATATATATATATATATATATATATATATATATATATATATATATATATATATATATATATATATATAAGATATACTTGGTTCTCGGATTGAACGGCGTCCAGAATTTATTAAAACTTGACATTTCGGCTCCTGTTTTGGAGCCATTTTCAAGAAGTAAAGGAAATATGTAAGAACACTCTAAGGCCTCAATCTGCCTACTCCTTAGAGTGGTGGACAAGTGTGGGTTGGGTTGTTGTAGCTCGATTACGGGGCCTCAATCTGCCTACTCCCCAAATCTCGCTGGAGATCATCTCTAAAGTCTCAGTGTGTTCAACACCAGGCCTCAGAGAGATCTGACAGTTCGTTGCAAGTCCTGAATTATATGTATTGTTCCGTCTACCTGCTTCGTTATCAGTGTAAGTAGTCGGGTCACAGTCAATTAAGTCAGGGGCTTTGGTCACTGCACTGTAAAGGACTAAGAAGATAACCGGCATTTGTTGAGACAGATAAGGGGGCAATGAAATTGTCTATTGAATCTATTTTTATTAAATAAATGAAATTGTCTATTGAATTTATTTTTATTAAATAAATGAAATTGTCTATTGTCGACACCCACGGTCTCCTTGTCGACACCCACGGTACGATAGTTTTAGGCTGTAAGCCCTCATTGTGTGTTGTTGACATTAAAAAAATCTGACATGGAATAAACATAAGTCTATGGACAAAAGTAATGTCAGTTTAGGTTGGCACATTTTCTTGACTAAAAAAGTGTATTTTTAAGATTTGAAGGGTACTGCCAGGAGCACCCTCTATCCGCTAGAGCCAATTTGGGAATTAATTAGTTTTTATCATTATGAAACACATACCTTTACCAATTTTGAAAATAATATCTCACATATTTTTTTAGATATCAAGGAAAATCGAAATTCAATTTCTTAATTTAGTGCCTGTATTTCTTTCAGTGTTGACTTTTAGACTGAAGTAACAGTAACTGAGCTAATTTTAAATAAAGTTTGTTATTAGTATTATTATTAAATGGTATAGCAAACCTTCCAGAACAGTGTGACGGGCGGAATATTACGAAAATATATTGATTAATATATTATAATAGACATGTAAAAAAAACATAGTGCCAATTTTTGTTGAATGTGTTTTTGCTGAAACAAAGCTTATCCTAGTTTGTTACACCTCCTTCATTTTCTTATTTATATTGATTTTCAGACTATCAAATTATCCACAAAGCAACCATCATCACAATCATCCAATAATCGACCCCCTAAAAATGAAGAAGAAACTTCAGCCATACCATCAGCTGCAAGTCCAGCAGTATTAACAGCAACAGCCCCTAGAACAAGCACAGACAAAAGGCCAAGTCCCATAGACGCCACCCTGCCTCACTCATCCACAAAAGAACCTGCTTCGCCAAAACCTGTCGCTTCAAGAACTGACGAGAAACAAGCAGAGACTAAAAAATCAGACCATAAGTCTGACAAACAAGAAAACGGACATTTAGATGGTGAGCGGCACACATTAAAGCAAGCAGCAAGCTTGAACGGACACAATAACAACAATCTCAATGACCTTCCGGTCATTACGAGTCCAGGCTCAGATTATTGGTTGGCTAGAAACCCTGTTGCTGATCAGGTGTTTATCACAGATGTAACTGTCAACCTAAAGACTGTAACGATCAGAGAATGTAAAACTGAAAAGGGGTTTTTCAAGAAACGTGATGATAATAGTCATTCTAGTGATATCGTGTAATTATTTATTATTGGTTAGACGTTAGTGATTTTTATACTAGTGATAGTATTCTTTTCTTGGGCTTTTTTTCCCGATGCCAACCTTTCCCTTCTGCTATTTATATTCTCTAATGTTTACTTAAGGTGAATGTTGTACAGGGTATCTCGTATTTAACGAGAATGCGGAAACAGATCTGATATTAGACATGGAATATTGGTGCTAAATTTTTTTTAAATATTTTGCCAGATAATTTTATTTTACACTTTTTTTCTAGTATCACATTCTGAAGTGGGTATTAACCCCTCACTGCATTCGCTCAGAAAAAAATTTAGGTACAGGGAATGAAATATAAACTACATGAAAAATATTGAAAAAATTTATTTGGAATTTGAAGGACACAAAACAGCAAAAAAGGGTTTTTGCCATATATGTCATAACATGCAGTTTGACTTTTGCACAAAACTATTCGTTATGAAATACATAAAAGCTAAAGGTCCACTCCGCCCATATATTTGTTATAAATGAAAACCGCCTTTGGACATACGAGGGCGGGTCAAGTCCGTGACTTTTGGAATGAAACACAGGTTTTTTGACACAAAATCATTTTATTTCTCAACATAGTCTCCTTTGAGCTCTATATACTTCGTCCAACGTTTCTCCAATTGTTGTATCCTTTCCAAAAAAAAAAAAGATTTGTCGAGGTCCTCAAAATAGAAAATAGGTATTTGTTTGTGAGATGATTTCATCATTGGAGTCACATCTCTTTGTGCCGAGCCATTTCTTTAAGTTTGTAAACAAGAAATAGTCACTTGGTGCTAAATCCGGAGAATAGGGCGTATGAGGGAGCAATTCGTAGCCCAATTTATGCACTTTCGCCATGGAGACTACACATGTGTGCACCCTTGCATTGTCTTGGTGGAAAATAACTTTTCTTGGCCAAATGTGGTCGTTTTTTCTTAAAATCATCATTGAATCGGTCCAATAAGTTGGTATAATATTCACCATTGATTCTTCTTCCATTTTGAAGGTAATCAATGTGGATTATACCACCTGCATCCCAAAAAACGGTCGCCATGACTATTAGCTGACAAACCCACCTTGGCCTTCTTCGGCGCCGATTCACACGGAGTAACTCACTGTTTTGACTGCTGCTTGGTCTTGTGGTGAATCCATGTTTCATCCACAGTTATGAAACGGTGCAAAAACTCGTTCCTATTGCGGTTGAACAATGCCAGACACTCTTTCGAAGTTGTCACACGATTGCGTTTGTGGTCGAGTGTGAGCAAACGCGGCACCCATCTTGCTGATAGCTTTCTCGTACCCAAGTGATCATGCAAAATCGAAACCACTGAGCCATGTGATATATGGCTTCCACAATCTCCGGTACTTTCAATCTATGATCGACCAACACCATATCGTGAACGTTCTGGGCGTCCAGAACGTTTTGGGTTATTTGTGCTTGTACGGCCGCAACGAAATTCAGTAAACCACTTTTTTACCATGGAAATTTGATGGTGCAGAGTCCCATAGTATTTATCAAGCTTAGCCTTGGTTTGAGTGATGTTTTTTCCGCAAAAAATAATGTTTGATGACCACACGAAATTCACTTTTTTCCATTTTTGTTATAACTCAAGAGGTTGTCTGCTTTCTATGCCTATCTAACACAAACAAAAGACGCAGCTTGTTCAAAATTTGAAAGGAGTCAACTCACAGATGCTTGTTAACAGAAGCAGTGTTGCCCTTCCTGTGAAGAGGCGGGAAATCCAAATAGTCACAGACTTATTGACCCCCGCCATCGTAAATATATTTCTTCTCTCGTTTACAAAACCATTTTGCTTCGATGTCAGGACTACTTCCGACATAAGTGGATATCATTGTTACAATTTTGTTAGCATACCAGGAAGTGACAGATACTGGTATATCATCTACAACTGCTACTTTCTCGACCATAGCACCACTACCTCTTTTCTTCATCTTAGATTCTTCAGGCATATTCAAGTTCTGTACTCCATTTAACCCAACTGTTCCTAGACGCAGACAACCTTTCTTTGTCAGATATGTCATAAGTGGTACACTGCTGAACCAATTGTCAAAAAAATCTTGTAATTTTGAGGCTTTGGAACAGTTTGTGTGAGTCGCACAAGAACATTAAAACTAACTCGTAGATTAGGAGCACCAGGTGCAACTATATCATTTTGTGTTCCAGCATAAATTTTATAGTCTTGTCTGGAAAACAGGGGAAACCGGGAAAAGTCAGGGAATTTGTAGACGGAAAAAGTCCGCCATGGAAAAATTGAGAAAAATTGTGAAAAATGACTAAGAGTCAGGGAATTTTTGTTGGTGTCAGGGACAAATGATTTGTTTCCGTTTTATGATAAATAATTAAAATACAATGATTGGTGCATATTTGTATAAAGTATGCGTTTTCGTTTATTTGTAAGGAAAGTTGTGTACGCCTTATAAATGTAATTCTGGAGAAGACCTACTGAATTCTCTCTCATACTCCCTATGGGGTAGATTCTACAAGATCGAAGTCAGGGAAATAGGTTTTTGGCATGTCTGGGAAAAGTCAGGGAAATTGATCTGTTGTTTTTAGTGGGAACCCTGTAGTCATATGACAACCCACCAATGCCATTGAGCACAAGAGTTTTGTAACCCCTTTATGAGGTTTCTTGGGGTTATGTTGCTTTATTAGTGATCTTCCTTTCGTGGGTATAATCTGTTCATCCACGGCTAACAATTCTTCTTTAGGAACATTCAACAACCACATAGGTATTTTGTTTAGTAGAGGCCTTATTTTGAACAGCTTATGTCCATTATTGCCTGGTGGAATATAATTGTTATTGTCGCTGAAATGTAGAAATCTCTTTATTTTCTCTCATGTATTACATGACACGACATCAGCAGCTAACGAATTCTTGAGAGTTACATTCCAGTGCATCTTTGTAGCTGGTAAACATACAACTAACATATATAGACAGACGCCAATAAACTTATCTAAATCATTGACCGTCAGAGTAAATGGTTTTGTTGGACGTTGTTGGGTAGAATACAAACATGACTGACAGACAATAGTCAAAAATTTCACCAGTCATATAGAATCTGATAAATTCAATAGGAGAGTCTAATTCACGTATTTGTTGTGGCAGGTCCCAACTCCCTAAAAACGCTGTGTCTGCTTCAGAATCATTTAGTTTGTGTTCTTACCATACTAAAGGCTTCTTTCTCCCAGGTTGCATCTTTCTTAGTGCCTTACTGAAAGGATTGTCATCTTCAGGATCACTATCACTTTCAAAATCCAGTTTTAGGTATCACAATATCATAATATCTGTTGTTGCAATATTCTTCACTGTCATAATCAGATTCTGGTGCAAATATAATATGTTCTCCATCAGAATTTGATAAGTCATCATCTTCATTATCCTCTGGTATGTCGAATGGTTGTTTTGTAACCTCCATAAAACAGTTTTGGATCCATAATAGTTCGAGCAAGCCGGAGATCTCACCCATTTAAAGTTTGAGAATAGGTTGAGGCCGTTTCGACCCCAATGCCTCTAATCATTCGCTTTACCGGATGAGACTCGTAGGTGACGAGCGCCAGGTATCCTGAGGGAACCAGCTACTAGATGGTTCGATTAGTTTTTGCCCCTATACCCAGTTCCGATGATCGATTTGCACGTCAGAATCGCTACGGGCCTCCATCAGGATTTCCTCTGATGTATGTGTAAAATATGACAAAAATACGTTGCAAAAGTGAGTACAACTTACGTTTTTCCTACAAAAATTTCCAAATAACTCCAAAAGTTGGGTTCTGTCCCCATTTCTATAGTAATTTTCGTCATCGACACCCTAAAACACGTTGATATACAAAATTTCATAAAAATCAAACACACGCCCCGAAAGTGAATCTTTACGAAGATAAGTCCATGTCCCAAATGCATGTTGTTTGTGCCATATATATCACACACACATTTTTCACAATAACAAGTATCTACTATGTATAAGATTCTCACTCACCATTAACCTATTATTGGGTCCACACTTTTAACCAGAAATATTTTTTAGACAAGAAGTTTACAATATATCCAGAGATATACAGTATGCAAATGTCAGGTTGTATAACAAATGTCAGCTGTTGTTGGTCATTACAGAATTGTATTGTAACTTTAGAAATGCAACACTAGATGTCGCAAATGCAACACATAACAATGGAGTTTCTCTAGGTTAATAGTTTGTGGGCCACAGAGTATGTTCAATAGATTAGATTAGATTAGATTTTTATTGTGAGTGGGCTATTTCAGTCCCTCCACCGCGACCTTAGGTCAATTGTGGCTCACGTCTAAATTATTTAGATTTCACCCATCAATTCCAGCTCCCTGAGGGAGTCGATCTTTTCTTGAGGGTGAGAGTTTGTTTGGCAGGTGTACTGCCATCTGAGTATGTCGCTTGCCCGTTTCGAAGCTCAAAGAGAGATAACCTCTCTCCGAGTTCGTCTGGACCCGACATCCGTGAGTGTTTGCCTAGAGGCGGTATCATGATGTCCCGTTCTCGAGCAACATCCAATCTCCAGAATCCACCCCTAGAGATCTCAGCTCCCATCAGGCTCTTCCAAACCTGACACCTAACAGTGTTAAGACTCAAGGCAACATCCCATCGAGTCCCGCTCCCGAGCATCACCCCAGCAAGGCCGTCCGTCCGTTTCGTAGCACAGAGTATGGGCTCCAAACACCGGGTGTTTACCACTCATCAGAGATCAGAGCCCCCCGGGACGTCTGGACACACGACACACGCCAGGGCGGTATCATCTGGAACCCCGCTCCCGAGTAACAACCAAGCGAGGCCAATTGTCAGTCTCTGAGGCCAAAGTGGAGGCGCCAAACTCTGGGTGCATATCACTCCCCAGAGATGTCCGCCTCCCCCCAACCTCATCTGCACCAGACCCCCGCCAGTGTTTCATTGACTCAAGGTGGTATCATGAAGTCCCGCCTTCGAGCAGCATCCAGGCAGGATCGTTAGCCTGTATCGATGCTCACAGAGTATGCCCAAGTCTTCAGGTGTAATCCACCCCTAGAGACCCCAGCCACCTCCGGGTTCGTCCAGGTCCAACACCTGCCAGCGTTAGCTTAAATTTCACCCAACAAATCGAGCTTCCGACAGGACAAGACACATGCGAGGTGAAACTTTCTTTGACATATGTACTGCCATCTGAGCGAAGTCGCTTGCCTGTCTCAAAGCTCAAAAAGAGATAACCTCTCTCCGAGTTCGTTTGGACCAGACATCCGTCAGTGTTTGACTCGGTGCAGTATCATAAAGTCCTGCATCCGAGCAGCATCCAAGTGAGGTCGTTTGTCCGTTTCGAAGCTCACAGAAGAGGCCTCAACCCTTAGTTTTATTCCACCCCTAAAGATCTCAGCTCTCCTCCGGGTTCGTCTAGACCCGACACCCACCAGTGCTAGACCCAACGCGACATCCCATCGAGCCCCGCTCCCGAGCATCGCACAAGCGAGGCCGTCCGTCCGTTCCGAAGCACACAGTGGGAGCCCCAAACTCCGGGTGTTCACCACTCATCAGAGTTGTCAACCACCTCCGGGTCGTCTAGACACACGACGCCCGCCAGCACTCAACCCAAGGCGGCACCCATCCGGAACCCCGCTCCCGAGTAACAACCAAGCGCGGGCAACCATCCATTTATAAGCCCAGAGTGGAGGCCTCAAAATCCGGGTGTACATCACTCCCCAGAGATATCCGCCTCCCTCCAGGCCCACATGGACAAGACCTCCGCCAGTGTTTGATTCCAATTAGTCGTCTTTTACGACAGGCAGGAGTTACCTTGGGCCTATTGTTTTAGTTAGTCCCCAGACCCACAGGGGACAGGTCAATAGCCTGAACAAATTATAAGCAAGCGAAAACTGCTTTGTGCCATATATGGCTCGGTATGCGGTAAAGGGTTAAACAGAATTAATTTTTTTAAGTTCAATATAGCGTCTTTTTATGTAGCCCGTGAAGAGTGCTTAAAATGACGTTTTTGATTAATCATGCTTTTAATTTTTTTAAGTCTATGATTATCTAGTTCCATTAGCGTTCCTCTATAATTACTCAAAGTTAGCTGTATGAAGCTTCAAAATTTCTGATTGAAACCTTCAGTTTTATGCACCAGGTGATGTTAAAAGAGTTAGAAGACCGAAATGTGTAATTACCCAAAATACAGTATACAGGTGTCCCAGCTAAAATTTCCACCCCCTAAACTGTCTGATTTTGTCCAAGTGTGGGAAAAATGCCACAACATGTCAATTTGAACTTAAGGGGGACAAAATTTTTTCTTGGTTGCAAAGTTATTTTTGCATCCTTTTAGCACCCAGAGCCACCCCTTCAAAAAATTTAAATGGCAAGAGGAGTCGAGTGATAACATCATGTGGAAGCTGCTTTCATTTTCTATGCAATCATATTTTGAGCCATTGGTTTCTGAGAACCCTGCCTAGATTACTGTGAAAGGAAACAAAAGTCGTTATGAAAAAACAATTCAATTTAACCAATGTATTGCTCAAAATGTCCACCCCCAACTTCCATACCATAGTACAATTGATTTTCAAAAGCTTGTCTAAACGTTTTTTAATGTTTCCGGCATAATCAAACGGCACTCTGCGACGATTCGTTCTCGAAGCATTTAAAGAGGTTCAGTTGGTGTAGCATAAACCTTATACTTTAAGTGGCCCCGCAAAAAGAAATCTAAAGGGACTAAGTCGGGTGACCTAGTTGGCCATTCGATGAGACGCCTTCGACCTACAATGACTCTATAAAGACAGTGTGGTCATATGTCCGTCAGTGTTGATTGGTCAACAATTACATGGACCTGATTCATCATTTTGTTCGGGTTCTTCTGCACTTGGATAATCAAGGTCTGCAACTTGGTCATCACTATCAAAATGTGCAAATTTTGCCTCTGTCTGGAGTTTTATGTATTGGTTCTTAGAAATCAGCAATGACCTCTTAGAAATCAGCAATGACTTGAAGATCTTTACTATTGCGCTGAACCAAAGTCCAATTTAAATCGCGGTTTTCCATATTCTCTATCATTTGTTTGCGCAAGTATGTTAATAATAGCATGACATCATTTCTTGGCCCAGGTGAATTGATTTATTCTCTTTATCTGAAAAATAATATTGAAATGTTAAGTCACAATTATTTTCTGTACTGGTAAATGTAAACTATGTCAAGTCTTAAGATTATATTATCTTATAGTACAGTTGTGGAGGCGTATACAACGTTGTTCCAGGTAATAACCAACTTGACAAAACGAAATAAGACTGAAAACTCAGCAAATAATTTTGCTTTGTCCCCAATATCACGTCAGTAGATTATTTTGGGGGCATACAATGTTGTTCCATGGAAATACGGTTCTCACAACTATCGGCGGTTACAACGTTCCAGCATAGGGTTTAATAAAAATTATAAGCCACTCTCGGATTGCAGCAAAAACTCACAAACATCAGATACAAAACATGCATCAGAGGACATAACCTAGTTCACTAAATACAAATCGTAACCTAAATAATGTTATTGTGACTTTATATTTTTGCCACTTTGGAGCCAAAGGACCTAATAGAGTTTAAAAACGGCCACCTCCTACAGTATCAAAGATTCACTTACACAGTTACTAGATCATGAAAGTTTACTTAAAATTACGTGACTTGACATATTTAGTGAAAAATACCAGATTTTGGACTTAACATAGTCTGGCTCTGAGCTACAGATATGTTTCATGGTAATTTAAAGTGCACAATAAAAATTAAAGCTATACCACATTCAAAGAGATACAAGGTCATAATACCAACTTAAAATTTAGACATTCTCCTATAGAGTGGGACTCAATACTTATTGAATAATTTGTTAATTCTATTTTAAATTTTAATACCTTGCTAATCTGTCTAGGTAATTTACTACAAAATGTAATTCCTGCATAAGAGCCTGGCTGGTTCAGTGGTAAGAACGCATGCCTCTGAACCAAAGGGTACCGGGTTCAATACCGGTGTTCTCCTTTCACTTTTTCAGTACATACCATAACATCGACCGAGTTTGTGGCATTGTATTTGAGCAAGTTAAATCCGTCGCTCCCGAGGCCATGTGACGTTGGGCACGTTAAAGATCCTTACCCTCCTTACGAAAGGCAGGCAGGGTACCCAGCGACTGGGTAAACCGGGAAAACCTGGAAAAATCAGGGAATATGAAATACCCCCTAAAATGTCAGGGAAATTTGTGATTTTACTCAAATGTCATGGAAATCATTCAGTAGACCTGGAAATTATATGTTTGTAAACTTTCGTCACTAGCAGATGCATTTTTATTTTGATTTCATATATATTATAGGAATTTTCTCAAGTAAATAGTTCTCATACATAGGAAAATAGATCTGATAACAATGCGGCTTAACTTTGGTACAAATATCAATTAAATCCCCCAATGAATGCAGTGTATGCCACATCATGCGCCGATATAAATAAAGCCTTCTTCATCTATCTTAAACATGTCATATGTACATCCCACTTGGAATGTTCTTCCCTGAATGCATAAAATGCAAAATCCGTTTTAGGTATTGGCCGGTAGAGCTGTGCTGTGAATGTGTTTATTCTATTTTAACCTTTATGATCATGTTGAAAGTTCTGCGCCACCTAGAGATTTCTGGTTTTTCCATCACACTGAAAAATTCTTTCCGGAGCCTAAGTTCGTCGGCCAGTTATGAAAGTCAGGTTTTTCCGTAAAAAAATTGCAAATCTTCTTTTCGAAGATGCCACATATTATAAACTTAACGGAGTTAAGCATACTTATGTTTTTGATTATGTAAATTTTTGTTCGTAATTTTTATTTATTTTGTTCATAAAAAATGTACTTGAGGGGCCTGGAAATATCAGGGAATTTGATTTCTGCTGGGTACCCTGACAGGGGTTCGGCAAAATTTCCAGGATAGTGAGGTAAGACTGCTTCCTGGCGTCGGTGATTGGCCCAAAACACAAACTCATACAATTCCTGCATATTACGGACTTTTCATACATTTTTAAATGACTGGAACTAAGAGATCTGTGCCTCTGTTGAGTCATGGTGATTATACCGATGTGTCTTAATTAAATGATTGTTTAAACATGTACAAAATCACCTTCCATACAAAAATAGCTGGATCTGTGTCTAGATTGAGGGACACAAAGAAACCTACAAGTGTCTCGAGTATACATGTTGAGCATAGAGGTGTGCGAAGAAGTATTTACATTTTTAATGACAGAATCCTACATTTTTGGCCTTTAATAACAAATTTGTGTCATCTGCATAGATAAGGTGTTGCGGACTTGAACCAAGTCGTTGGTAAGAATGACAAACAATAAGATGCTTCCCTGAGGTACATCCTGGATAATGCAGGTTTCAAATAACCACAATTCAGATAATCGGATGTCTACAAGAAATAAAAATGTTGCTATCCTTTCGTTTTTACTGTAATACCAAATTTTGTTGGTAGTTTATTTTTTAATTTTTAGTTTCTAATAAAATCCTTGTATTGCATCAATACCTGCTTCAGATATTCCCTGAATCATATTTACTTAATTATTTTAAGATAATTTTGCAAGCTTCTACCTTAGAACAGAATGTAAAAAGGTTTCATTCCAGTTATCACGTCTTTTTGTATATATAGATCGTAAGTCCTTTTAAGTTATTAGCTTAATTTTTTTTGTATCGTACCTTATATCAATTAGGTTTTGTTAATGCTATTTATTCTCTAGTATAGTTTGTTTTCTTTTTATTCTATTTGACTTGCGTAATTTTATCTCGGTACAGATAATTTTGTTTATTATTTTATCCCCCTTATATACAACAAACTTAATTTTTCCCCGTGAAATTTTTATAAATATTTTATTTATACACTTATTATTTCTTTCCATTTTTATTCTGTTATTTATTAGATCTGCAGTGATGTATAAAACTGAATGTGTTGAATTTTAACATAATGAAAAACTTAGATATTCAAGCTGTACAAACAGTTTGCAGCATTCTTTATGTATTATGAAATTTTAAACTGTAAATATGCTGTAAATTAACAAGCAAGTTAAACTGTAGTTGTTTTCTGTTAATATAAGGTATTTTTGAAATAAAATTATAGATAAAATCATTGATTTTTATTTTACATCAACTATTATTATTATTATTTTGAATTTTGACGAATCCTTATATTAGGAAATCATGGCCAGGAGACGGGCTGTTATTGTGTTTGAATTGAATGATTCAGATTACAAAGAAACCGACAAAAATGAGGTGAAGTAGTATAATAATAATAATCAAATTTATTTACAATCCCTTAACACAACACTGTAACCCATTCTTGGAACAAGTCTATGGAACTACACGGTGAATCCCAGATTGTCGCTTTAGACATATCCAAAGCACACAGCGCTGCTTAATAAACTTCCGGCCTATGGCCTACCACCAAAACTCTGTACTTGGACAGCAAATTTCCTCTCCAACCGGAGTATTTCTGTTGTCGTGGATTGCCATTCCTCTAAACTGTATCCAATTAATGCAGGAGTCCCTCAAGGTTCAGCTTTAGCCCCTACTTTGTTTCTTCTCCACATCAATGACCTCCTCTAGCACATCCAACCCTGTTCACAGTTACGTGGATGACAGCACCCTCCACTCAAATATACAATATTCTAAGTCTGTCTCTATAGCCCAATTAGATGAGGATCACAGACTCATGGAGGGTTCTGTCTCTGTGGATCTCCAAAAAATATTAGACTGGGGAAGTAGAAATCTTGTACAATTAAACTCCACCAAACCTGTCTTGCTTTCTATCTCATAAGAGGTACACCAGCCCTAGACCCATCACAATGAACAACCAAGTAATTTAAAGTAATGAGTCGTTTTCACTTGGTGGCATTTCTGTGGATCGAAATCTCCATTGGCACCATGTCACATTAATTGCAGAAGCGGCTGCTAAGAAATTAGGTTTCCTCTTCCGGGCTCGCAAATACTTTTCACCAGCTAATCTCTATACCTTGTATACTTCACAAATAAGGCCGAACATGCACCCTTTTACTGTCCAGGTCACCAGACATAGAACATCTTGTTATGCCCGCTCTTTTGTCCCGAGGACTTCCAAGTTGTGGAATTCCTTGCCGGTATATGTTTTTTCTTCTCCGAACCTTCGAGTCCAGAATTAACAAGCTGCCTCTTTCCTCCTTGTCGACATCCACGGTACGATAGTATTTAGGCTGAGCCCTCGTGGTGTGTTGTTGAAATAAAAAAAAGTTGGCAAAATAAATATTATTAAATTCAAATTTCTCATGGAACTGCGAAAATCATCATTCTCTGATAGCACTTGCAGCAGAAAACGCTTGTAATTTTTTAAATATTTTCTAGTACATCCTAGTTAATAAGGCTAACATAAACTCGTCACATTTGGGCGAAGTCATTTCACAATGATATGGTCTTTTTTCAATAAGAATTCAGAGGGATGCGATGGAGCACTATCCATCAACAAAATCACCCTAATTGATATGCACATCGGGGACGATAAATATTAGCAACACTTTAAACAGATGAAGATAGTTAATTGATCTAGGTACTATTTTTTTGAACGATACTGGGGTAAGCGGGAGTTAACCGCTTTATTAAACAGGCTGCAGGAAAGTGGTCCGCTAAATGTTCAACATTACGGCTTGTATCGGAGACAGGGACAAGAAGGCCTGTTCGCGTCATCGCTCGAGGATAAGTTTAAAGAGGCACGTGTTCTCTATTGCGTCGAATTGTATTTATAGATGTTTCAGATTTTAAAAAACGTGCATTAATAATTACTAAATGCAGGTACTCTAAAATGAAAGCACATTTAATTAATTAACCTATTATGCCTTTTTATTTATATTTGGTCTGTAACACTACTGCTACAGACATTTAAAACCCCGTTAATATAATGTTATTCTATATAAATATAGTGTGTATCTATTATTTCTGTCTTATTAAAAGAAAATATGTCAGTTAAGATCATTGTGAGTCACTTGCATACTATATTTTATAAGCGAATGAAATCTTGTGGGCAAGGCAAGTAAGTGGAATTTACGTAAGTTGGATGTAGGCGGTTCTCTACTGACTGTGGGCGTGGCTTGTTGATTTGGGTACCGCCCTACACGGAGAAGGAGGAATTAGAATAGATAAAACAGCATAACTTATTCTTTTGGGTATAAATAAGACACAGCATTTATAAAATAAGTTATAATAGATTTAGCAACTCCTTAAAATATTCATAATAATAATAATACAATGGCACATATGGCATATAAAATATACAACAAATACAAATAAAAATATTTTCTATATTACTATATTTTCTACAATATTTACTGAAATGTTTACAATATCTTATTTTGATAGCTGTATAAAGTAAATGTTACACTGCACTTATAAAAAAATAAAATACATCAATATCTCAAGTAAAATGCGAAATATAAACATAAAAGTGCAAAATAATAAAATAAAGTGTTCACAAATATCGTTATGACTGAAAACATAAATATGATGTGAAAATAAAGGTAAAAACGTGATGTTTACATCTTAGACAGTTGTAGCAGGTACTTCAATAGACCCAAGTCTGGAATATCTGATTTTCAGCTGCTGCGTGTGATCTAATATGGAAGTGCGTTTCGAGAAGAAATCTACAAGAGGTTCAGAATTCAGGAATGTTGCCAGAAACTGCTCAACAGTGATATACCACTGTATCTCTGTTTTTGGAGTAGGTGGGTTTCCATTTTTATCATGCGACTGCAAAAAGATTAACGTGGTGTTTAAATAGCCTTACTGGTGAGTCAGTATATTTTAAAACAGACTTACCCCTTCTGGTGATGTATCGAGGTTACAAGAAGCTGCCGCAGCTATCAGACTGTCTTCGGATTCATCACGAGTTACAAAAAACTGCTTACCAACATCACCTAGTTCTAGTAACAATGTCCCCACTTTGGAAATTTCATGACAGAGTGCCTGAAAGTAATGGAAGAACACATAACATACATATACTATATGAAATATGCTTTTTTAGGTTAATAAAAACAACAAATCTAGGTGTTAAACATTGAAAATAAAACTTCTAACACAATCAATTTTATGCATAAACATCGTTGACATATCTCAACCATACCCTCAGAAAATACTCCACCATTCCAGCTTAGTTAGACTCAAATCGGCTCATGAAGAATTTGGTCATGAAGGGATGTCACATTATAGTTCCTTCTGTTTGCGGATAAAACCTCCCACCAAAACGAATGAAACTCTAAGTCCTACATAGAGAAATGAACTTATATTCCTCCACCAGAGTGATAATGGCGAGGTTTATTTGAAGTTTTTGGTAAATGTTTCACCGTCTTCACTGGAAAATATCGACATGCATGCGATGGAGCTCCACCATATTATTCTCGCCCGGTTGTATGATTCTTGAAGGATACTAATCGTAACAGGTGGTGGTTCAAACACCTGGCCTTCGAGATCACCCGATTTGAACCCTCTCGATTATTACTTGTGAGGTTATTTGAAAACAATGTGTACAGGTCCCATTTTGATTGCAATTGCTGGGTATCTCGGTTATTAGTAAATAAATAAGTTTGCAGTTTTTGCAAACCTCAACTACTTTTTTTGAGCCGCAAACAAAATTGTGATAGCACTCTTAGTTTCAGAGCTACAGGGTGATATTTAAAACATTGCATTTTCAGGTACCCCTTGTATTTCAGTTGTCTGACAACTTGTCAAAACGATAAAAATGAAAAATTTTCGAAACATTTTTGTACATCTTCAAACATAAAGCTTTTTTGATGATATATAGTACATGGTTTCTACTATATAGGTCATACTGGTACCCAAATTTTATGCATGCTTTCTTTTAAAAACACATATTTGCTATGCATCACACCGATAACTCAAAAAATAATAGGCCGATTTTGATAAAATTTGGCATGTACGTTTCTTTTGTAAATGGCTTGGATAAGTTCGTTAGCCAGGAAAATCGGACGAGGTTTTCCGGGAAAATTTTGAGTTTTCATTCGAAAAAAATTCTTATCTCAAAAAGTAATAAGCCGATTTTAATACAATTTGGCATGTACCTTCCTTTTGTAAATGGACTTGACAAGTTTGTTAGTCAGGACAATCGGACGAGGTTTTCTGGGAAAATTTTGAGTTTTCATTCGAAAAATTTTTTTTTCTCAAAGAATAATGGGCCGATTTTGATAAAATTTGGCATGCGCCTTCCTTTTGTAAATGGCTTTGATAAGTTCGTTAATCAAAAAAATCGGACAAGGTTTTCCGGAAAATTTTTGAGTTTTCATTTGAAATTTTTTTTAATCTTAAAACATAAAAAATCTATGATAACCAAATTTGGTAGGTAGGTTAATGATATTAAAAGTAAATTATACACCAAAATTTAGATTTCTATGTTACAAGAAAAAAAAGTTATAATAAAATATTTTGTGCCAGATCATTTCTATGAAAATTCACTACCATAACGCACTTACTGCATCCAGGCTACTTAGAAAAGGGAGGCACATATCGGAGAGATATATACATACATACATACATACATACATATATATATATATATATATATATATATATATATATATATATATATATATATATATATATATATATATATATATATATATATATATATATATATATATATATATATATATATATATATATATATATATATATATATATATATATATATATAAAAGGATGTGCCAAAAACGCAGTTTGTGGATCAATTTGTGAAGCGAGTTTGTTGGATAAAACAACCTGTGTGCGTACTCGTCCAGTGCGCTCAACCGAAAACATCGCTGCTGTTGCTCAGAGTGTGCGTGAACAACCATTAACATCAACTCGTCATCGTTCTCAAGAATGGAACATTGCACTCACTTCTTTGAGAAGAATGTTGCATAAAGATCTCGGTATGAATGCGTACAAAGTTCAATTAGTGCAAGAGCTGAAGCCACATGACCATCTGAAGTCCTCGGGACAAAAGAGCGGGCATAACAAGATGTTCTATGTCTGGTGACCTGAACAGTAAAAGGGTGCAGCAGGTGGAGGAACTATGGGAGAAAGCTCCTCTATGCAGTGCCAGTACAGATATCTATAAAAGAGAGAGAGGTCACCAACGGCACGTCGGTGGGCAAGGGATGGCAGCAATTGGGTGAGGGTAGAGTCACCGATGAGACACATAGCTCTCTTCTGAATGGAGTCCAGGATAGCGGGTGTAGAAGCGGCAGCGACACCACAGATGTGGGAGCAGTATTCAAGGTTTGGCCTTATTTGTGAAGTATATAAGGTATAGAGATTAGCTGGTGAAAAGTATTTGCGAGCCCGGAAGAGGATACCTAATTTCTTGGCAGCCGCTTCTGCAATTGATGTGACATGTTGGTGCCAATTGAGATTTCGATCCACAGAAATGCCAACAAGTGAAAAGTACTCATTACTTTGAATAACTTGGTTGTTCATTGTGTTGGGTCTAGGGCTGGCGTATCTCTTATGAGATAGAAGGGAAGACTGAGATTTGGTGGAGTTGAATTGCACAAGATTTTTACCTCCCCAGTCCAATATTTTTTGGAGATCCACAGAGACAGAACCCCCATGAGTCTGCGATCCTCATCTAATTGGGCTAAAGAGACAGGCTTCGAATATTGTATATTTGAGTGGAGGGTGCTGTCGTCCGCATAACTGTGAATTGGGTTGGATGTGCTAGAGAGGAGGTCATTGATGTGGAGAAGAAACAAAGTAGGGGTTAAAGCTGAACGCTGAGGGACTCCTGCATTTATTGGATATAGTTTAGAGGAATGGCCATCCACGACAACAGAAATGCTCAGGTTGGAGAGGAAATTTGCTGTCCAGGTAGAGAGTTTTGCTGGTAGGTCATAGGCCGGAAGTTTATTAAGCAGCGCTGCATGCCAGTTCTGGTCCAATGCTTTGGATATGTCTAAAGCGACAATCTACGGACGTATGCGCACACGCCTCCATGCAATCTAAAGGAAATAAGGAGCTCATACCCCGGGAAATAAGCTGATTAGTGGCTGTTTTGGCACTGATTTGGGTTGCTAATAAGCAATCCTACTCATGAACCCTGTGCCCCCCATGTAGGACACCCACGAGCCGCCACTGCCCTCAATACAAAGAGGCAGAATACTTATGCTTCTACTATAATTAGATAATTTTGTTGTAATGATAATGAGCGAATTCACCAGGCACCTGCAGCTGTCAACAGTTGCAGTGCCATGTCAACAAATGTTGACGAATGTCAACATTTTTTGACATAACAATGCAGCTGCTAGTAGCACTGGCATCTGGTGAACTCACCCAATGTTTCTAAATAAATTCACCTGGTTCATTTTACAGATTCATAACAACTTTGACATTTTCTAAAACCATTTATAATTTTACCAAACTCCATCCAATAAAAATATTTCAAGCCAAATCCATCCTCTTATTGTCATTATTATTATTTTAACAGTGTCATATTTACCTGATCATTTGGTTGTGGCTGGAAGATATCATAGACAGTTTTCCAGAGAGTAATGAAATGAGCTTGGGTCATTCTGGGTACTGACTTGAGGTTGACTTTGCTATCTTTGGAAAGTACCAGCGCTCTTAAAGTGGTAAGACTTCTTAGCTCCCAGTTAGGTTCACCACCACCAATATTTTGACTAGAATGTGAACTGTCCATGGACGTCTGAGACTCAAATGATTTACTGTAAAAATATTCACTCATGTAAACAGGTCTTCCATTCAGTATTAAAAATGTTCGGGACGCAGCAATTGCATTATAGTAGTGAATTTTACATACTACTTAGTATGTATCAAAATTGAAGATTCTAGTTTAATGGGAAATTGAATTATCACCATTTGGAATATTTTTACGAAAATTCGCTGCCATAAGGCACTTGCTGCACCTAAACCCCTTTCAACATTTATTTACTATTGCTCTATCCATACTCTCTGAAAATGAAATAAATAAATATAAACAATAAAAAATTTTGAAATTAAAATTTTAATAATTTACACTGAACATATGTTTATAAGTATAGATTAAACTACTGCATGATATTATGTAGTTTCATTTACCTCAAATTTTCCATATACGACATGAGGAGTAAGTAATAATGAAAATTCAGTAAAAACTAAAAGTAAACAATAAGTACCTTATTCTCAGCTTCTAAGGTATTAGCCGAGTCTTATTATTTGTTTATGACGTATGTAAACAAAGAATAATAATAAGAGAACCTCGAATTCGACTCCTCCCACTGACAGTTTGCAAAATAACAAATGACAATGACAAATAGCTAGGTTAGGTTAGGTTTGAATGTGAGTGGTCCATATCGGGCCCTCCACCGCGACCATAAGGTCTATTGTGGCTCACGCTTAATGTCTATATTTCGCCCAAAAAATCCAGCCTCCTACAGAGGTCGATACAAACCTTTGTGGGTGAAAGTTGATCCAGATCCTCTGGAGCAAGCTTTACCTTGCCAAAGAGCAGGTGTCTAGTCCTGTCCGCTGCCGGACAGGAACACAGCACGTGCTCTGCTGTCTTGTCATTCTCCATACACAGCCGGCACTCGGTCTCCTGACCGACCCCAATACGGTGCATGTGATGCCGCAAGCGGCAGTGTCCTGTATACAGGCCGACTAGAGTACTCAGTTGTTGTCTGTTCATCTCTAGAAGTTTCTTAGCCCTTGACTCAGACAGGCCATTTATGAAGGCCTTAGAGTGAGCTAATCCTGGAAGATTTTGCCAATATTTCTGTCCAGGTCTTTAAGGTGCGTTTTGCTGTGCAAGATGTTATTCCCAGCACCGGTTCTGGTCCGACAAAGTCACTCTGGGCACCACTCCTGGCAAGCGCGTCGGCCGCAACGTTGCCATCATGGTCCGAGTGACCCGGTATCCAGACCAGCGACACCTCATCACAGCTGCCCAATTCATTAAGGGCAGATTTACAACTCCATACCGTCTTTGAATTACACCGGTAGGAACCAGGGCCTTTATTGCAGCTTGGCTATCTGCATATATCTTTATCGATTTGTTTGTGCACAGGTTTTTTATACTTTCCCTTGCACACATCTCGATGGCATACACTTCTGCCTGGTGTATGGTTGCGTACTTGCCGAGGCTAGCTGATAGTCTAGCATCGGTGCTGCCCCCATATGCGCCGGCTCTTACTCCCAAATTGGTTTTGGAGCCGTCAGAGTACCAGCAGAGGTCCGCTCTCAACAGGGTCGTTTGGTTTCGGTCCCAGTCCTCCCTTTCCGGGAGGACGATCTTGAAAGACAGATCTCTGCTGATCTTTGTAGGCATCAAGTCTGAGACCATTCCAGGAATCCTGTGACAATCACTGTCATCAAGGAGACCGGACCCTCTCAGACTGACTTCCCTCAGCATGCTATCTGCCGTTTGTTTTAGTCTGTACGTTGTCCACCTCGCCACCCTCTCCAACCATATGTGAAGTGGGGGAATATTAAGGAGGACCTCCAGAGCGGCTGATGGTGCGGTGCTTATCGCTCCCGTTATCATCAGACAAGCTTGTCTCTGTAGATGAGCCAGTTTGGCCCTCGCGATACCACGAAGTACCTTAGGCCACCAAACTATGGCTCCATATGTTATCATTGGCCTGATAACCACTACATAGAGCTAGTACATCTGTTGGGGGTTTGTTCCCCAGTTGTTACCACAGATTCTCCGGCAGGTCCACAGGGACATTTTAGCCCTGCGGATAACATTTTCTAACTGTATGTCTCAGTTGAGCTTCTTATCTAGGATAACTCCCAGATATTTTGCTTGGTCCGAAAATGGAATGGTTTCCCCCATAAGAATAGGTGGTTAATTTGTCCAACCTTCTTCTTCTGGTAAAAGGAACAATGATCGTTTTGCGGGGGTTCACAGACATCTGTTCCCTCCGGCACCAATCATTGATGACATTTAGTGCCTCTTGAAGAGTACTTGCCAGTTCCTCCTCAGTTTTGCCTCTAACCATTATGACAAGATCATCAGCATACGCCTGGACCTCAACCTCCCAGAGTCCGAGATAGCCAGCAAATCGTCCACAAAGAGGGACCACAGCAGGGGGGATAGAACGTCCCCCTGAGGACACCCCCTCGCAGCCTTGACGCCGACCACCTCTCCCCGCAACGAGGTAATAATGGTCCGATTGTGCAGCATGTTTCCGATCCAGCCACAGATGGTAGGTTCCACCCCCCTAGCGATAGTGGCCTCGTAGAGGGAGATCGGTAATGCATTATTAAATGCTCCTTCGATGTCGAGAAATGCCGCCACCGCAACGTCTCCATTTTCCAGAGAGTGTGTGATCTTCTCGACGAGGTTATTGAGCGCTAACTCGGTTGATTTGCCAGTTTGATAGGCATACTGGTGGGTATTTAGGGGGTTATTGGGTAAGATGTTCCCCCTAATGTGTCCCTCCAGTATTTTTTTCAATCCCTTCAGGAGGAATGATGTAATACTGAGAGGTCTCAGTGATGTAGGTAGGAGGTCCTTATGTCCCAATTTGGGAATGTAAACCCCCCTAACCACCATCCGGTCTGGCTGGAACTACATTCCATCCAGCTGGATGGAATGTAGTTCCAGCCAGACCGGACCAACGAACTTATCCAAGCTATTAACAAAATTCGCCAATAGAGAGGTCACGATGAAAAGCTTTTGAAAAAATTTCTTCAGATGAGCCCGAAATTGGGTCTCTAGAACCCAAAGCCAAGGTCCGTTAAAACATATATATATATATATATATATATATATATATATATATATATATATATATATATATATATATATATATATATATATATATATATATATATATGTGTGTGTGTATATGTATGTGAGTGATAACTCAAAAAATACTAAACTGATTTCAATCAAACTTAGCAAAAATCTTATTTAGGCGAAAACCGAGGTCAAGTTGGTTAATCAGCCTTTATGCTCAAGTTTTTCCGGTGGAAAATCGGGGAAAACTTTTTGGAAACGCTATATTTTTGTAAGTATCTGAGTAACTGGAATGAGACTTTTGGCTAGAGATAGTGCAAATAAACCTATGTTCTGAATTTTAAATAATTTGGTACACAATATTTAGTTTTTTCCAAATTAAAAATAAACCCCAAAGACATGCGTTGAACAGACTTAGTGGTTAATGTCCAATGCCTGACAGACAGAGTAGTTAACTGCCATGCGTAGATTAATTCAACAGGTATAAACCATACATCAACGGCAACCAAACTAAATATATACCAGGCAGAAAACATACTACTCGAACCAACAATCGTGAAATCTCGGCCGCAATTATGGAAAATGACAGAGGACATGAAATAAAAAAATTGCTCAGTGATTGTTATTTAACTGGGGGATTCAATCAATTATTAAAAGACACTATATTTGTAGCTTTATTAACGGCCCCAAATAAAGTTTTAGCGCAGCATAGATATATTATGCTGTCGCATAATATAGCAGAAATTTAAACAAAATCAAGCCAAGTCCCGATAAAAATGATTTTAAAATAGTTTCTTCTATCTTTAAACTTAAACATAAGACGTCATATAAGACTGAAACAGTCATGGGATGTGTTTTAATGGTAATTCTACTAATTCTGTAATTAATAATTATTGTTACATATACTTTGAATATAATATCCCGGGCATGAAGCCGATCTAAAGTATCACGCAAATAAAACGTTAGTTGACTTGTGCCTAGATGGCGCAAGGCGCAATGCAGTTGCCTCCTAAGCAGAAGGTTACATGATCGAATGCACCTCGATGAATGTATGTTTTTTTATGTTTTATTTTTATATTTGCAGAAACAATAGTGCAAAGATTTAATATGTTTTAAACAAGATGTCATTTTTTGTTTCAAACGCCTAAATAAGTTTATCACCTTTGAGTCTGAAATTATAATTTTGTTATTGTTGATATTGAAAAAACTGGTTTGATTAGGTTGACTAAAACGAAATCATACTGGCGATTAATAAGGAAAAATAACTGATACGTTTATAATTTGGCAGATACTTTATTTTTCTAAATATGAATTAAGTTTCCTTCTGAAAATATTCTGTATGACTACTGAAATTTCTAATACAAGTTTCTTTTAAAGAGACTTACACTATCTACAGATATAGCAAAATGTAGTTCTTTAGCTTCATATAAAAGTCTGGACGCAGCAAGTGCGTTATGGTAGTGAATTTTCATAGAAATGATCTGGCACGAAATATTTTTTATAACTTTTTTTTTCTTTTAACATAGAAATATAGATTTTGGTATATAGTTTCCCTTTAATGTTATAAACTTACGTACCAAATTTGGTTACCATAGCTTTCCTATTTTTTGAAATAAATTTTTTTTCCCAAAGAAAACCCAAAATTTTCCAGGAAAACCTGGTCCGATTTTCCTGGCTAACGAACTTATCCAAGCCACTTACAAAAGGAAGGCACATGCTAAATTTTATCAAAATCGGTCCATGATTTTTTGAGTTATCGGATATATATATATATATATATATATATATATATATATATATATATATATATATATATATATATAAACATATAAAAATTGAAACTGACCCCGGATATGGGTTCTAGGGGTCCTATATCGCGCTCATTTGAAGAAATTTTTTCAAAAGTCGAGATCTCCTCTTTAGTGAATTTTTTCTAAGAAAATTCACTAAAATTGAGTGTTTGGCATTTTTCTCAAAAAGATTTTTTTGATATTAAAGAGATATCGATGGTAACACTTTCGAAAGAATTCTTCAAATGTGCGCGTACTAGGACCTCTAAAATCGATCTTCAAGGTCTGTGTAAGTTTAAAGTTTACTAATATGCTGTACAATCATAGTGTACAATTCTTATGAAAATTCACTACTATACCGCACTTGCTGAGTCCAGCATTTTAAAAATTTAATCTATTAACCTTGTGCATCACCAGTCTTATTTGTTGTTGCTATTCACATGGAAACATAATAAAGAAAATAAGCAGCAAAAACAGTTGGCTTAAATAAAACATTACATTCTGTCACATTTTCACAAACTCATAACAAATGTCACCCAAATTTCACATTTACAAAATTTTCGTGCATCCAAACTTCATCAGAATTTCCTGTTGCTCCATATTCAAATTTTCATCAGTAAAGAATGCAAAAGATTGCCCGGGAATTTCTGCAATTCAGACGTGGAATTATACTAACAAATATTTTGGAAAATAATTTGACAGGTAAGGACAACATTTATGAACCCCACAATATGTACATTTTAAAACATTTACTACAAAAACTGTAAGCAAATTAACTTCAAACAGTCTCACTAGCAACTAATCTATGAGAAAATAAAGCTTATAATACACTACTGATTAATATTTTATAATTATAAAGACTACAACCTCCCAAACGTTACCTGGACAAGCAGTGCTGAGAGTGCTCCAGTTATTAGTGGTAACAGTCCATCAGCCTCACTTGTTTCTAACAGTTTTGGTTTTTGGGGCTTGTTCCAAAAAAATTTTGTACTTAATAGATTGAATAGAACTTTAGATTTAGTTTTTAGTAATATAGATAACATATGTGTTGATGCATCTTTGGATCCGATTTTTCCTGCTACTGCACATCATGTGCCCCTAGACATTTCTTTTTCACTTGAGACTCCCCCAACTGAACCCTATGAAGAGTATTTTTATGACTTTCGTAATGCTGATTATTGTGCCATGAATTATTTTCTTTCCGAATTTGACTGGGAATATCTTGAGTCATTGGAGATAAATGATGCTGTGAAGTGCTTTTATGACATTCTGTTTAATGCTGTGGATCGGTTTGTTCCAGTTAAGAGATGTAAAAAATCATGTTTCCCTCCTTGGTTTAGTGTCGAGCTTAGAGGCATGATAACTGAGAAGAAGAGGGTACACAGTAAGTATAAAAAATATGGTAGAATAGATGATTATATTAGGTTTTCTGGTCTCCGAGAGGAATGTAGGAATCTTCGTGATACTTGTTACAGAAATTTTATTGCTTATACTGAGAATAATTTTGAAAACAATCCGGGTTCTTTCTGGTCTTATATTAACAAGTTGAGGAGGATTTATGATCTTCCTGAGGCTATGTATTATGATGATGTTAGGAGTGATTCTTTGCATGATTCGGTTGATCTTTTTGCTAGTTTTTTCTCATCTGTGTATGAGGTACAGGCTGGCGGTGTCGGTCCTGATCCTTTTTTGCGTGAGTCGGTAAATATGACTGTGCCTAGTGTTACTTCTGCTGATATTATTGATCGTATCTGTAGTTTGAAAGATAAACTTAGTTACGGCCCAGATGGAATCCCCTCCCATCTGTTAAAATCTTGTGCCTTCACCTTGGCAATTCCACTGAGGATTCTCTTTAACATGTCCTTATTGTCTGGTGAGTTTCCACATGTTTGGAAACATTCTTATTTGATGCCCGTTCATAAGCAGGGACCAAAGCACTTGGTTACTAATTACAGAGCTGTTTGTATTCAGTCAGAGATACCCAAACTTCTGGACTTTTTTGTCTCTAGGCATATAACTTGGGAATGCAGACATGTTTTCGCCGAACAGCAGCATGGTTTTCTTAAGGGAAGATCTACAACGACCAACCTTCTTCTTTACCAGAATGTATTGGTCTCAGCTTTGGAGGATAGGTTACAGATTGATTCGGTGTATACAGATTTCTCCAAAGCGTTTGATAAGGTAAATCACGCCTTATTATTGTCAAAACTTGCATTGTTGGGTTTTAATGCCAATTTGTTGTCTTGGGTGCGCAGCTTCCTTATGGGTAGGTCCCAGAGTGTAAAGATCAGGAACTTCATTTCTGGTAGTATTACTGTTTCTTCAGGAGTTCCTCAGGGTTCACATTGTGGACCAGTCCTCTTTAATCTTTTTATCAATGATGTCATACATTCACTTAAGCATAGTCAGATTTTGATGTTTGCTGATGATATCAAAATTTTCAAGATTGTTCGTTCCAGACAGGACGCTTTACTTTTACAGGAAGACTTAAATCGTTTTGCTCGGTGGTGTGGTGACAATCTTCTGACTCTGAATGTTGATAAGTGTTTCTGCATTACATTCACTAGAGCTCAGTTTCCCATTGACTTTGTGTACTCCATGGGCTCTGGTGCTTTACAGAGGAAGGAAATGATTAAAGACTTGGGCATTGTATTGGATAGGGAATTATCTTTTGGGGATCACATGGAGTACATAGTGTCTAAGGCATATAAAATGTTAGGATTTATTCATAGATCAACTCTGGATTTTTCATGCAATAGCTTTAGAAGGCTGTATTGTGCTCTGGTTCGCTCTTTGTTGGAATGCTCTTCTGTAGTCTGGAGCCCGAATTACAATATTTATATCAATCAGATTGAGGCCGTACAAAATAGATTCTTAAGAATTTGTGCTTACAGAATGGGCTTTCAGAGAAATGATCTTAACCTTTCTTATTTGCGGAATCGGCTGCACTTGCAGTCACTGAGAGGTAGAAGGATTGTCAGTGATGTTTGTTTTTTGCACAAATTATTAGTGAATAAAATTGATAGTCCTTCTTTGCTTGAGTTAGTCTCTCTAAGGATTCCGAACTGCACGAGAGCGAGGGAGGTTTTTGTGGTTCCCTTCCATCGAACCAATTATGGCTTTTTCAGTCCGATGTCGAGAGTGGCGAGAACTGCAAATGAGTATTCGGAGCTCTTGGACATGTTTAATGATTCTGACCGTGTAATTAGAGGAATTTTGAGAGGTGTTATTGATTGAATTGTCATACATATGGTATACAGGTTATGTTTTGCTTTCTTTTTTTTTTTTATGTTCTCATATTGTGATTATTTAAGACTAATGTAGTTTTAGATGTTCTTATTATTATTGTAAATGGTTAATCCGTTGAATAAATAAATTAAAAAAAAAAAAAAAAAAATAATTTCATTTTGATGACTTTACAAGGAAGCTATTTTTTTATGTTATCAGCACCTCATATGTTTAATAAGCTGTAGTTTGGAACAATTATTTCTCGGTACATATACAGTAGAATATATATACCCACAGTATTTTAATATGTTAGGAAACAATTATCCAACTAGAAATACATGTATTGTTGCTGTACCTCAACACTCTACTTCACTTTTCCAGAAAGGGACAAAATATATGGCAATCAGGGCATATAACCATTTACCTGTGTGCATAAGAAACATCACTGGGCTTCTAAAATTTAAGAGAGAGCTAAAGAAATATTTTTTAGACCACCCATTTTATTCAATAAATGAATATTTTAATATTGGGTGATGCTTATTTGTATGTCTTTTGTCCCATTTTAATACATTGTATAGACTTTTTTTAATATAAACATATGATGATGTATTTGTCCATTGAAGTGTGCATGCGTAAAAGCGTATGTTGTGTAGGTTAATTGTAGTTTTGTCTGCACAGTGTTCTGCATTTTATGCCCTTTCATGAGTTTGTTTTTAGTAAATTTTTATTTAAAAAACAATCACTAATAGAGAGGTATTGATGGTGAGACATTGCAAAACATTTTTTTTCAAATGAGCGCGAACTAGGACCCCTAGAACCCATATCCGTGGTCAGTTTCGATTATATATATATATATATATATATATATATATATATATATATATATATATATATATATATATATATATATATATATATATATATATATGTATATATGTGTGTGTGTGTGTGTGTGTATCCGTCTGATAACTCAAAAAATAATTAAGCGATTTCAATGACACTCAGCAAGTGCCTTTCTTTTATTAATGGCTTGGATGAGTTCGTTAGCCAGGAAAATCGAACGGGGTTTTCCGGGAAAATTTTGAGTTTTCTTTCAAAAAAAATTTTTTCTCCGAAAATAACAAAGCTGTTTTAATGAAATTTACTATATATGTTGTGTTGGGAGGGACCTTACTAAGTACCAAAATTCAGCCTTCTAAGTTTATAGAAAATTGAGTTATTCAAATTTTAAATTATCTTTAAAAAAAAAATTATCTACAAAAATTACAAACTTATTTTAATGAAATTTGGTGAATATCTTGCCCTAGGAAAGACCTTACTACATACCAAAATTAAACTTTCTAAGTTTATATAAAACTGAGTTATTCAAATTTGAAGCATTTAATAAAAATTCACTACCATAACGCACTTGCTGCGTCCAGAGTTTTTATATGTTTTTTTTTGTATTTTAGATAATGACTTCTTAACTGTAGGTTTGGGGCCTTTTTTATTGAGTCCCTAATTATAGATTTACAATCTTTATATATTATGCCCTGTGTGACGAGTTGCTACATATTATGTTTTGAAGCGTTCCTTGCCCGTTTGGGATTTTATGAATAAAGTTGTATTATTATTATGAATCAATAAGCAATAAGCAATAATATCTCGTACAAACCGGATTTCGTTATATCAGAACTAAGACGTAACTACAAAAAAACAAAAAAAAATGTAGGTATGTACATACCTATATGTGAGTGTACAAACCGGACTACTCCCCTGTAACCCATTCCATAAATATTGAAAGTCAACTGTAACTGCCTAGTTTTAAGGAAAAATTTTATTCTCATAAAAAAAACACCACTGTACATTATTACTTAATCTAACTTTATACACAAGTAGTCTGTGATTTTCATTTATACTGCCGGTTTTTCTTTTTCCTTCTTTTTCAAAAAGTTTTCAATGGAAGTTAATAAACTTAGCTCATTCTCTTAGTTTGAGGCCCTTGCTAAAAATATTCTGTGCTTCTCAGCGGAATCTACGGCATCTTGCAGTGAAACATTGGTGCATTCGGGGCTTTGAGATTGTTTGTCCGAATCGGAATCTTGTATCACTTCTTCGGTCGTGTTCAAATTTGCAGTGGAAGCAGTATTCGAGGTGTGGCCTCATTTGTGCAGTATATAAGGTATAGAGATTAGCTGGTGAAAAGTATTTGCGAGCCCAGAAGAGGAAACCTAATTTCTTAGCAGCCGCTTCTGCAATCGATGTGACATGTTGGTGCCAATTGAGATTTAGATCCACAGAAATGCCAACAAGTGAAAAGGACTCATTACTTTGAATAACTTGGTTGTTCATTGTGATGGGTCTAGGGCTGGTGTATCTCTTATGAGATAGAAAGCAAGACAGATTTGGTGGGGTTGAATTGTACAAGATTTCTACTTCCCCAGTCTAATAGTTTTTGGAGATCCACAGAGACAGAACCCTCAGTGAGTCTGCGATCCTGATCTAATTGGGTTAAAGAGACAGGCTTAGAATATTGTATATTTGAGTGGAGGGTGCTGTCATCCGCGTAACTGCGAACTGGGTTGGATGTGCTAGAGAGGAGGTCATTGATGTGGAGAAGAAACAAAGTAGGGGTTAAAGCTGAACCTTGAGGGACTCCTGTATTAATTGGATACAGTTTAGAGAAACGGCCATCCACGACAACAGAAATGCTCCGGTTGGAGAGGAAATTTGCTGTCCAGGTACAGAGTTTTGTTGGTAGGCCATAGGCCGGAAGTTTATTAAGCAGCACTGGGTACCAGATCTGGTCGAATGCTTTGGATGTGTCTAGAGTGACAATCTTGGATTCACCGTGTAGTTCCATAGACTTGTTCCAAGGATGGGTAACAAAGGAAAGGAGGTTGGCAGTTGATCTACGCTGACGGAATCCATACTGCCTGTCGTTGATTATATATACAGTGGTGGTTTTTTTATGTGACTAAAATTGTTTATTCAAACTAGGCAGTTACAATTGCCTTTCAATATTTATAGAAGGGGTTAAAGGGGAGTAGTCCGGTATGTACATATACATATAGGTTTCTTCTTAGTTCTGATATAACGAGATTCGTTTTTACGAGACATTATTGCTGGTCCATTGACTCCTCGTTAAATCCGGATTCTACTGTGTATATATATAAACATAAAAAGAACAAGACACAAAATACCAGTGTTTACAATAACTAAACACTATGATCAAAGAAATTAATTCTATCCTTGTAAATATTAGCAAACCGAAGAAGCATGGTTATTGGTTCATTTTTGCCATAATTTGACTGATAAAATGGTATCTCAAAGGTTCAGTATTTCGAGTTTGTCGATCCTTGACATTAAATTTAATTTTGGAAAAATTTTGTACATAGAAAACATTTGTTATATTAATCAAATATGCTCAGCACATCTTGTGCGAGTGTAAAGATCTGGACCACAAAAGACAACTGTTTTAAGGACAGTCTAGACCGGAGACAGTGCAATATAAAACTTCACCCTACCAATCGCTGTGCAGACTAGTTCAAGGCACAGTGATTTTGGGATGGGTGGAGTAGAAAAGACAAAGGGCATGCACAATAATCCAAAGGCTGCGGTGCTATCGGGGCGGCAAAGACGCGGACGAGCCGTAGGGGAAGAAAAAAAATCAAATCTGGTACGTACGTTTCTACTACATACATTATACTATCTACCAAATTTGGTGTCTTTCATTAAAGAAAAAGGGATGTATTGATATTCTTATGAAAATTTGCTGCCATAATGTACTTTCCGCGTCCAGATTTCCACAATATTATTTAATAGTTTATTCATCTGACGGGGCACCTCACATTACAATTAGTGATGGGTCGTTATTTAACTGTCAGCTATTTTTAAACGGTTACCGAGCCGTAACGGTAACCACCAGTTATGGATTTATAAAAATAGCAGCTTAAAAAATAACGCTTTTTACACTAAACTAGATTTCGGAGTCGTGTCTGTTTCAGTTCTACTGCAACTAGTTCGGCTTCGATGAATAAACATCGGTTTTCATCGGCAGCTGTTTATTTAACTATTTAACGGGATGAATAGCCTTGAGATTGGGAATGCTAAACACGTTATTTATACTGTGTGCTCGCTCTAGCTAACAGCTTTAGGAACGTAGGATTATCGGTACAATAAAACGGTTTAATTTTAATTTTAACTTTAACCGGTTGTTAATGGGGATACGGCATACGGACACTACTACACAGAGTTATTCTGTTAAACTGAGAAGCTGTTATTTTTGAAACAGTTGAGTTTCCCACTAGTATGTAAAGCCAAATATTTAATAATAAAAAATGTTGGGTGAAAAGATGAATTTCTGTAAAAACGTGTTATTACTTTCACTATAGACAACGCAAAATAGGGTTATTTCACGTGAAATTAAAGTACTCATTTATTTAAATTTATATACATTACCTAAGAAAACAGTTAACACGTCATTTTCGTTTGTCTGATAATAGTTATCAAATTGATTAAAAAAATATAATGATACAACATTTTTTAATATCTATATACATTTTAATATAAAAAATTAAATGAATATATATATATATATATATATATATATATATATATATATATATATATATATATATATATATATATATATATATACCACTGACAGTGGTTGTTTCGGGGTCGGATACACACGAGGTTAACCGGAAGGTTAACTCGTTACTTGAACGGTTCGGTAAGTGGTGTGAGGCCAACCAGCTCCTTATAAATTACAAGAAAACCGTATTTCTTGAATTCAGAGCCCAGCAAAAGCAGGCAATTAACCTTGATTTTCGGGGCACTGTAGTGTCTCAGGCCACAAGCGTGAGAGTATTGGGGGTAACTATTGACCAGCATCTTTCATGGAAACAACATATTGAGGTTTTGTGCGGTAGGCTTAATCAGAGCCATTTTCTAATATTTCGGTTAGCAGAGTTCCTTGAGACCAAAGCTCTGATGACTGTCTACTACTCGGAAGTTTATTCCTTGATATCTTACATTGTTGCTTGGGGACAGTCGGTTGAGGTGGAAAGAGTTTTTATACTGCAAAAAAGAATAATAAGAGTGATTTTTGGTATGAGAGTAACACAATCTTGTAGGGCGCTTTTCAGGGACGAAAAAATAATGACGCTAACATGCGTTTACCTATATAAACTTTTAAATTATATTCATGGTGTCAAAGATGGGCTAACAAGGCAGTCTGAGATGCACTCTTACTCCACTCGCCACGGGAATCTGTTTAGGAACAGGATGTTCTGTAAAATGATGTACAGAAAGTCGCCCTCTTTTGCAGGGGTGGATCTATATAACAGATTGCCGGAAACTATAAAAGCAATTCAAGATGTGAACGAATTCAAAGCATCGCTGAAATCATACCTAACCAATAATTGCTATTACTCCATTGCGGAGTATTTGTCTGATACCCGTGGGGCACAGAGTTGAGACGAACGAAAATTTTATTGTGTTTGTTCGTTTGAAATGTTTCTAGTTTGTTTTTTACATTTGTTATCATAGTTTGTTTTTATTTTAATAATTGACGTGCTCAACCATTTGTAAATGGAATGCAAAATAAATTATTGACTATTGACTATTGACTATATATATATATATATACAGGTGTTTCCAAATTGATGCGAAAAATGTTACAGGGTGATTCTTTGGCGAAAAATAAGGGGTGTCTTTTTATTAAGTTTTTCTTGAAACCCCTTCTCCTCCAAGTTACAGCCCTTTGAAATTTTTGAAACTAATTTTAAAACAACGAATATTAAAATAAGTAAATAAACAATTAATACTATATATCTTCCAATTTTTTTTAAAACTCAAACTCAATTTTTTATACTGTTTCTTTACCGAAATTTTATTAGCTGCGTTATGTTATGGAGTTCTTAGAATCACTCCCTGTGTAGCAATAAAAGTTCTAACGTCTAAAGTCCCAAGGCGTGATAAATAATGATATTTATTGATTCTTGCTGTGGCATTGACATTTACGTAAAGACCCTGATAAAATAAATTTGTGAGAAATGACTAGTTTATAATTCCTAAAACATCTAAGTAAATTCTTATAGAAGACTCCTTTCTGATTTCTAAAAGTTTCACTTCAGAGTGGCAAAAGATTTACGACACGCTTATTATAATTTCTTAACCCTTTGTTTCCTTTTCATATCGACAAAATTTGAGATTTATACACTACGTGAAATAACGGGGTAAAAATACAATGCATTTATACTAGTGTGCTCGCTATCGCTCACAGCTTTGGAAATGTACGATACTATCGATCGACTAACCAGTTTAAAATAACAGTAAAATAACTGAAGCTGTTATTTTCAACGGTTATTATTATATAACGTTAACGGCTTCAACTGTTAACAGAAAATAACTGTTTTTCCCATCACTAATTACAATAACAATTAATTAACTGAATAATTAATAAAATAATTAATCGAATTGGTTAGTTCTAAATGAATATTTACAATATGAATGGAAATTTGCAAGAGATGAAGGAAATGTTATAGCTGTAATTTATTTAGATTGAAACGGAGCATTTGAAACGGTATGTAGAGAGAGGTTATTAAAGAAAAAAGTAGAAGCATTGAGATTTAAAGGGGTTCTTTTAAATTCGTTCAGAAGTTATTTAAGTGACTTTCTACAGAAAGTTAGGTGGAATCAAAGAGGTCTTAGTCAATGAAAATGTCAGACAAATAAAAGGATCTATTGAAACAAAAATTAAAAGAACATTTAGCACAATTAGGATACAGTACTATAGGTAGAACTTTCGTTGCACGGGATATTTGGGATAATATTCACCACATAAATAAGGATAATCTAAAATTGATTAAAAATGTGCTTTCGTATATATATATATATATATATATATATATATATATATATATATATATATATATATATATATATATATATATATATATATATATATATATATATATATATATATATATATATATATATATATATATATATATATATATATATATATATATATATATATATATATATGTTCGGAAAGATTTCCGCGGACTTTAATGTGAGATATACTTAAATCTCCGGTTGAACCGCATCCAGAATGTATTAACACTCGACCTTTTGGCTCGTGTTTTGGAGCCATTTTCAAGAGGTAAAGGAAATATGTAAGGACATGAACTCTAAGACCTTAATCTGCCTATTCCTTAGAGCGGTGGACAAAGGTGGGTTTGGTTGTTATATCTCGATTAGGGGGCCTCAATCCGCCTACTCCCCAAATCTCGCTGGATATCGTTTCTAGGGTCTCAGTGTGTTCAACCCTAGGCCTAAGAGAGATCTGGCAGTTCGTTGCAAGTCTTGTATTGTATGTATCGTTTCGTCTACCTGCTTCGTTATCAGTGAAAGTAGTCTGGTCACAGTCAAGGGCTTTAGTCACGGTACTTAAAGGATTAAAAGGATTAAGAAGTTACAGGCATTTGTTGAGACAGATAATGGGGAAATGCAATTTTCTATTAAATGTATTGTCTTTTAGTGAATTTTCTTAAAAAAAATTCACTAATGGGGAGATCTCGACTTTTCAATTTTGAAAAAATTCCTTCAAATTAGTACTAATTAGGCCCCCGAGAACACATATCCGGGGTTTGAATTTTTATATGTTTATATATATATATATATATATATATATATATATATATATATATATATATATATATATATATATATATATTAGAGGTGTGCGAACCCATGTTTTGTTCGAACCAAACTATGAATGAACCCAAGCAAATATGTTGCCTCGAACTTCGAACCTCTGAAAATAGTATGTCTAAGGTTCACAGTCGAACTTCGAACTTCTTAGAAATTTAAAATCGAACATCGAACTATCCAAAATTCCTCAGTGTTCATATATCATTTCCTTAAATACAAAATTTAGGAATATTGTACCATACAATATTTGATATGTGAACGATTCCAATTCTTTTTACAAAAAGGAGGAGTTCGACAAATTTGCAGGTTGATTGGGTGAAAATGCCTTCTGGTGCTGATTGTTGTGGAAATGGGTCAACGTTAAATCGAAAATACAAAAACAACAAATATTTTAAACTATTTTCGATTTATAGATTTATATATAAGCTGAATTATAAATATGTTGCTGTTTGGCATTAGCCGGGCAGTTTTAGCAAACAGATTGAGATGGGTCAAAGTGAGCATGATAGGTATAAAATAACCACTTAAAATTGGAACTGTCTCCTGATTGTGAATATTTAACTGTTTTGGCTCATGGTGAAATAAATCATGTTAAAACCAGTGTTTTCCAAAGTCAATCAGCAATTATCCTCATAAATTCTGAAAATTTACATTACCGATCGCTTTTGAACACCGTCATCATAATGCTGTTACTGAAAAATGTGTTGGGAGGCTAGGATATATAAGAAAAATAATTATGTTATTGCTAAATGGCTCCATCGTGTCTCAATGTGCCCACCAACTGTCAAAAATATGCATGAGTGAAGTCTTCTAAAATTATACTATCCACTCAATGAGACCGATAACGAGTTTAAAGCGCCGCTACCGAGTTAACGGGGCCGCAACTACGCTGTCTTTGGCAGCATTCAATGTCTGTAAAGTTAAATTCCGAAGTATTTTTGAGCAACGAACTTCGAACTATTGTAGAAAATTACATATTTCGAACTTCGAACAAATTCAACATCGCTAGTGCGAACATATTTTCGAACCGAAGGTTCGGTTCGAGTTCGGATTCGGTTCGTAATTTCGAAGCTTCGCACACCTCTAATATATATATATATATATATATATATATATATATATATATATATATATATATATATATATATATATATATATATGTATCACACTGATAACTCAAAAAATAATGGGCTGATTTTGATCAAATTTGGTGAGTACCTTCCTTTTGCAAATGGCTTAGATAAGTTCGTTAACCAGGAAAATCTGCTCAGTTGAAATAGATTAAACAATGTTTTCGTATAATTAGACAGACGGATTCCCACTATCAGTGTCAGTTCTGAGCCAGCCTTAAATGTATGGAATTTAGACCACGAAATTATAATGCATGTTTGTAAGAAAATACATTCGGAACTCAGCAAGTGTGTTATGGTAGCGAATTTTTATTGAATGCTTAAAATTTGAATAGCTCAATTTGCTATTAACCTATAAGGTTCGTGGCCAGGAAACTACTTTTTTCGGGAACATTTTAAGTTTATTTTCGATTTTTTTTTTTACATTTT
The DNA here is from genome assembly GCA_964006375.1 of Tillus elongatus. Classification (NCBI taxonomy): domain Eukaryota; kingdom Metazoa; phylum Arthropoda; class Insecta; order Coleoptera; family Cleridae; genus Tillus; species Tillus elongatus. The sequence goes on from OZ023266.1 coordinate 13,606,475, forward strand.
CAAACAATAAAGTTATTTTGATGAAATATGCTACATTATTTTTACCATATATGTTATACTGGTAACCAAATTTGATGTATGTTTTCTTAAAAAAAAAAAAACAACACATATTTGCTATTTAAAACATTTTTATGAAAATTCACTGTCATAACGCATTTGCTGAGTTCAGGCTTTTTGTGTGTTTGTAATGAAGATATAATAGGGTTCCAAGTAATTGTAAGACGAAGACCATCAGACAGACAGTTTTTGTGAATATTTCACAACAGCAAAAACTGTCAAATCTGATAAAAACTCACAACGATACGATTCCAAATGAATCCCACGGAGTTTACGAAATTTCTTGTTCTGACTGTTCCCGAACTTATGTAGGACAAGCAAATAGACACATTCGCAATAGAATATATGAGAACACCCTCGCAGTTAGAAAATCCGACCCCTTATTGGCGCTGGCCATGCACCATATTCATACAGGACACAAAATATACCTCGACAATGCCAAAACAATAGCCCCGGTTTACAACTTCAAAACTAGAATTATTCGTGATGCAATCGAGATAGAAAAACGTCCTGATTGTTTAAATAGGAGAGCTGAAGGCTATTATATCTTCATTACAAACACACAAAAAAAAAACATAAGTTTAATAGAAAATTTTATTTCCCCATTATCTGTCTCAACAAATGCCTGTAATCTTCTTAACTTCCTTAATCCTTTAAGTACTGTGACTAAAGCCCCTGACCGTAATCCGAGTACTTTCACTGATAACGAAGCAGGTAGACGAAATGATACATACAATACAACACTTGCAACAAACTGCCAAATCTCTCTTAGGCCTAGGGTTGAACACACTGAGACCTTAGAGACGATCTCCGGCGAGATTTGAGGAGTGGGCAGATTGAGGCCCCGTAATCGAGCTACAACAACCCAACCCACCTTTGTCCACCGCTCTAAGGAGTAGGCAGATTGAGGCCTTAGAATTCATGTCGTTAGATATTTCCTTTACCTCTTGAAAATGGCTCCAAAATAGCAGCCGAAACGTTGAGTTTTAATAAATTCTGGGCGCGGTTCAACCTGAGAACCATGCATATCTCACATATGTATATATATATATATATATATATATATATATATATATATATATATATATATATATATATATATATATTGCTAAATATAGTAATAATAAAAAGTGCATTAACTTCCCCCCACCGCCTATGGCAAGTCGGTTGTTAGATCACTTCACAAGGAAGACTGGCAGAAGCATGTCTGATAGATAATAAAATAATTCAGGTATTTCCGACAAACGAAATATGTTAATTGTTGTGTTGTTTGACCTTTATTGTTATGGACCGACTACCTGCCCAAGAATATAAGCAGAGCTGTAGATGTAAGATATTTAGAATTATTCATCTTCTGATGACGTTGACTTGGTTGTGAAACAATCATTAGGTTTTTTAATGAGTTGGTGCTTTGGGTGATTTGGGTTCTCCAAGTGTGTTTATCTAGTACCTATTTAAAATCGAATTGCATAAAATGCTTAAAGAAAATTGAGGTTGCTACCCCATTTGTTTTAGAAGTGTTAATGTTCTTAATTTTGCAACTAGTTAAGAAAATACTAACATAAAATTTTTCCCTGACCAACATAACATTTCTAGAAGGTATAGTTTACCAAAATTTATGTAAAGGATCTAATTTAACACATTTTAGATCTATCTAGCAAGAAATCTAAGAAAATCTTCCTGGAATCACTAAAGTATCTGTCACTAAATCATCCTCTGTATACATCTGAGAGAACAAGCCCGTTGAAAGATTCTTGCGCAAAATGTATGGAAAAACCGAAATGTGAATGCAAAAAGAGAGGCGCATTACCATGGGAGCGGGAGAAACCGCAGAAAGTGTCCAGGGGGATGTTCCCTTTCAAGAGTCTAGCTGAAGAACTTACAGAATCATCTGAATTGAAGAAATCGAAACCATGCAGGCAATGTCCGAAACCTAAACCAAAAAAAACTGATGGCTGCAAACCATTCCATGACCAAGGTAGCGAAGCCAAACGCATCTTGAGCATCTGTGAAAGACGGAGAATCCAAAAATGCATAAAGAAGAGCTGTAAGCCAGATCCCGATTGCAGTAATTTGGCACCAGACTGCAAAGGAACTCAAAAGGTGAGTTTTTTCACGCTGTCAATTTTATATTAAACTTATCTATTATGGATAAGCTTCTGTTTTCTTTGATCTTTCAAAAAGTCACGAATTGATAAAATTGCAATTTGATTGTAATATACAGGGTGATTCATAAGTGGTGACCAAAAATGAAACCCCATGTTCTTTGAACAATTTTAGAGAGGGTATGTCCTATAAAATTGTTTCCTATAATGCTCCATTAAAAAAATACAGGTGTTGAAATTGAATTTCAAAAAATAAAATTTCCCAATTTTTTAAAAAGTAGTACATATATTTTGCTGAAACTTTGCATGTGTAGGCTGCTATGTAAGGCGCGTATTCTACCATAACAATTGAATCGGCTAATCCAGCAGTGGCGCGCGTACCCACATGTCATTGGTTATTCCTCAAGAAAAAAACGGGTATGCCAATGATATTTTTTTAAATTTTTTGAATCTTACTTTCATTCGTGAACAAAATGAGTCTCTTGATAATTTTCTGTATGATGCTTATTTGTCGAGTAAGCAATGAATCAGGTAAGTGTTTTAGAGCACACTTCATGATTTTTAACCAGTCGTTGTTTGGTAGAAAATCGCAATGATACACTTTTATGCCTCCATTGGCCTGAATACACGCACGACATCTTCTTATATGGACAATTTAATGTCTTGATAATTTTTTGTACGACGATAATCTTTGTTGTGTTTTAGTAAGTAGTAGTCTGGTTTGCCAAAGTTGTCATTAACTGTCACTTGACGTTTAGGTTAACAAGTTATTATTTTGAATAGGTGTAAGTGGTAAACTTTATAAAATTGCAAAATTTTCTACTCTTTTACTTCTTATAATGGAGTACACCTCAGAAGAGTATGCAGATATAATTTTTATCTATGGATATGCTGATGGAAATGCTCTACCTGCTTATCAGGAATATCAACGTAGGTTTCCCACTCGCTGTCAACCTAGGGTTTTTTCTCGATCGTTTTCAAGACTTCGGCAGTGCGGTATTGGACAACGTCCTAACGCTAGAGCTAATGGTAGAAGACAACATCAACTTGAAGAAGAAGAGAGAGTGGTGGATGCAGTGATGGATCAACCTTCTACAAGTACTCGGAGGATTGCCATGCAGTTACAATATTCTCAAAGCTTTGTTTGGAGAACTTTACATCGAGAAGCCTTACATCCATATCATCGACAGAATGTTCATTGCCTTCTACCTGGAGATAATGTGCATCGACGAGTCTTTTGTGAATGGATGTTGGAAATGAACAATCAAAATATCTTATTCCCTAATCTAATCTTCTGGTCTGACGAATCAACATTTACAAGAAATGGTATTTATAATTCTCATAATGAGCATGTCTGGTCATTGGAAAATCCACATGCAACAAGGACGCGCACATTTCAACATAGATTTTCCATTAATTTATGGTGTGGTATTTTTAACGGCTCACTGTTCATGGAAGTCCTGCCACAATGTTTAAATGGATCTTCGTACTTAGCGCTCCTAGAAAACCGTGTAGAAAACATTCTAGATGACATTCCACTAGCAACAAGAGGTATAATGTGGTACCAGCATGACGGTGCAACAGCGCATCATAGTCGAAACGTTGTTACATGGCTACATGAACATTATAATGAAAGATGGATTGGCAGAACTGGACCAATACATTGGCCTGCAAGATCACCGAACTTAAACCCAATTGACTTCTATCTTTGGGGTGATTTTAAGCAACTGGTCTACAGTGAACAAATAAATACACCAGGGCAGCTACAACAACTAATAAATAATGCTTTTCGTCATATTCAAGCAACAATGAATCCTCAAGACATTTTCCATATTACAAATATGTCAGGCATTTTTGAACATTTATTGTAATAAATAAATTACTATACGCCTGATAAAAGTGTATCATTGCGATTTTCTACCAAACAACGACTGGTTAAAAATCATGAACTGTGCTCTAAAACACTTACCTGATTCATTGCTTACTCGACAAATAAGCGTCGTACAGAAAATTATCAAGAGAGTCATTTTGTTCACGAATGAAAGTAAGATTAAAAAAAATATATCATTGGCGTACCCGTTTTTTTCTTAAGGGATAACCAATGACATGTGGGTACGCGCGCCATTGCTGGATTAGCCGATTCAATTGTTATGGTAGAATACGTGCCTTCCATAACAGCATACACATGCGAAGTTTCAGCAAAATATATGTGCTACTTTTTAAAAAATTGGGAAATTTTATTTTTTGAAATTCAATTTCAACACCCTGTATCTTTTTAATGAAGCATTATAGGAAAAAAGTTTATAGGACATATCCTCTCTAAAATTGGTTAAAGAACATGGGGTTTCATTTTTGGTCACTACTTATGAATCACCTGTATATGTGCAAAATTCAGAGAGGTTATTAGATTAAGAGCAATAAAAAATGTCTCAAATTGTCTGGTAGCGATTTTTTCAATATTAAAACTTTCATTAGCATAGGCTGCAGAAGCTAGGATATTTTTGCTGCCATTTTCCACTTCATTTTGTTGTATAAAATTTTTATTACTATGAAAATAGAAGCAGTGCTTCTACAAAAGCGGACATTTTTAATACTAAGTTAACAGAAGTAGGCGCAAAAAACGTGCTAAACAGAAGAATGGACTCACAAATGTTTTTAATTTTAGGACATCCGCAGCCGACAGACTATGTGTGTTATAAATTTCTACTAAATTCTTTCTCCTTTGTCATTTTTCACAAATATATTATTATTTATTATTATTATTATTATTTATTTGCTGAAATTTATACATATGTCAGTACAAGAAAGTCCTAGGACTTGTATATTATTTATTGACAAAATTTAATAAGAATATTCCAAAATATATTTGACACCTTCCTTCCAAAACATCAATCACTTCCAATTTTGACATACCAAATAACATAATTTTCTCAATCTCTTTTCCATCTTAATGTATTAGTTAATACTTTTATTTTAAAGTAATCTTGACAATACCATTCGAGCAGACACTCAGAACTTGAGATTATTTTTTCTTCATTCCATTATTACATTAAATTTTATGATTTAGCTAGAGCCAAAGTGACAACTATAAACTAAAACACTTTGAAGCTATTAATAGAATGGATAGATAGTTCTATTTCTTAACAATATTGTTTATAACATTACGGGGAAAAGTAATTTGCTGACCAAAGTTAGTTATTTTAGCTGACCGACTACTTATAGACTAAACTTTTCCATGAAACTCTATATCTTGGATGCCACCTACCAGCCGCATCTGCTACCAGAAAAGTATAGAAAAACACCCCTATTTAGGGGTAGTTTACTCTTGAGTTTTTTTCATTTTTTAGTGCGACCAGAAAAAGTACCAATGCGACCAAGCTATAAATTGACACAGAATCACTGTTGGTACATATCTTTCAGCTACCAAAGTTTAACAAAAAAATATTCAAATTTAAGGGTAGTTTACTCTTGAGGTTTTTTCGTTTTTTAGTGCGACCAGAAAAAGTATGAACGCGACCACACTATAAGTTTACACAGAACCACTGCTTGTGACTGTCTTTCCGCTACCCAAGTTTCACAAAAAAATATTAATATTTAGGGGTAGTTTACTCTTGAAGTTTTTTCATTTTTTAGTGCGACCAGAAAAAGTATGAATGCGATCAAGCTATTAATTTATACAGAATCACTGCTGGTAACTGTCTTTCCGCTACCGAAGTTTCACAAAAAAATATTCATATTTAAGGGTAGTTTACTCTTGAGGTTTTTTGTTTTTCAGTGCGACCAGAGAAAATGTGAATGCGACCACGCTATAAATTTACACGTAATCATTGCTGGTCACTGTCTTTCTGCTACCAAAGTTTCACAAAAAAAACTTCATATTTAAGGGTTGTTTACTCCTCAGGTTTTTTCGTTTTTTAGTGCGACCAGAGAAAGTATGAATGCGACCAAGCTATAAATTTACACAAAATCACTGCTGGCTACTGTCTTTTCGCTACCAGAGTTTCACAAAAAAATATTCATATTTAAGGGTAGTTTACTCTTGAGGTTTTTTCGTTTTTTAGTGCGACCAGAAAAAGTATGAACGCGACCACGCTATAAATTTACACAGAACCACTGCTTGTGACTGTCTTTCCGCTACAAAAGTTTCACAAAAAAATATTAATATTTAGGGGTAGTTTACTCTTGAAGTTTTTTCATTTTTTTGGTGCGACCAGAAAAAGTATGAATGCGATCAAGCTATTAATTTATACAGAATCACTGCTGGTAACTGTCTTTCCGCTACCGAAGTTTCACAAAAAAATATTCATATTTAAGGGTAGTTTACTCTTGAGGTTTTTTTGTTTTTCAGTGCGACCAGAGAAAATGTGAATGCGACCACGCTATAAATTTACACGTAATCATTGCTGGTCACTGTCTTTCTGTTACCAAAGTTTCACAAAAAAAAATTCATATTTAAGGGTTGTTTACTCCTGAGATTTTTTCGTTTTTTAGTGCGACCAGAGAAAGTATGAATGCGACCAAGCTATAAATTTACACAAAATCACTGCTGGCTACTGTCTTTTCGCTACCAGAGTTTCACAAAAAAATATTCATATTTAAGGGTAGTTTACTCTTGAGGTTTTTTCGTTTTTTAGTGCGACCAGAAAAAGTATGAACGCGACCACGCTATAAATTTACACAGAACCACTGCTTGTGACTGTCTTTCCGCTACCCAAGTTTCACAAAAAAATATTAATATTTAGGGGTAGTTTACTCTTGAAGTTTTTTCATTTTTTAGTGCGACCAGAAAAAGTATGAATGCGATCAAGCTATTAATTTATACAGAATCACTGCTGGTAACTGTCTTTCCGCTACCAAAGTTTCACAAAAAAATATTCATATTTAAGGGTAGTTTACTCTTGAGGTTTTTTTGTTTTTCAGTGCGACCAGAGAAAATGTGAATGCGACCACGCTATAAATTTACACGTAATCATTGCTGGTCACTGTCTTTCTGTTACCAAAGTTTCACAAAAAAAAATTCATATTTAAGGGTTGTTTACCCCTGAGGTTTTTTCGTTTTTTAGTGCGACCAGAGAAAGTATGAATGCGACCAAGCTATAAATTTACACAAAATCACTGCTGGCCACTGTCTTTTCGCTACCAGAGTTTCACAAAAAAATATTCATATTTAAGGGTAGTTTACTCTTGAGGTTTTTTCGTTTTTTAGTGCGACCAGAGAAAGTATGAATGCGACCAAGCTATAAATTTACACAAAATTACTGCTGGCTACTATCTTTTCGCTACCAAAGTTTCACAAAAAAATATTCATATTTAAGGGTAGTTTACTCTTGAGGTTTTTTCGTTTTTTAGTGCGACCAGAGAAAGTATGAATGCGACCAAGCTATAAATTTACACAAAATCACTGCTGGCTACTGTCTTTTCGCTACCAAAGTTTCACAAAAAAATATTCATATTTAAGGGTAGTTTACTCTTGAGGTTTTTTCGTTTTTTAGTGCGACCAGAGAAAGTATGAATGCGACCAAGCTATAAATTTACACAAAATCACTGCTGGGTACTGTCTTTCTACTACCAAAGTTTCACAAAAAAATATTAATATTTAAGGGTAGTTTACTCTTGAGGTTTTTTTGTTTTTCAGTGCGACCAGAGAAAATGTGAATGCGACCACGCTATAAATTTACACGTAATCATTGCTGGTCACTGTCTTTCTGCTACCAAAGTTTCACAAAAAAAAATTCATATTTAAGGGTTGTTTACTCCTGAGGTTTTTTCGTTTTTTAGTGCGACCAGAGAAAATGTGAATGCGACCAAGCTATAAATTTACACAGAATCACTGCCGGTAACAGTCTTTTTGCTGCCAAAGTTTCACAAAAAAATATTCATATTTAAGGGTAGTTTACTCTTGAGGTTTTTTTGTTTTTCAGTGCGACCAGAGAAAATGTGAATGCGACCACGCTATAAATTTACACGTAATCATTGCTGGTCACTGTCTTTCTGCTACCAAAGTTTCACAAAAAAATATTCATATTTAAGGGTTGTTTACTCTTGAGGTTTTTTCGTTTTTTAGTGCGACCAGAGAAAACGTGAATGCGACCAAGCGATAAATTTACACAGAATCACTGCTGGTAACTGTCTTTCTGCTACCAAAGTTTCACAAAAAAAATATTCATATTTAAGGGTTGTTTACTCTTGAGGTTTTTTCGTTTTTTAGTGCGACCAGAGAAAATGTTAATGCGACCAAGCTATAAATTTACACAGAATTACTGCTGGTAACTGTCTTTCTGCTACCAAAGTGTCACAAAAAATATTTATATTTAAGGGTTGTTTACTCTTGAGGTTTTTTCGTTTTTTAGCGCGACCAGAGAAAGGGTGAATGCGACCAAGCTATAAACTTACACAGAATAACTGCCGGTAAGTCTTTTTGCTGCCAAAGTTTCACAAAAAAATATTCATATTTAAGGGTTGTTTACTCTTGAGGTTTTTTCGTTTTTTAGTGCGACCAGCAGTGATTCCGTGTAAATTTATAGCTTGATCGCGTTCATACTTTCTCTGGTCGCACTAAAAAACGAAAAAAAGTCAAGAGTAAACTACCCTTAAATATGAATATTTCTTTGTGAAACTTCGGTAGAAAAAAGACCGTTGTCGGCAGTGATTCTGTGTAAATTTATAGCTTGGTCGCATTAATAGTTTCTCTGGTCGCATTAAAAAACGAAAAAACCTCAAGAGTAAACAACCCTTAAATATGAATATTTTTTTGTGAAACTTCGGTAGCGGAAAGACAGTAGCCAGCAGTGATTGTGTGTAAATTTATAGCTTGGTCGCATTTATACTTTCACTGGTCGCACTAAAAAACGAAAAAACCTTAAGTCAACTACCCTTAAAAATGAATATTTTTTTGTGAAACTTTGGTAGCGGAAAGACAGTTATCAGCAATGATTCTGTGTGAATTTATAGCTTGGTCGCATTCATACTTTTTCTGGTCGCACTAAAAAACGAAAAAACCTTAAGAGTAAACTACCCTGAAATATGAATATTTTTTGGTGAAACTTTGGTATCAGAAAGGCAGTTAACAGCAGTGATTCTGTGTAAATTTATAGCTTGGTCGCATTCATACTTTCTCTGGTCGCACTAAAAAACGAAAAAACCCCAGGAGTAAACAACCCTTAAATATGAATATTTTTTTGTGAAACTTTGGCAGCAGAAAGATAGTAGCCAGCAGTGATTCTGTGTAAATTTATAGCTTGGTCGCGTTCATACTTTCTCTGGTCGCACTAAAAAACGAAAAAACCCCAAGAGTAAACTACCCTTAAATATGAATATTTTTTTGTGAAACTTTGGTAGCGGAAAGACAGTAGTCAGCAGTGATTCTGTGTAAATTTAAAGCTTGGTCGCATTTACACTTTCTCTGGTCGCACTAAAAATCGAAAAAACCTCAACAGTAAACAACCCTTAAATATGAATATTTTTTTGTGAAACTTTGGAAGCAGAAAGATAGTTACCAGCAGTGATTCTGTGTAAATTTATAGCTTGGTCGCATTCATACTTTCTCTGGTCGCACTAAAAAACGAAAAAACCCCAAGAGTAAACTACCCTTAAATATGAATATTTTTTTGTGAAACTTTGGTAGCAGAAAGACAGTTGCCAGCAGTGATTCTGTGTAAATTTATAGCTTGGTCGCATTTAAACTTTCTCTGGTCGCACTAAAAAACGAAAAAACATCAAGAGTAAACTACCCTTAAATATTAAGATTTTTTTGTGAAACTTCGGTAGCAAAAAGACATCAACATTAGGATACAAAATATGAAATATCAAAGAAATACTTAAAGATTAAAGCCTCGGTCGGCAACATTTATTTTGGTCAGCAAATTACATCGTCCCTAACATTACACACATGAATACAATGCGTGAATAAAACTTTCAGAGGAACATGTTTGTAGTCAACAATGTAAAGTTAGTGAAAAAGATCAATATTTTTTATTTTTTTATTATTTCAACAACACACCACGAGGGCTTACAGCCTAAATACTATCGTACCGTGGGTGTTGACAAGGAGGAAAGAGGCAACTTGTTAATTCTGGAGTTGAAGGTTTGGAGGAGAAGGAAAAACATGTGCCGGCAAGGAATTCCACAACTTGGAAGTCCTCGGGACAAAAGAACGTGCATAACAAGATGTTCTAAGTCTGGAGACCTGGACAGTAAAAGGGTTCATTCGCTCTGTTCCCCTGGTAGATCTGTTGGGGGCAGCAGGTGGGGGAACTATGGAGGAAAGCTCCTCTGAGCAGTGCCCGTGCAGATATCTATAAAAGAGAGAGAGGTCACCAACGGCACGTCGGTGGGCAAGGGATGGCACTCTTTGGATGAGGGTAGGGTCACCGACGAGACGTATAGCTTTCTTTTGAATGGAGTCCAGGATAGCGAGTGTAGAAGCGGCAGCGGCACCCCAGATGTGGGAGCAATATTCGAGAAATAGGCCTGTAGTTGCTAGGAAGCGCTTTGGATCCTTTCTTGGGGATGGGTTGTACTCGAGCAGTTTTCCAGTTACTAGGGAATATCCCTTTATTATAAGATATCTGAAACAGATGAGTCAGGACAGGAGCAAGCTCTGGTGCACATTTTTTGAGAACAATTGCTGGGATCTCGTCAAGGCCAGAGGCTTTCCTGGTATTAAGAGAAGAGAGCATCTTTCATACCTTTTTAGTTTTAAAAATGATATCCGTCATTTTATGCGCGACATTGGGGACTGTTGGTGGTTGAACATCTGGAGGTGGGTTGAGAGTAGAATTGCCGACGAACAACGAAGCAAAAAGTTCAGCCTTGCCCAGGGCGGTAGAAACAATTTCATCCCCTGAGACAAGAGGTGGGAACGTGCTTTTGCAGAAATTATTCCCAATAGATTTAGCAAGAGTTCAGAAGGGTTTGCCGCCGTTGGCGCTTAAGAGGACTTTGTTTTTGATGTGGTTATTAAACGAGTTTTTTGCCTCAGAAAGAATGTGGACATAGCGGTTTCTTGCATCGTTAAATGCTTGACGATTTTCTTGACTGGGATTGTGTAGAAGCGTTTTGTGAGCTTTGACCTTTTCAAGCCTGGCCTTGTCACAGGATTTAGAGAACCAGGACTTTTGAGTGGCTGAAGAGGTTTTCTGTGTACGTGGGATAAATAATTCCATGCCAGCTTGGATAATATCGGTGACGTTTTGTGAGATATCAAGAGGGGTCAGGATGAGAGAAGCAGACAGACGCCCATGGAAATGAGGAAAAGTAATTCCGCATTTCGTCCCAGTTTGCGGAGTTGTAGCGCCAAACGATACGTGGGTGTGATGACTGTGTGACCTCAGGTTGTATTGCGCAGGAAGCAGTGACCATGCCGTGGTCTGAGCGACCAAGGGGGGCGGTGACTGATATCTTATAGCATTCAGGTTGTGTAGTAAGAAGGAGATCCAAAGGATTTGAGCTGTGCGTTGGGATACGAGGAAAGTAAGTAGGTTGCTGAACAATATTGGCTAAAGAATTGCTGACTGTAGAGGCCTCCGCTGCTCTCCCTTGAGGATCGGTTTTTGAAGATCCTAGCCATTCCTTATTATGGACATTGAAGTCACCAAGAATAGTGACCTCGGAGGAAGGATATTCAGAAATCAGATAGTCTTTTTTTTCAGAAAGGTAGTCAAAGAGCTGGACAAAGTTGTTGTCAGAAGGTGACCGGTAAATGCAACAGATGAATTTAGTTGCAGCCCTGAGAGAGAGTTTTATCCATAGTATGTCTTTTCTTGCAGCTTCTAAATTGGGGAGTCTGGTGCAGGGTAGATTGCTACGGACGTATGCGCACATCCTCCATGCAATCTAAAGGAAGTAAGGAGCTCATACCCCGGGAAATTAAGGTGATTAGTGGCTGTTTTGGCACTGATTTGGGTTTCGGTGAGGAAGAGGAGTTGGGGCCTGTTAGCCTGGAGGAAATGGTGGACGGAGTTCAGGTTAGAATTTGGGCCACATATATACGAAAAGGATATGGTTAAATCTTGATGTTGGCGCCCCCTGTACACCCCTCTCCCGGAGATCCGAATGGAGGGGTATTTTGCCTCCGGAATATTTTGTACAATGAGGAGCCATCATTTTTGCTTATAAGGGAAACACCAGAACCGGAAACGTCCGTTGGGACTTCACCGGCCTCTTGATATATGGGGTGGTACCTCCTCGGGCGTGAAAAAATCATTTACTATTACGTAAAGGAAAATTCCACTACCACCTGCTATGGATTGGATTGGATCAATGTCTACCCCTTTAAAAATAAGATTAATAAAGGGACTATCAATTGTCCAATAGTTATGCTTTTCGACATAGTAGGAGGATGCAAAACATTATCATTTTGCATCCATGCCTATTGTCGGTGATATACATTGCAATAAATTAAAACAGCTAGTAAAATATCAAATTAAAAACGATCTCCTCAGACAGTTGATCTCGTAGAAAACCTTCCTTCGCAGACGTTTAATAAAACTGAGAATGACCTTTTAAATAAAAGTTCAGTTTGCTATCACAAAAGGACGATCATTTATAGACGGAGAGCCAGAGGTGAAAAAAATCTCTGAATTTACAAAAGCTGATTTTTTACACATATTCTGGTAAGTCAAACGAATCTTAGAACAGGTGCCACAGGTGCGCCAACAAAGATGTCGTTTTTACCGGGGTAATAAAATGAATTTACAAAAGCTGATAATTGTTATACAGATTCTATATTGTATAACAATAAAAGTTATGTCAGTCAGTCAACTGCATACGGAAACAGAGCTGGTCAGTCAGTTCGAATGTGTGTATGAAAAATAAATAATGTGCAATTTATTTACAAAGCTTGGAATTATTTTTTGTGTATATATTGATATATTAAGCATTTAAAAAAAAAAAGGTCGGTCAACTGTTTTGTCGAACAACGTTCGTCAGTCAGCGAAAAAAGATATAAAAAATTCGTGCGCGCCGGCGGCGTTACAGGCGGCATGCTCGCTCTTCTCCTCCCATTATTATTATTTCAGTTGTCGTGGATGGCCATTCCTTTTACTGTCCAGGTCACCAGACATAGAACATCTTGTTATGCCCGCTCTTTTGTCCCGAGGACTTCCAAGTTGTGGAATTCCTTGCCGGCACATGTTTTTCCTTCTCCGAACCTCCAAACCTTCAAGTCCAGAATTAACAAGTTGCCTCTTTCCTCCTTGTCGACACCCATGGTACGATAGTATTTAGGCTGTAAGCCCTCGTGGTGTGTTGTTGAAATAAAAAAAAGCTCAATTATACTAAACATATAAAAATTGAAACAATGAAACAAATCTTGGATATGGGTTTTAGAGGCCCAAATTCGCGCTCGTTTGAAGAAAATTTTCAAAAGTCTTACCATCGGTACCTCTCTAAAAAGCCTTGTAGTTTAATAATAAGACAATAGATATAAATAATATAGTAATAATAATTGTTTTTACAGATTTATCCAATGCTATACGCACCACTCAAATGCATTAGAGGAAGTCCAGTAAGTGACTGGAAAGATATGCATAAAAAAGCCCAGGCCGAATGCAAAAATATGTGGTAACTTACTAAGACAAGACAATAAATAATGAAACCAAGAATACAGACAATAAATAATATATAAAATATCATATATTTTATTTTAAAAAAAGTAAATAAATAGTGTAGTTATACTGAATTGAAATGAATGAATGAAATTGAAGCTAACATAAGGGAAGATGTACGACAATGATGCCCATTATCGCCATATCGTTTAATTTATTCCTACAATAAATATCCAATAAATAGGCTGAAGAAAAAGACAACAGTAATCAAAATAAATGGATCATGGTTCCCAGCTTAAAAGTAATTTTAATCCCCTGACTCAAAATTGTTGTAGGCACCTATATCTGTCATCTCGCAATGGTGTTTGATAATATTTTCAGAACATAGACGTTTCATCAAAAAGAAATTTTGAGTTGTTTAGTTCAATTTTGCTACTATTTTATTTGTGAAGCCATAGAAGCAGTTTATACATCTGTATTTAGTAGAGGTGTGCTAAGCTTCAAAACCGAACTCAAACAGAATCTCTGCTTCGAAAAATTGTTATGCATTTGGCAGTGTTAAAGTCTTTAAAATAGTTCAAGTTCGTTGCTCAAAAACACGTCAAAATTGAACTCTACAGGCACTTAATGCTGTCAAAGATAGTTGGAACTCGATAACGGCACCGCAGTATCGACGACTCCAGTGAGTTAGTACTGTAGTTTCAGGGGATTTCACTCATGTGTATTTTTGAGTTAGTGGGACACATTGACACCTGGCTGAATTATTTAGCAATTTCAGAATTAGTTTTTTATGTATCTCAGCATCACAACGCCTTTTTCAGTTACAACATTATGTGGCAGTGTTCTAAAGCGATCGGTAACATAATTTTTGAGAATTTATTTTGATAATTGCAGATTGCCTTACAAAAATACTAAGTTTATCACACTTTATTTTACAATGGACCAAAACAGTTATTCACAACTAGGAGACAGTTAACATTTTAAATGGTTATTATATACCTATCATGTTTTCTTCTAACCCCCTCAATCTGACTGCTAAAACTGCGTACCTATCTGGGGGGTGTGGTCCCTTAGCCTGGTCGTGCGCTGGTCGTTCTCTTGATTGATCGACACGTGACTTAGCTACTGGACTCCTAGAGGCTGGCTCCACGTGCCACCACTGGCGTGACTGTCGCCAATGGGCTGATGGTCTACTAAGGTCTCGCCCCTTCTCTTTGCAGGTGGTACTGAAATTTTCCTTTACGTGATGGTAAAGGATTTTTTTCACGCCCGTGGAGGTACCACCCCATGCATCAAGGCGCCAGTGAAGTCCCAACGGATTTCCGATTCTGGTGTATGAGTCGGTTTCCCTTATAAGCAAAAATGATGATGGCTCCTCCTTGTACAAAAGATTCCGGAGGTAAAATACCCCTCCATTCGGATCTCCGGGAGAGGGGAGTACAGGGGGCGCCAGCATCAAGATTTAACATATCCTTCTCAAATTCCTTGGAAAGGTCAAAGCTCACAAAACGCTTCTACACAATCCCAGTCAAGAAAACCGTCAAGCATTTAACGACGCAAGAAATCGCTATGTCCGCATTCTTTCTGAGGCAAAAAACCAGTTTAATAACCACATCAAAAACAAAGTCCTCTTAAGCTCCAAGGGCAGCAAACCCTTCTGGACTCTTGCTAAATCTATTGGGAATAATTTCTGCAAGAGCATGTTCCCATCTCTTGTCTCAGGGGATGAAATTGTTTCTACTGCCCTGGGCAAGCCTGAACTTTGTGCCTTGTTCGCCGGCAATTCTACTCTCAACCCACCTCCAAATGTTCAACCACCAACAGTCCCCAATGTCACGCATAAAATGACGGATATATTTTCAAAACTAAAAAGGTACAAAAGATGCTCTCTTCCCTTGATACCAGGAAAGCATCTGGCCTTGAGATCCCAGCAATTGTTCTCAAAAAATGCGCACCAGAACTTGCTCCTCTCCTGACTCGTCTGTTTCAAACATCTTACAATAGAGGCATATTCCCTAGTAACTGGAAAACTGCTCGAGTACAACCCGTCCCCAAGAAAGGATCCAAAGCGCTTCCTAGCAACTACAGGCCTATTTCTCTCATTTCAGTCATCTCTAAAGTGATGGAAAAGTATATAAACACCGAATTACTAAAATTTCTTGAAAAACACAGTCTAATCCACGACAGGCAGTATGGATTCTGTCAGCGCAGATCAACTGCTGACCTCCTTTCTTTTGTCACTCATTCTTGGAACAAGGCTATGGAACTACACGGTGAATCCCAGATTGTCGCTCTAGAGATATCCAAAGCATTCAACCTGGTCTGGCACGCAGCGCTGCTTAATAAACTTCCGGCCTATGGCCTACCACCAAAACTCTGTACCTGGACAGCAAATTTCCTCTCCAACCGAAGCATTTCTGTTGTCGTCGATGGCCATTCCTCTAAACTGTATCCAATTAATGCAGGAGTCCCTCAAGGTTCAGCTTTAGCCCCTACTTTGTTTCTTCTCCATGTGAATGACCTGCTCCAAAGAATATTTAATCGATTTTGCTGAAACTCGGCCAGTACCTGTCTTTTTTTAACAGCTTGGACGAGTTAATTAGCCAACCCGATCGGACAAGTTTCTCAAAAAATAATTGATTTTTTCGAAAAAAAATTCGTATCTCAAAAAATAACAAAGTTATTTTGATCAAATTTGGTAGATATGTTGCACTGGTTATGGCGTTACTACATACCACAATTTAACCTTCTAGGTTAATAGAAAACTGAGTTAAATAAATTTGAAGCATTTCATGAAAATTCGCACCATAACGCACTTGCTGCGCTCTGAATTTTTTTTTTGCACGCATGTACACATACTTTCTGGAGACGCTGTATAAGCGTAAAAATAACCCTACAAATGGAATAACATTAGCTGAAACTCGGCTTAATGAATTTGAATTTATTATTATTTATTATTGGAAACTTCAGATAAGCATTGACGGCATGAAACGAAGTTACTACGGTGAGACACTTGTATTAAATAATCAATAAAATTTATATTGTGTCTTACCAAAGTCCCTATTGATAGATCTTTAAAAGATATCTGAGAAACACACACTGACATATATGTTCAGTGAAAGTCAATAAAGAAGAAAAAAAAGACTAGCTGCACCCACACCCCCTTCGTCACTTATTTACTGTTGCTGTATCCATAAAGTGCTACTTAGTTGAAGTACTTTGTTGTATACTATTGATAATCAGTTCATTTCAACAAATAATTCATGGGGAGCTCTCCCAAACTTAGGGTAGGCCCTTGCACTCGCGAACTACGAAACTAATTAGTCCATTTCACAATATTACAATATTATTTAAAATGAACCAATAGGACAATATTTTGCAATTATTCATCTGGAAACCTCTGTACTTGACAGCTTTCAAAATGAAAGTCAGTCATTTTTAAATCATCAAAATCATCACTCATTTTTAAAATCATCAAAATCATCACTCATTTTTAAAATCATCAAAATCATCATCCAAATTTCAGTATTCACACATTCATCTTCATCATAACAAACCTCCAATACAATAAGAAATGAATGGTATACTCAGGGTAATAAGATCCAATTTGTATTCCAATTTGTTCGGTAAGTACACCTTTATTTAAGTAGATTAATATTATATCCTAAGAAGTCTCTCAGTTTTATAATTTGTATAGAATATGTAAGGATTTCAGTAATGTATATTGTGGAATGTTTTGTATTAGTAAGATATTAATTGGAATACTAGTTAAGTTTGGTCGCCTTTGCTGAGTTTATTTTCCTCTTTATGATAATATTTGCAAATCCAGAAAAACTGACAATAATAAGACTAGTGGGTGATAATGTCAGATCAGCAAGGGACGCTGTTAGAGAATTTAATAATCGGCATTCAGACCGACCAGCAATACACCATGTAAAAGTT
Organism: Tillus elongatus; assembly: GCA_964006375.1. Taxonomy (NCBI): domain Eukaryota; kingdom Metazoa; phylum Arthropoda; class Insecta; order Coleoptera; family Cleridae; genus Tillus; species Tillus elongatus. The sequence continues at coordinate 13,624,125 of OZ023266.1, forward strand.
TGGCGAATATTTAATTTATTGAATAGAACAGGCAAGATTGTGCAATAAAAATGAAAATCGTGTGAAAGCTCCTGTTGGTGAAGCAGAAGTTGTCTAGTTTGTAAGAGAAAATCCAGAGTGTAAGGCAGCGTTTAGCTTAATGACAACATCTGCAATTTTAAAGGTACCCAAAGTTTGACAATGCTTCGATCTTTCAAGGCTGTCTGCTTCTGACAATTACAGCAATTGTTTTCAAAAAATGCGCACTAGAACTTGCTCCTGTCCTGACTCGTCTGTTTTAGACATCTTACAATAGAGAGGCATATTCTCTAAAAAACTGCTCGAGTACAACCCGTCCCCAAGAAAGGATCCAAAGCGCTTCCTAGCAACTACAGGCCTATTTCTCTCTTCTCAGTCGTCTATAAAGTGATGGAAAAGTATATAAACACCGAATTATTAAAATTTATTGAAAAAAAAACCAGTCTAATACATGACAGGCAGTATGGATTCCGTCAGCGTAGATCAACTGTCGACCTCCTTTCCTTTGTCACCCATTGTTGGAACAAGTCTATGGAACTACACGGTGAATCAGATATTGTCGCTCTAGACATATCTAAAGCATTCGACCAGGTCTGGCACGCAGCGCTGCTTAATAAACTTCCGGCCTATAGCCTACCACCAAAACTCTGTACCTGGACAGCAAATTTCCTCTCCAACTGGAGCATTTCTGTTGTTGTGGATGGCCATTCCTCTAAACTGTATCCAATTGATGCAGCAGTCCATCAAGGTTCAGCTTCAGCCACTACTTTGTTTCTTCGCCACATCAATGACGTCCTCTCTAACACATCCAACCCAGTTCACAGTTACGCGGATGACAGCACCCTCCACTCAAATATACAATATTCTAAGCCTGTCTCTTTAGCCCAATTAGATGAGGATCGCAGACTCATGGAGGGTTCTGTCTCTGTGGATCTCCAAAAAATATTAGACTGGGGAAGTAGAAATCTTGTACAATTCAACTCCACCAAATCTCAGTCTTGCTTTCTATCTCATAAGAGATACACCAGCCCTAGACCCATCACAATGAACAACCAAGTTATTCAAAGTAATGAGTCCTTTTCACTTGTTGGCATTTCTGTGGATCGAAATCTCAATTGGCACCAACATGTCACATCAATTGCAGAAGCGGCTGCTAAGAAATTAGGTTTCCTCTTCCGGGCTCGCAAATACTTTTCACCAGCTAATCTCTATACCTTATATACTTCACAAATAAGGCCAAACCTCGAATACTGCTCCCACATCTGGGGTGCCGCTGCCGCTTCTACACTCATTATTCTGGACTGCATTCAGAAGAGACCTATATGTCTCATCGGTGACCCTACCCTCACCCAAAGGCTGCCATCCCTTGCCCACTGACAAGTCATTGGTGACCCCTCTCTCTCTCTCTCTTATAGATATCTGCACAGGCACTGCTCAGGTGAGTTTTCTTCCATAGTTCCTCCACCTGCTGCCCCCAACAGATCTGCCAGGGGAACAAAGCGAATGCACCCTTTTACTGTCCAAGTCACCAGACATAGAACATCTTGTTATGCCCGCTCTTTTGTCCCGAGGACTTCCAAGTTGTGGAATTCCTTGCCGGCACATGTTTTTCCTTCTCCTCCGAACCTACAAACCTTCAAGTCCAGAATTAACAAGTTGCCTTTTTCCTCCTTGTTGACACCCATGGCACGATAGTATTTGGGCTGTGAGCCCTCGTGGTGTGTTGTTGAAATTAAAATAAAAAATAAAAAAAATGTCTATCGGGATCACTCAGACACTATTCGCCCTTATTATTTTTATTATTATTATTATTATTATTATGACTATATTTTTTAGGTAAAACAAAATGCTGCCAAAACATTGCTCAAAGATTTTACGCCAAGAATAAAGATAGCAAATGCGACTACGATAGCTGCGGTTGTCCGATAAAGAAACCTAAAAACGACAAGCCATATGAAATTGTAAAAGAGAAATCATGTGAACCTTGCAGTTTCTGGTGTTGGAAACCAAAACCAGCAGTTCTTAGAAAAACGGAATCTCCATGTGTCGAGAAACCCAAGCCGAAATCTTGGAAACCAAAGAAATGTCATGCTGGTATGATAGTGCCTAAGAAACCTTCTACTTGTGACACTAAAAAGCAAGCAGCTATATGCCAAGCAGCCAATGATACGAAGAAGCCTTTTTGCCCACCAAAACCTGCTAAACCCAAAAAGAAAGATGTAAGTAGACATAACATTTCCTATAGAACAATCTAGTTTGTGGGATAATTGGTTAAAAAGTCAATCTTAGAATATTTGCTACACACACATTTGTTGTGATTTGGGTTGTCCAAGTGTACTTATCAGTGCTCATCTCAGGTTTCAATCTTCACTTAGTAACTTTCTGTCTATTATGTGGGTTTTATATCTGAAGCATTCACAGCCAAATCTGGTGTTCCACAGTACTCGAATCTGGGGCCTCTGCTCTTCCTTATATTTCTTACAGTTAGTTCTGATTTGGATATATTATTTCAGCTTTTTGCTAATGATATTAAAATTTATAACTACATTCGCACTGTGGATGATTGATGGTTCGAAAGATCCCAGATCATGTAAAGAGCTGGTGCGATTAGAATTATTTATATCACTAATGTTCAATTTTATTTATTCTAAAGAAGCAACATAATTTTCAAGTATAAAATTTTTGGCAGACGGTTGATTAATGCTGTTCTGGTGGGTTTGTCAGAATCTGATAGTGTAACCCATTTAGAACAGACGCCTACTTTCTATCTGGCTTTTTTTTTCTCCCTCAAAGCTCGTCCGCGTCATTGCCGCCCCGATAGCACAGAAGCTTTTGGCTTGTTGTGCATGACCTTTCTCTCTACTCCACCCATTCCAAAATCACTGTGCGTTGAACTAGTCTGCACAGCCATTGGTAGGGTGAAGTTTTATATTGCTCTGTCTCCGGTTTAGGCTGAGCATAGATCAGTTGCCTTTTGCGGTCCAGAGCTTTACACTCGCACAATATGTGCTGGGTTGATTCCTCCCCCTTGCCACAGAGTCTGCATGCCAGGTTCCCCTCGAAATGCCCCATTTTATGCAGGTGTTTCCTGACGGCCATGTGTCCCGTCAAGAGTTCTGTTATGTTTCTGAGCTGTCCTCTGCTAAGATTTAGCAGCTCCACAGCTCTCTTTGGACTGGGTTGCTCAATTAATCACTTTCCGTGTTTGAGCCCTGGACAATCTGCTCAATATGCCTTGTGCTGTTCCCCGACCTAGGACTTGATGGTTCCCCTGGCCGTGCCTTTCGATACGCCCAGGACCGGTTCTGGTCCCATAAATGGTTCTGCCGACCCTCTCTTTGCGAGACTGTCAGCTTCTTCATTGCCTTTGACCCCAGAGTGACCCGGCACCCAGATGAGGGTGACCTCATTCTGCCCACCCAGGTCGCTCATCTCGTCTCAGCATTCACTTACCACCCTGGAATTTACCAGTGGGCCACTTAGGGTCTTCAGAGCTGCCTGGCTGTTCTTGGCTATGAGGATCCGCCTGTTGGCGTAGCCCCCCCCCCTCTTGTTCTCCCGCACACAGTGCAGGATGGGGTACATTTCAGCCTGAAAGACCGTTGCATGGGCTCCGAGGAAAATTCTATGACATACCCTCAGTCCTTCCGAATAGACACCTGCCCCCGTCCCACGCTCCCCGCCGAATCCGCCCGTGAACCAGACGTGCGTCCCGTGGTAAGCCCTGTCTCCTCCCGCCATGCGTCGCGGTTGGTGATTTCCAATGTAAAATTGTTTTCTCTGCAGATTCGCGGGCTCCTAAAGTCTGATCTCATTTCAAGCATGGGCTCCTTCACGATCTCCTGAATTTTGCAGTGGCTACCATTGCAGGCTAGCCTGTATAGTCATAGTCTGGCCTCCCCCATGATAACTAAGTGTGTGTGGGGGGGGGGGGATCCAGCAACACCACCATGGCAGCTGTTGGGGTTGAAGTCATGGCCCTTGTAATGCCCAGGCAAGCCATACTTTGGATCTTGCCTAGTTTTTGTTTGGCACCTTAGGCCCCCAGACCAGTGCCGCGTATGTTAACAATGGTCTGACCACCATTGTGTACAGCCAGTGGCCCATACTAGGTCTTAGTCCCCACGTTTTCCCATATAGCCGCCTAATGACGGCTAAGGTCATGACTGCCTTAGGCAGTATTTTTTCAACGTGACCATTCTTCATATTTTACCTCCCTGGCCATTGGGATGTTTCTACCGTATAGAGTGAGAGTTCTGTGGCTCTCCCACTCTCTCCATCTTGTAAACGGTATGTCTGTTGCTTTCTCAGGGCTCACCCCGAGCCCTTGGCCAACCGTCCACCTTTCCGCCACTTTCAGTGCTATCTGCATGTGCTCCCACACTGACTGTGTAACCTTTCCTCGGACTATGATGACAATGTCGTCCTCATAGCCCTGTACCTCGTACCTCCCCCTCCCGAGAGCCTCCCTAGTAGGCCGTCCACGATTAAGCCCCAGAGCAGGGGAGACAGAACGCTCCCCTGCGGACACCCCGCCGCGACCCCCGTCAGTAGTCCCTCCTGCGAGTGAGGGGAACACCGCCCTGTCCCTGAGCATGGAACCGATCCACCTGCAGCAGGTCTCTATTCCACGCTCCCTGACAACTGCCAGTACCGATCCGAATAAGGTGTTGCCGAAGGCCCCCTCTATGTCTAGGAAGGCCCTCATCGCCACCTCCCTGTTCTCCAGCGAATTCTCCAGTTTCAACACCAGTTGGTGCAGTGCTGTTTCTGTTGAGACTCCTGCTCTGTACGCATATTGTCCACAGTGTAGGGGACAAGTACACCGCCTCTAATGTGCCGGTCAGGTTTTTCCATTGTTTTTAGCAAGAAGGACATGAGACTTATTGGCCTCAGGGCCTTTGCATGGTCAGTTGGACGCCCAGGTTTAGGAATGAATACAACCCTGGCCAGTCTCCATGCCCTCGGAATGTACCCCAAGGCCAGGCTGGCCCTCATTGCTGATGATATTAAAATTTATAACTATTGATGGTTCGAAAGATCCCAGATCATGTAAAGAGCTGGTGCGATTAGAATTATTTATATGATTAAATGTTGAATTTGATTTATTCTAAAGCAACATAATTTTCAATTATACAATTTTTGGCAGACGCTTGATTAATGATGTTCTGGTGGGTTTGCCGGAATCTGATAGTGTAACCCATTTAAAACAGAGGCCTACTTTCTATCCGGCTTAGTCACTGGTCTTGCAAACGCTCAAAAGCCCTCAAAGAGATATAAAATCTTTGTCGAAAAATATATTGGTGTATATCTTTATACCTAGCATTGAATATTTAATTATAGTGGCAGATATAAATTGGAATACTGTTTGTGAAGCGATTAACATATTTTTATACATTTTAGGAACCAGAATGCATAGATCCATATCCCATACCTAAACCTGATTGGGAATTCCAGAAACCAGGCAGCAATAGTTGAAGAAACATTTTCATCAAAACCAGAAGAAACAATCCACATCATGTTAAATATAAAACTAAACAAATAAACATAGTAAAACAATAATAATATGATTACATAACTAATAAAACATTCAAAAATTGAATGTACTTGTAATAATGTAGACTCGGCTGTCTCACGGACAGATCCAGCAGGGAGCGTTGGACGGCGTTTGCTCTGAACGACTGAGGGTAAGTCATAGTATTTCTCTCGGGGATCATGCAATGGTCTTTTAGACCGAAATGTACGCAATTCTCTGCACTGCGTACGAGAGAACAAGAGGAGGGGCTACATCAAGATGCGGATCTTCATAGCCACAGACAGCCAGGGCACTTAAGGCCCTAAGCAGCCCCCTAAATTCCAGGGTGGTTAGCGAATGCAGGGACAAGATGAGTGACCTGGCTGGGCAGAATGATGTCACCCTCATCTGGGTGCCGGCCCACTTGGAGAGGGGGTCAAAGGCAATGAAGAAGCTGCTCTCGTGAAGAGATGATCAACAGAACCATTTATGGGACCACAACCGGATCCCTTAGGTTTGATAGCTAGGTTTGATTGTGTGGCCCTCCACTGCGACCATAAGGTCTATTTGGCTCACGCCTAATAGTCTATATTTCGCCCAACAAAGCCAGCCTCCTGCAGAGGTCGATAACCTTTGTGGGCGAAAGGTGATCCAGGTCTTAAGGAGCAAGCTTTGTCTTGCCAAAGAGCAGATGTCTAGTCCTGTCCGCGGATAGAACACAGTACGTATTCTGCTGTGGCGTCACTCTCCATACACAGCCGGCACTCAGTTTCCTGACCGACTTCAATTCGGTGCATGTAGTGACGTAAGCGGCAATGTCCTGTATACAGACCGACTAGATTACTCAGTTGTTTGTTTAGCTCTAGAAGTCTTTTAACCCTTGACTCAAGACACGCCATTTATGAAGGCCTTAGAGTGAGCTAATCCTGGCAGATTTTGCTATTGCTCGGTTGTCATTCTTTCTGTTCAGGTGTTTAAGGTGCGTTTTGCTGTGCATGATGTTATCCCCAGCACTGGTTCTGGTCTGATGAAGTCCCTCTGGACTCCACTCCTGGCAAATGTGTCGGCCGGAATATTGCCATCATGGTCAGAGTGACCCGGTATCCATTAAGTCCTGGGTCAGAGACCAACATAACGCGTACTGGGCAGACTGTCCAGGGCTTAGACATGGGAAGTCAGCAATTGGGGAACCCAGTTCAAAGAGAGCTGCTAAATCTTAGCAGAAGACACAAGGCATACTGGGCAGATTGTCTCGGGGTCAAACACGGTAAGTGATTAATTGGGCAACCCAGTCCAAAGAGAGCTGTGGAGCTGCTAAATCTTAGCAGAGGACAGCTCAGAAAGATAACAGGACTCTTGACGGGACACATGGCCGTCAGGAAAAACCTGCATAAAATGGGGCGGTTCCAGGAGGACCTGGCATGCAGACTCTGCAGCGAGGGGGAGGAATCAGCCCAGCACATCTTGTGCAAGTGTAAAGCTCTGGACTGTGCAGACTAGTTCAAGGCACAGTGATCCTGGAATGGGTGGAGTAGAAAAGGCGCAGGGCATGCACAATAAGACAAAGGCTGTGGTGCTATCGGGGCGGCAATCGCGGACGGGCCCTATGGAGAAAAAAAAATGTAGAAAATTTTCCCTCTACACAGTTTAAATTATTTATTTTGCTTTGATCAGGTTTATGCACACACTCACACATTTGTGGTGTAGTTAAACAAGTGTTCAGGTGTACACGGGGTGTCCAGGTGAGATGCCCGGTGGTGGCAGTTTCTGTCACTGTGTTGGGTGTGTGCCCATTGTCTTTTTTATGTGTGTATGGTAAACAAGGAACGGTTGTCTGTAAACAGGTTTTTTTTTGCAGTAAAACGATAAACTTAGGTCACTTGTCAGAGAATTTAGCGACGTTTAGACGGCGGCAACATAAACGATTCGTTCTGCACATACTTGAAGGGATGTTAAGCCAATCTAAAGACAATATACATTCCTAGGTGCAAGCGAGTTTGGAAGAAAGGTTGTTTTCAAGGGGCTAATGGACGCTAGACTTGATCACTTGTGACCTATCTGTGATGACAACAAGTCGAACAACACCACTTAGTACACAATTCAAGAGGTGTGCTTGATTCCCTCATAATTGTCATCGTGTAATTCCGTGATGTAACTGTCTGAATGATCTAGTTGAAGATAGATAATGGCTACGGGTAGATTTTTCGTTTGTATCGACAGTGCTCTTGCCTCACGAGCATGACTTCCTGGAGTTCCTATTCTGGTTGTGATGACATCATCACAGGATAATATATCTACAGCTGAATAAAGGCCCAGAACTACGGGTAAGCAATTTTATATTCCTAAAATGATTCACAACTAAGCAATCTTTTCAATTCAGGTTTTTAGTGAATTTTCTTTAAGAAAATTCACTAATAGTATCGATGGTGAGACTTTCGGAAATTTTCTTCAAATCTGCACAAATTAGGGCCCCTGGAACCCATTTCCAAGGTCAGTCCAACCGCTAACTCAAAAAATACTGATTTGGACCAAATTTGGGAATTACCTTCATTTTGTTAATGGCTTGGATGAGTTCGTTCATCAGATGTTGACGGCAAATTTTTCTTTAAAAAAATTAAAAAATATTTTTTTAAACACAATACCTCCCAGACGTGGCTGTGTACTAAATTTCAAGTCTTTTGATCAAAGAAAAATAAAGTTATTCTAAATTAATATTAAAATAATCCTCGACATAACTTCAGATTCTGTAATGCAATACCTACAATGTTAGACAAAGACAGATGACATTACCTGTACTGCTATGCTATTTAAATAAATCGTAGATAGAAACAAATGGACGTTACATAATTGCAACATGTCAGCATGTAGAACATTAAAGAGACCTACGACAGGGACGCCATATCGGTTCGGAACCAGGTAGTATGTTGTCACGGCAGCTCTAGTTAAAATGTTATAGGTGGAGACGTGTACAACGTTTGATACTTTACAACTGGCTTTTAATTAACCTAACATATTTAAAACATGGATATAAATATAGAAAATAAATATTGGACGATGGTTATAAATGAAAATTGTGAGGTGATGACTTAAAACAATACAATTTTGCGTAAAATAGAAAATCTGTATATCAGTAAATCATATTCTAAGAACATTGTTAACACTTGGTTTTTAATGTTTCTTTATTGAGCCATGATAGGACCACTTAGACATTATTATTATTGTATAACCGGGGTAGATAACTAATACATTATGTAGTAACAGCAACTATATCGGCATTTTTATAGTTTGTCTCCATGCAAAAGACAATATGTAACATGTCGCATGTATTTAACATATGTGTGACATCTCACACGCGTCAACACCTTTTATTTCTCTACAATAAAGCTTCTGAATCCCGGTAGTGACATCAGAGTCTGAGTCCCTCTAGTGACGTCAAAGTCGGCGGTCAGTTACTCTACTGCATCACAACTCAATGGAATACACCTGCAGACGTGACAGCTCGATGACATGTCAAGATAAAAAAGTCTTTATAAACGGTTGGAATACGTGACGCTCTGTTCTCTTTTAATAAGTCAACCTGAAAATGTTATCATATAGTTAAATTTTAAATCGGGAAAAACAGCATGCCTAAATGGCACCCCGCTTAATGGCACCCTGCTAAATGGCCCCCGGTTAATCAGAGAACCGCTAAATGGGAACTGGCTGACCAAGGACCAGCTAGTAAGCAATTCGCTGGTCTGCCACCATTCGCCTAGAGCCGTCATATTGAGATCCCATCATCCTGGAGGAGGTTCGGTGACCCCTAAGATCAACCCTGTGTGCCGAACCACAAAGCCGTTTCCCCAGGAAGTCGCACCTGTACAATGAGGCACCTCCAGCATCCTAGGCTGGATGGATACGATCATCGCTCTGGAGGCAGCAGTCTGAATCTCGAGCTAAGCACATCATTTATCTGCAATTTTTTTTAAAGTAGTGTATGCTCCACAACTCATCTCAACAGTGTTATATGCCAATTTAAAGTAGTTAATTTGTATTTCTCCTTTAGTTAAATTTGCTTAATTAAATCGAGCTGCATTATATAACTTCAATAATCTTTTAATAAACTAATTTTACTTATAACTCCTGACTTTTATTTGTACATCTTAAAACCCACCGACTGCAAGTGCTGAATCCCACGCCCTGCGTTGATTTATATTATCTTTGTGCCCCGACTGAGTAGCCAAACTAAAGGTGATTCATTAATTCTTTAATAAATACCTAGGGCATAATAAAATTTTGTTATAAATATTTGGCAGGTTCGTTGTGTTAAATTTAGTACCACGGGCGTCAATGTTCTTTGCAAGTATCAAGACCTGGTAGTCCAGTGTAGACTTGGACAAAAGCTAGATTCATACACTCGCGAATTGCGAAATCGCAGTGAAACATATTCCTATTGGTTTATTTAAAATAATATCGTAAAACTGTTTTTTTTTTAGATTTTATAAATGTGTTTGAGTAATTTTTGTGTGCATACAGTTAGAAGTGATTTTTAATCAAACTTATGACTCTTAACACACGATCTAAATGTCTTCTCTACTTTTAAGTTTGTGTAGCTCCAATGTTAATTAAGGGCCACCCTTTATTATACTTACTTATCTTGTGTTTATAAATGTAATATAAACATAAAAAAAAGAAACAGCAAGTGATTTATTTATTTTAGTGTTGTATTCGATATTATCTGAAAAAGGCATTATAGGCGACGCTGCGGGATGTAATTTTGGTAAATTTACTGCATTTAGGGTTTTTTGAATTTTTTTTTCAGAAACATCTTAGAACCCTCCTTGGATGCACAAGCCATAAGGCAAATTTGTTGCAAACAATCCCCAAGAAAGTAAGGGACCAAGAATGAATAAGGGTGCTGGGTGAGGAGGAAATATGAGCGGAAAATGCTAAAAAAAAATTTAGTCGGACTTTGAAAATATGCATTTTTCACATTTTGCAACAATATCTCCTTTAAACTTTGTCTACCCCGCATCGCATCCATATTCGCCCAGGTCCAGTAACTTTCTTGGGGGTTGCTCCCAGGAAATTGTTCTTTATGCTTTGTAGGTAGTTGTATGCATGCACAAGGGGAAAAAGAACCCCCTATGTTTTTGGGTGAGGGGGCAGAAACCCTCTTCGACCTGGGGGTTCTTCTTCCCCTTCTGTATGCATATAATTACCGCCAATGCATGAACCACAGGATTTTTTTTATGTTGAGCTTTCTAATGTTTTTTTGTTGAGTATATTTCCTGTTTATCAATCTTTGAGTTTTGTATCCAAATTACTGTCTAAATATTTATGATAGAGCTCACGTTTTTGCTTGCTTTTCTTTACCTTATTTTTTACTGTTCCTAAATAAATAAAGTAATGTTTTATAACTTTTAATATAAGGCTAAATCACTGTAATATATTATTCTTATGAAAATTCACTACCTTAACGCACTTGCTGCATCCCGAACATTTTATGTATGCAGTAGTAGCCAAAAGATAGCACTTAAACTAAGCTGTCAAGGTCAGCCATTGACTGCACGACAAAAATTAGCTACCGTAATAATAGTGGCGAGAGGCATTTTTTACATAACCGTTCATTTAAAACCTTTTTAACTAAAAATGTATTTGTATATTAATTTTGCCTTAAAAATAAATAATTCAAAAGACTAAATACATTACTTACTATAAATTACTGCCGCTGATTGGCGTTGTTGGTTCAGAGTGAATGCTGCCTGCCTCTGAGGAGGCAATGCTCTGTTCGATGGACTCAAAAAAGTCCGTAGCTTCTGCCGCTATCTCTGCGCCAGCTTCGTTACATGCAGGAGATACTATGTCGGACATGCACAGTAAGGGAGGCAAATGAATAGTGAATATAAGTTTCAGACGTTGCGTAGCGTCTGCGGTCGACGTCAAACCAATGGCCGCAGCCAGTTCCCTGAAGTTCAAGTATCCATCACGATTATTATCCATTAACTAGAAGAGAAAATAAAAACACACTACATGTAGGAGGTTAGAGAATTTAACACATATACATGGTGCCCCATAATTAATTGGACATTAGCTAAGGGGTGATAACTGGTACAAAAATAAAGCGATTGGGCTCAACATGCCTTAGTAAAATCTGTTTTTGTTTTACAGGGTGTTGAAATAATTTTTCTTAAAACTATTTTTTTCAAATATCTTTAAAGTGGTTCAACATATTATTATGAAATGTGGCATGGTATTATTAGGTATCACGTGTAATACTTTGTGTAAAAGTCTTGTTTGTGTAAAATTTTTCTACTGTTTACACTAATAATCCAGATGTTTTTGTTCCATCATATGGTTTTAGTAGGACAGTTGATATTGGTATGTGCAGAATAAGTATGGAGAATAAGATATGTCAATTAAGCCTAGAATGTGCTCAGGACTGGATGATATTTCTGCTTATTTCTTGAGGAAGTGTATTCATACGGTTAACTCAGCCATTACCACTATCTTTTTAATTTGTCACTGACTGCTGGTGTCTTTCCTGGAGTGTGGAAGAGTGGTTACCTGAGCCCTGTGCATAAGGGTGGTTTAAAAAGTGATATCAAGAACTACAGATGTGTTTCTTTTCCTTCAGAGATTCCAACATTTTTTGACAGCCTTGTGTTTGATCGGATTTCACCACTTTGCAGGGGCCTGATGATTGAGCAGCATCATGGATTCTTGGGTGGAAGATCAGTTGGTACTAATTTGTTCATATACCAGCAGTATATCATTGAGGCTTTTGAGAATTCTCTTCAGGTTGACTCTGTTTATACGGATTTCTCCAAGGCTTTTGAGAGGGTTAACCACAAGTTATTGATTGCCAAAATCTCTGCTTTGGGTTTCCATGGCATTATGTTGAGATGGGTTGAGAGCTTTTAGACGTGCCGTTGTCAATATGTGAAGATTGGTGATAATGTTTCTAATCATGTTGCGGTGACATCTGGTGTGCCTCAGGGGTCACATTGTGGCCCGCTGCTTTTTAACTTTTTTATAAATGACATCTCAGAGGTTTTACTGAATTGTGAATTTTTACATATGATCTCAAGCTATTTTTGACTGTGAACTCCCCAGATTTGAATTTAGAGAAGTGTGTGACTGTCACGTTCTCCAGACTTCGTCAGACTCATTCATTTGACTATGATATTGATGGTGTTCCACTGCGAAGAGTGGAGGAGGTTTGTGACTTGGGGGTTACCTTTGATGTGAAGCTGATGTTCGTTGGGCGCTGTGAGTCTGTTGTTTCTAGAAGCATGAGAATGCTGGGATTTGTGTGTCGGGTGGCTTGGGAATTTTCTGTGGTGACCATTGGGGCTCTTTATTGTGCTTTAGTCAGACCAATTTTGGAGTATGCTTCCATCATATGGGCAGCCATACTATGCCATTCATATTGAGTTTCTTGAATGTATGCAGAGAAAGTTCCTTCGGTTTTGTTCATGGAGGCTGGGTTTTGCCAGGAGAGGTCATGATTATGTGCAGCTCATGCATGAATTAAATTTAAAAGCATTGGAGTCTCGTAGATGGAATGCTGACATGTGCCTCTTATTTAAGTTATTTGAGTTAATATGAATGTAGCAGAATGCTGGCCAGTTTTTTTTCAGTTCTTTGCAGGTACTCTCCATGAAATGATGCACTTGCATGAGAGAGTATGCTGGTGACTGGTTGCGATGTTGGATGGGATGGGAGAACAAAGCAGTTTTTTTTTGTCAGTTTGATTCATAGATTCCCAAAATCCTACACACAAGCTAAGTTTCTGTTTGAAAGTTGTTTATTTTTAGGGTTTATGTTTTGCGGAATCAGTAGGTTTGCTTTATTATTATATAGCAAAATATGTAATTTGTTTTTCGTTTATTTTGTACCATATTTTGTATTTTCTTTTGTTGAAAATTTGTTTTGTATTCTTTTTTTTGAAAATAAACTTTATTATTATTATTATTATCATTAATGAGCATTAGGCTCGAATTTATTGCTGAAGCAGGGCATGCGGCTGCTTCTTACTAATAAACCTATCTGGCCAGATTATATACATAACGACTTTCAATGTAAAATTTATCTTAGAGCTTGACCAAAAATCATAATATGCATTGTTGATTCCGAAGTCTTTCCGGTTCTCGGGGTCTCGAAGGGGTAGGCGGCCTGTCTAACCAATCAGACAGCCGTTCGAGAACATTCTCACGACTCTGATTGGCCAAAAAGTTAAGTTTCCAGGGTGACATCTTCGGCTTGACCAACATTGCTTAACATGCTCAGGGTGACCAACTTCATTTTGGTGTTGATAGTCGGCTCGTGGGTGTGGCAAAAAAAGGCGTCGAAAATAACGACGGAACATAATAGCTGAGTTATTGTCAATATTGATAAGCTGACATTTCTATCCTATGTTACGTTTTAACCACTTAATAAAAACTATTGTGTTCTACTCCCGATTATTATTGAAATAGACCTCCTTGTTAGTGTTTCCCGAGTTCGTAAGCAGCGTAGATAAGCTAAATAGTTGTGAATACCTAGATGTCGAACTAGTACAGTTATCTGTCTAAAGTGTCAGAATTTTGTAGAAAGGGTAAGTATCCACTTTAATTAAACTAAATCCTTGTTTAAATTACACAATTTTAACCTGAACACTAAATTATCATAATTATTGATCAGTTTTTCTTTGGAAAATGAATCTTGATACTACTTTAGAAGGGGAAGTTTAGAAGGGTGGGTGGTTGGGGCACATTACACTAATTACTTACAGCAAAAATTCTAGCAGCAATTTGCTCTGCAGTTTCTCCTTTACTCCATGGTGAAAAAGCAGCAAAAAGAATTTTGAAATAATCAAAATCAACTTTGTAAGCCTCGTATGGCTGCAAACTTGGGTCATGCTTTTCCGGTACATGTCTCTTCTGGCTTAAAACTTCCTCCCTGACCAGAGCTAATAGTTCCTGTAAATAATTTAATTTTAAACAGCAAGTTCTGATAAATCATACGAAACGTTAAACAGTAGATACATTTTTCTTGTAACAATCACCTGCAATTCTTGCTGATTAAAATAACCGTCTGCTGATACACTTCTAATTATATTTCTCTCACATGTGTCTTCCAATTCCTGTACAACCTTGATTCTATGTTTCAGTTTCAACCTTTCGATTTCGCCAGTCGTTAAAGAGCCATACTTTGTATAAGCATCGTAAACCAAATCCTGGATCGATATACTCTGCAAATCAATATAAAATACAAAGTCTACTTAAAATACCTGTATAACTGACCTACATACCCTCTTCTGTTGCTCGTAGCTTTTATTTCTGATAGCGCCTCTACCTTCATCATTGTAAATCCCCATAAGATAATCGGACAACAGCTGCATAGCCTCTCCCTCGTCTCTGCACTTGATCAGCTCCTCCTGGTTCAATTCTAACAACATTAAGGCCACTTGGAATATCACCTTGGCGCCATCGTAGAAGAAACAGTCCATTATGTTGACTGCGCTCTCATACGGCATCACACACAGAAATATGGTTAGGAACCAGGAAAGAGAAATCATGTTGGTCATACCCAGCTGGTTCAACTTGTCGTGAAGCTGTGGAAGATGTCTCAGGATCAGATGTTCCAGGATGCCTTGATCTACTACTGCACCTGTATTAAGATCAGTAGTAGAACAATAGCTAATAACAATAGTAATATTTAACCTAATAGACAGAAAGATCAAATTGACAAAGCATACCATAAAAGTAACATTCTGAAGTACACAGACATAAAAAATAAACATGGGATAATTTAAACACAGCGTATTCCACCTAAGCTCGCACATTATAGGGATCTTTGGAACTAGGAGACATACTACTTTGGTTAAATTACTAAAAAAATTGAGTCTTCTGAGGCCTTTCACCATATTCTTTCAGAAATGTGATGTTTGTAGCCGTCTGACAAAACTGAATATACAGTATGTCCCCGAATGGGGTTGCCAACAGGAGAAACTTTCTTATTTTCCATTTTCTGCGAAAAATGTATTCTTCGCAATAGTTTTTCCTTCCCGTTCCAGAGAAACATCGAGAAATAAGTCGATTTTGAAAATTGATTAAGTTTTCATTACAACAATTCCAGTAGAAAAATTAAACTACCAATAAAAATTTCACTCAATCCCTTCACTAAGTTCTTGAACGCACAGCTCAAACCTTCGATGCATGGCTATAACTTTTTTGGATCTCTTCTAGCGTAAAGATGCCAGAGCACCTCTGATTCTCGCCTTCAAACAATCTACATTCAGAGACAAATTAATCGCATAAACTATTTGTTTCAAACGGCCCCAAAGGTAAAAGTTTGCCATAGTCAAATCCGCGCTGCTCAGTGGCCATAAAACAGGACTACATCGACCGATCCAATTCTCTCTGAATTAGTGTTTTAACCATTCTACAACTATTCGAGCATAATGGGCAGGGCAAACATCTTGTGGAAAGTAACACCTAACGTGAAAGCTAATTGATAGATCGTCCGACCTTTCATTACGAAATTGTTGTATAAATATGTGTTCCGATTAACTGTATTTTCAAAAAAATATGGTCCAATTATTCAATGGTAAAAAATGCACACCATAAGTTAACTTTGGCCTGATATTGTCTATTATGAGAGATTGCGAGATAGGGATCGTGATGGCCTTAGCACCTCACATGCTGAAATGCAATAGTACCACAGGTTGAAAACATGGCTAGGAACTAGAATCTTCAGTTTTGATTCATGCTAAAATCTATATAAAAGAAGTGCAGGTACTACATTTAAAATAACATAATTGGCTTCACAGGCAACCACAAATTTGTTGTAAAAAACCATTTTTGTTATTTTGTTTGCAGAAACAGGTTTTAGTGTGTTAACTGATACGGATCGTTCAAGCGACTAATAAGGAAAAGCACCTGCCCCATTAGGCAGCCGTATCGGACCAGCTTTTCTATAAAAAAAATCTAATTTTTCCGAAAAAAATATGTATCAAAAACCAACAAAGTTATTTTTATGAAATTTTGTTGGTATGTTGGCCTCATAAATACCTTACTACATACCAAAACTCAACTTTCTCAGTTTATAGAAAATTCAGGTATGCAAATTTGAAGCATTTAATGAAAATTCGCTACCATAACGCACTTGCTGCATACCTAAATTTTCATATTACATTTACCTCAAATTTTCCATACACTACATGAAGAGTGAAAACTAAAAGTAAACAATAAATACGTTATTCTAAAGTATTAGCGGAGTCGATTTTGAGGTTATCTTCTTCTTTGTTTATGACGCCTGTAAAGAAAGCAAAAGAAGATAACCTCGAATTCGACTCGGCCCGCTGTCTGCTGTCAGTTGGCAAAATAACAAATGACATATAGATAGCAAGTGTTGCCAGATTAAACTAGGAGCGGGAGATGGCTTTTAGATACTGTGAAGAATGGGAAGCTTAATATTTATATATAATAAAACATAGTTCTACATTGCCACCAAACAAATTGAATTACTTTCATTTAAATTTTTATTTATTACTATACATTTTTCTGATATCTTCAGATTCAGATGAGAGTTGTGGAAATGGTAACCCCGCTGATTGTTTATTGTGACATATTTTTGTAGCCTGTTCGTTTGAAATTGGATTTGGTGCTTTTGTTTGCAATAGAGGCGAAACTCTGATATATCTGTCTGACCTTGCTTAACACAGGAACCCATTCAGGGAATTTCAGGTTATATCGTAAATTATATATTTTATATTTAGTTACAACTCAAGATTTACTAAACCAATTGAGTTCAAATTTGGTAGGCAGGACCACTTATACGATATCCAAGTTTCAATTTCATATTTTTACTAGTTTAAAAGATATTGCGTTTTCAAAAAGGTTTTCGCATTTTTTCCTAAAAGTATTTGAGTGTCAAAACTGTCTAACAAACTCATCCAAGCTATTAACAAAATTAAGGGAATTGCCAAATTTGGTTTCGATTGATGAAGTCTGTTTTGAGTCATCGGTTGGATACATACATACATACTAGAGGTGTGCGAACCCAATTTTGTTCGAACCGAACTATGAACGAACCCAAGCAAATATGTTGCCTCGAACTTCAAACCTCTGAAATAGTATGTCTAAGGTTCACAGTCGAACTTCGAACTTATTAGAAATTCAAAATCGAACATTGAACTACCCAAAATTCTTCAGTGTTCATATATCATTTCATTAAATACAAAATTTAGGAATATTGTAACATACAATATTTGATATGTAAAAGATTCCCACTCTTTTTACAAAAAGGAAGGGTTTGACAAATTTGCAGGTTGATTGGGTGAAAATGCCTTCCAGTGCTGATCGTTGTGGAGATGGGTCAATGTTAAATCAAAACCACAAAAACAAAAAATATTTTAAACTTTTTTAGATTTCTAGATCTATAGATAAGCTCACTTATAAATATGTTGTTTGGTATTGACTAGGCAGTTTTAGCCAACAGATTGAGAGGGTTCAAAGTGAGCATGATAGGTATATATAACAATAAAAATTTTAAAAAATGGGAAACCGACTTCATTAAGAATAACTTAAAAACTACTGGTCAGTTCTTCATCAAATTTATATGGCACCACATGAGAAGCACCAGCTTTCAAATAAAAAAAGAACCATCACAATCGGTTTACCTATAAAAAAGTTCTGAGGTAACACAGATTTTAAAAAAATGCAGTCGAATTGAGAACCTCCTGCTTTTTTGAAGTCAGTAAAAAATAACCACTTACAAGTTTGAACTGTCTGCTGATTGTGAATATGTAACTGTTTTGGCTCACTGTGAAATAAAATGTACGTTACCGATTGCCTTCGAACACTACCATCATAATGTTGTTACTGAAAAAGGTGTTTGGAGGCTAGGATATACAAGAAAAATAACTCTGTGATTGCTAAATGGCTCTGTTGTGTCTCAATGTGTCCCACCTACTATGAAAAATATGCATGAGTGAAATCTCCTGAAATTATGCTATCGACTCAATGAGACTGATAACGAGTTTAAAGCGCCGCTACCGCGTTAAAGGTGCCGCAACTTCGCTACCTTTGGCAACATTCAATATCTGTAAAGTTAAATTTCGAAGTATTTCTGACCAACGAAGTTCGAACTATTTTAAAGAATTGCATATTTCGAACTACTTCAACATCGCTAGTGCGAACATATTTTCGAACCGAAGGTCGGTTCGAGTTCGGGTTCGGTTCGAAATTTCGAAGCTTCGCACACCTCTAACACATACATACATATACACATACATATATATATATATATATATATATATATATATATATATATATATATATATATATATATATATATATATATATATATATATATATATATATATATATATATATATATATATATATATATATATATATATATATATATATATATATATATATATATATATATATATATATATATATATATATATATATATATATATATATATATATATATATATATATATATATATATATATATATATATATAAACATTTCAACTCAACTTGGATTTGGGTTCAAGGGGCCCTAATTCGCGCTCATTTGGAGAAATTTTTCAAAAGTCTTACCATCGACACATCTCCATTAGTTAATTTTCTTAATGACAATTCACTAAAAAGTAAGAGGAGTTTTTTTCACAATATTTCAGGAACAGTTACAGATATCACATTTCTGAAAAAAAATACCACAAGGCCTCAAAGCCCAAATTTTTCTTAGTTTAATTGAATTTGTATGTCTTCTAGTTTCAAAAAACCCCATAACGTGCAAGCTTAAGCATGACACCCTGTATAGCTAATGTCAACATACCAGCAGCAATCTACATGTAATAATTTATCAGCTAGCCTATTCTAGAAACATTGAACTTACCTATAACTCTGGTATTATAATAATCGGGCAGCAGATTCTCACAAAGAGTAGCCAACAACCAGAAAGCCTCTTCTTCGGAGCAGTATATTAAAAGGACGGATGCCACGATGTTCATGGCCTGACAGTACCCGATGCTGGGATTGTGCAAAGCATATGCTCTAAGTACTCGTCTCAGGGTGGATATTCCTATTTCATTCTGAAACGCTGGATGTTCAGGTAATGAGCGATGCAGGTCACGTTCTATCTCATCATTAGCAGAATTGTGATGGGACTGTACTGATTTAGAGAGGGCTCGGTCCACCATCATGCGATAGTAACCAGGATGAGAGGCTTTCTCGTTTGCTGCACCTGAGGAACAAGTTTTTTTATTTTATTAGTCACCAATGATAATTAAAAATTAAACAATTAAATACTCTACACAATCAAAAACCCAAAATTGATCATACGATGATCAAAAATTCTATTTTGATACTAAGCTGTGTAACGAAATTCTCGTTTCGTTCCGATGAACTCGTTTTTTTTTCGCAAAACAAAACTCTGGAAATTTTCATAATTAACAGTTTTGACTAAATACCATTTTAAAACACCTGTATAGAAAAAAAAAGTTCGGGACACAGCAAGTGCATTATAGTAGTGAATTTTCATAAGAACTGTACACTATTGGCAACGTATATTATTAAAACTAATTCTTTAAGTTTAAATTTAAGCAAAGTGGTGGCAGAGGAGAAAGGACAGACTCTCGCCTTCCCGATCAACCAGGCGTCTTACAGAGCCTTTGAAGGAACCTCCTTCAAGGCATTCTGGGGCCTGGGAAGGGTCAACTTCCGTCCACTGGGGAAGCAACCAGGGGTTGATGGGACTTAGGTTCCTTCAGATCAACCTCCAACACAGAAACCGTACTCCTATAAAGGAAAGATCAAGAGACTCGGCAGAGCTGCTGGAAAGCTTATCTACGGCAGATCCAGCGAGAACCCGAGGGCCTGCATTTTTGTCAGGGAAGCGATAGAGTTTCTGCCTTTAATGAATTTCTGTTCCAGCGACCTGGCAACGATCAAAATCCGATGTGGAGGAGCAGATGGGCCGAGGGACATTACTGTCGGATCAGCCTATCTGCCAGGGGACAGCACGGACCCTCCTCCACCCAAGGAATTGGAGCAGCTGATGGTGGGTAGCAGAGCAGGTGGATGGCAGACCATCATCAGTATGGATGCGAACGTGCACCATGAGTTGTGAGAAAGCTCGGACACAAACTCTAGGGATGAGTCATTTTTACAATTCTTTATGAAATTTAATTTAGACATATTGAATAGAGGTAATAAACCGACCATCGTCACAACACGGCGTGAGGAAGTTTTAGATCTAACAGTTTCCACCCAGTTTCCGGGTGACTTTGTTAAGAACTGCGCTGTGTCTGGGGAAGTGAGTAGCTCAGACCACAGATACATCCAGTTTGAAATCGCCAAAGTCGAAAGACAAACATTTTGGTACCGGGACCCACGCAAGGCGTACTGGGAAGCCTACAGGGCAGACCTAGCCGTGGAACTGTGGGGGGTTAAGAGTACCATAGACAATTCAATAGACCTCGAGATTGCGCCAGCCCAAGTGCGAGACGCAATCACCTCGCCCTATAATGCCAACTGCCCCCTGAAAATGAGGGCGTCCACCAGGAACATCCTGTGGTGGAACGAGGACCTTAGGCAAAGAAGGACGCAGGTTCGTAAGCTGTTTAACACGGCCAAAAGGTCGGGAGCGTGGGATGAATATAAACATGCCCTAACGACCTATAACAAAAGACTGAGGGAAGCCAGGAAGGAGTCGTGGAGGAGGCACTGCGAGGAAGCGGTGAACACATCCGTGTGTGCTCGACTACACAAGATCCTGTCCAAGGGCACTCAGGTCAACATAGGCTTCCTTAGAACATCCACGGGAGGCTATACAAGCTCAGGGGAGGAAACTATGGAAGTATTACTCCAGATTCACTTCCCCGCCTGTAACATAATAAACCAATCACCTCCAGACTGGGAACACTCAGAAAAAGAGGCGCCTTATAGGTGGGTATCTAGAGTAGACTGGACAGTCGCTAAAGAGGTGGTTACTCGGAGCAAAATCAGATGGCCCATTAACAGCTTCAAGCCATACAAATCCCCGGAATTTGATGGAATAATGCCCATCATGTTCCAACAGGGTATGGATATACTGGCGCCAGCGCTTACCCTCATTATGAGGGCCAGCCTGGCTCTGGAGTACATTGTGGGTTGTATTCATTCCTAAACTTGGGCGTCCAACAGACCAGGCAAAGTCACTGAGGCCAATAAGTTTCATGTCCTTCTTGCTAAAAACAGTGGAAAAACTGCTCAACCGGCACATTAGGGTCGGTGTACTGGAAGCATATCCCCTACACTGCGGACAATATGCATACAGAGCAGGACTCTCAACAGAAACAGCACTGCTCCAACTGGTGCTGAAACTGGAGAATACGCTGGAGAACAGGGAGGTAGCGCTGGGGGCCTTCCTAGACATAGAGGGGACATGACCTGTAATAGGCTTTATAAAGTTGACTTTACGTCGCTTGATACTGCCAGTTTCCAAAAAAAGGATTCCAGTCTTTAAAATTTACTAACTACACTTGCAAGAGAAAGGTACTCACCAAATTTTATCAAAGTTGGCCCATTATTTTTTGAAATATCGGTGTGATACATATGTATATATATATATATATATATATATATATATATATATATATATATATATATATATATATATATATATATATATAAAATGAAACCGAGCTGGATATGGGTTCTAGGGGGCTTATTTCGTGCTCAATTGATGAATCTTTTTCAAAATTCAAAAGTTGGGATCTCCCCATTAGTGAATTTTTTTAAAAGAAAATTCACTAATAATAATAATAATAAAATTTATTTGCACCCCATAATAATGACATGAATTTAAGAGTCTGTTGGCTTAACCATAAGTGACGATTATAATCTTAAAATCAAACTCCTTATAAATACCTGAGAAAGCCATCCATATTTCCATCCTAAGAGCATCAGGTATGCCTTGAAGTACAAGCCCCGCACATTCAGTTGTTCTGTACATAGATACTCCTCTCCCGTAGATATTAAAGTGCATCTCCCAGTCCATTATCCTTGTGTGCTGTTTCTTCTGCACTTCAGGTATAGGACTCAGGGGGAATATTGTCATTAAAGGAGGCTGACATTTCCATGTGCTCTCAACAGGTGGGGCATCGCCTGACGATGAGCTTCTGGTACTCTGGGTATCTGAACTGAAAGAAACAATAATTATAAAACCGTCCCGATTGATAATATAAATTACAAAGCTATCGAATGGCCACAAGGTAAATCATAAGTCAACATCACCAAACAAGCTCTGGAATAGAACCCACAGGAAGGAGAAGAGTGGGCAGACCGGTACAGATGTGGAGACACACTACAACCGACAAACTTAAGACAATGGGAATGGTGTAAAGCCAAGTCAATAGCCCAGAACCGAACCAGATGGAGAGCTCTTACGGAAGCTATATTCCACAAAGAAATCAGAGGATATACAGGGTGGCACACCGCATACGCCACAGGCTCTTACGTCTATATTTTTCGTTATATCAAATTTATTTCAAACAGAGATATGTATAGGTTGAAAAGGATTACAACCTAAAAATATTTTCAAATATACAGGTGATCCGAAGAAGTGTAACACCTCAAAGTTATGTTTTTTGAAATAAATGAAATAATCTGCTTTGGATGTGCCAATATTAAAACTTGAATTTTTGAACGCCCTAGTGACTTTTTTTTTACGATATCATCTGACAATGAAGATAAGATTTTTTTCGAAAACCTCACTTTTGTCGAAAAGTCAAGATATCTGGGAAACCGTAATAGCTAGGTATAGGGATCCTTGGAGTGTCAACCTTATTTTTCTCATAGAATTCAAAAATGTCAAATACTGGGTATTCCATAAGAAAAAACAGAACTCTGAGGTGTCACTTTTTCGGATTATCCTGTATATTTGAAAATATTTTAGGTTGTAGTCCTTTTCAACCTACACAATATCCGTTTAAAATAAATTCGATATAACGCAAAATATAGACGTGAGATCCCGTGGTGCATGTGGCGGGCCAGCCTGTATATTAAATATTATTATACATCTACCCTCCGCTGTCTAAAATGCCAGTTACAGTCTGAGGAAAAGACGCTAAATTTGTGATTGTGGAATGACCCGCCAAGAAACGATGTTGCTGGTCTCACACATGATGTATGTATATTAAATATTATTATCCATCTACCCCCGCTGTCTAAAATGCCAGTTACAGTCTGAGGAAAACACGCTAAATTTGTGATCGTGGAATGACCCGCCAAGAAATCATGTTGCTGGTCTCACATGTGATGTATGTATATTAAATATTATTATCCATCTACCCTCCGCTGTTTAAAACGCCAGTTACAGTCTGAGAAAAACACGCTAAATTTGTTATCATGGAATGACCCGCCAAGAAACCAAGTTGCTGGTCTCACACGTGATGTATGTATATTAAATATTATTATCCAACTACCCTCCGCTGTCTAACACGCCAGTTACAGTGTGAGGAAAACACGCTAAATTTGTGATCGTGGAATGACCCATCAAGACACCATGTTGCTGATCTCACACGTGATGTATGTATATTAAATATTATTATCCATCTACCCTCCGCTGTCTAAAATGCCAGTTACAGTGTGAGGAAAACACGCTAAATTTGTGATCGTGGAATGACCCGCCAAGAAACCATGTTGCCGGTCTCACACGTGATGTTATAAAACCGTCTATGTATATTAAATATTATTATACATCTACCCTCCGCTGTCTAAAACGCCAGTTACAGTCTGAGAAAAACACGCTAAATTTGTTATCATGGAATGACCCGCCAAGAAACCAAGTTGCTGGTCTCACACGTGATGTATGTATATTAAATATTATTATCCATCTACCCTCCGCTGTCTAAAATGCCAGTTACAGTCTGAGGAAAACACGCTAAATTTGTGATC
Source organism: Tillus elongatus (assembly GCA_964006375.1). Taxonomy (NCBI): domain Eukaryota; kingdom Metazoa; phylum Arthropoda; class Insecta; order Coleoptera; family Cleridae; genus Tillus; species Tillus elongatus. The sequence goes on from OZ023266.1 coordinate 13,648,577, forward strand.
GTGGAATGACCCGCCAAGAAACCATGTTGCTGGTCTCACACGTGATGTATCCATATTAAATATTATTATCCATCTACCCTCCGCTGTCTAAAACGCCAGTTACAGTCTGAGGAAAACACGCTAAATTTGTGATCGTGGAATGACCCGCCAAGACACCATGTTGCTGATCTCACACATGATGTATGTATATTAAATATTATTATCCATCTACCCTACGCAGTCTAAAACGCCAGTTACAGTCTGAGGAAAACATGCTAAATTTGTGATTGTGGAATGACCCGCCAAGAAACCATGTTGCTGGTCTCACACGTGATGTATGTATATTAAATATTATTATACATCTACCCTCCGCTGTCTAAAACGCCAGTTACAGTCTGAGGAAAACACGCTAAATTTGTGATCGTGGAACGACCCGCCAAGAAACCATGTTGCTGGTCTCACACGTGATGTATCCATATTAAATATTATTATACATCTACCCTTCGCTGTCTAAAACGCCAGTTACAGTCTGAGGAAAACACGCTAAATTTGTGATTGTGGAATGACCCGCCAAGAAACCATGTTGCTGGTCTCACACGTGATGTATGTATATTAAATATTATTATACATCTACCCTCCGCTGTCTAAATCGCCAGTTACAGTCTGAGGAAAACACGCTAAATTTGTGATTGTGGAATGACCCGCCAAGAAACCATGTTGCTGGTCTCACACGTGATGTATGTATATTAAATATTATTATACATCTACCCTCCGCTGTCTAAAACGCCAGTTACAGTCTGAGGAAAACACGCTAAATTTGTGATCGTGGAATGACCCGCCAAGAAACCATGTTGCTGGTCTCACACGTGATGTATGTATATTAAATATTATTATACATCTACCCTCAGCTGTCTAAAACGCCAGTTACAGTCTGAGGAAAACACGCTAAATTTGTGATTGTAAAATGACCCGCCAAGAAACCATGTTGCCGGTCTCACACGTGATGTTATAAAACCGTCTATGTATATTAAATATTATTATACATCTACCCTCCGCTGTCTAAAACGCCAGTTACAGTCTGAGGAAAACACGCTAAATTTGTGATTGTGGAATGACCCGCCAAGAAACCATGTTGCCGGTCTCACACGTGATGTTATAAAACCGTCTATGTATATTAAATATTATTATACATCTACCCTCCGCTGTCTAAAACGCCAGTTACAGTCTGAGGAAAACACGCTAAATTTGTGATTGTGGAATGACCCGCCAAGAAACCATGTTGCTGGTCTCACACGTGATGTATGTATATTAAATATTATTATACATCTACCCTCCGCTGTCTAAAACGCCAGTTACAGTCTGAGGAAAACACGCTAAATTTGTGATTGTGGAATGACCCGCCAAGAAACCATGTTGCCGGTCTCACACGTGATGTTATAAAACCGTCTACGTATATTAAATATTATTATACATCTACCCTCCGCTGTCTAAAACGCCAGTTACAGTCTGAGGAAAACACGCTAAATTTGTGATTGTGGAATGACCCGCCAAGAAACCATGTTGCCGGTCTCACACGTGATGTTATAAAACCGTCTATGTATATTAAATATTATTATACATCTACCCTCCGCTGTCTAAAACGCCAGTTACAGTCTGAGGAAAACACGCTAAATTTGTGATTGTGGAATGACCCGCCAAGAAACCATGTTGCTGGTCTCACACGTGATGTATGTATATTAAATATTATTATACATCTACCCTCCGCTGTCTAAAACGCCAGTTACAGTCTGAGGAAAACACGCTAAATTTGTGATTGTGGAATGACCCGCCAAGAAACCATGTTGCCGGTCTCACACGTGATGTTATAAAACCGTCTATGTATATTAAATATTATTATACATCTACCCTCCGCTGTCTAAAACGCCAGTTACAGTCTGAGGAAAACACGCTAAATTTGTGATTGTGGAATGACCCGCCAAGAAACCATGTTGATGGTCTCACACGTGATGTATGTATATTAAATATTATTATACATCTACCCTCCGCTGTCTAAAACGCCAGTTACAGTCTGAGGAAAACACGCTAAATTTGTGATTGTGGAATGACCCGCCAAGAAACCATGTTGCCAGTCTCACACGTGATGTTATAAAACCGTCTATGTATATTAAATATTATTATACATCTACCCTTCGCTGTCTAAAACGCCAGTTACAGTCTGAGGAAAACACGCTAAATTTGTGATTGTGGAATGACCCGCCAAGAAACCATGTTGCTGGTCTCACACGTGATGTATGTATATTAAATATTATTATACATCTACCCTCCGCTGTCTAAAACGCCAGTTACAGTCTGAGGAAAACACGCTAAATTTGTGATTGTGGAATGACCCGCCAAGAAACCATGTTGCTGGTCTCACACGTGATGTATGTATATTAAATATTATTATACATCTACCCTCCGCTGTCTAAAACGCCAGTTACAGTCTGAGGAAAACACGCTAAATTTGTGATCGTGGAATGACCCGCCAAGAAACCATGTTGCCGGTCTCCAACGTGATGTTATAAAACCGTCTATGTATATTAAATATTATTATACATCTACCCTCCGCTGTCTAAAACGCCAGTTACAGTCTGAGGAAAACACGCTAAATTTGTGATCGTGGAATGACCCGCCAAGAAACCATGTTGCTGGTCTCACACGTGATGTGATCTTTTTGCTAGTTTTTTCTCATCTGTGTATGAGGTACGGGCTGGCGGTGTCGGTCCCGATCCTTTTTTGCGTGAGTCGGTAAATATGACTGTGCCTAGTGTTACTTCTGCTGATATTATTGATCGTATCTGTAGTTTGAAAGATAAACTTAGTTACGGCCCAGATGGAATCCCCTCCCATCTGTTAAAATCTTGTGCCTTCACCTTGGCAATTCCACTGAGGATTCTCTTTAACATGTCCTTATTGTCTGGTGAGTTTCCACATGTTTGGAAACATTCTTATTTGATGCCCGTTCATAAGCAGGGACCAAAGCACTTGGTTACTAATTACAGAGCTGTTTGTATTCAGTCAGAGATACCCAAACTTCTGGACTTTTTTGTCTCTAGGCATATAACTTGGGAATGCAGACATGTTTTCGCCGAACAGCAGCATGGTTTTCTTAAGGGAAGATCTACAACGACCAACCTTCTTCTTTACCAGAATGTATTGGTCTCAGCTTTGGAGGATAGGTTACAGATTGATTCGGTGTATACAGATTTCTCCAAAGCGTTTGATAAGGTAAATCACGCCTTATTATTGTCAAAACTTGCATTGTTGGGTTTTAATGCCAATTTGTTGTCTTGGGTGCGCAGCTTCCTTATGGGTAGGTCCCAGAGTGTAAAGATCAGGAACTTCATTTCTGGTAGTATTACTGTTTCTTCAGGAGTTCCTCAGGGTTCACATTGTGGACCAGTCCTCTTTAATCTTTTTATCAATGATGTCATACATTCACTTAAGCATAGTCAGATTTTGATGTTTGCTGATGATATCAAAATTTTCAAGATTGTTCGTTCCAGACAGGACGCTTTACTTTTACAGGAAGACTTAAATCGTTTTGCTCGGTGGTGTGGTGACAATCTTCTGACTCTGAATGTTGATAAGTGTTTCTGCATTACATTCACTAGAGCTCAGTTTCCCATTGACTTTGTGTACTCCATGGGCTCTGGTGCTTTACAGAGGAAGGAAATGATTAAAGACTTGGGCATTGTATTGGATAGGGAATTATCTTTTGGGGATCACATGGAGTACATAGTGTCTAAGGCATATAAAATGTTAGGATTTATTCATAGATCAACTCTGGATTTTTCATGCAATAGCTTTAGAAGGCTGTATTGTGCTCTGGTTCGCTCTTTGTTGGAATGCTCTTCTGTAGTCTGGAGCCCGAATTACAATATTTATATCAATCAGATTGAGGCCGTACAAAATAGATTCTTAAGAATTTGTGCTTACAGAATGGGCTTTCAGAGAAATGATCTTAACCTTTCTTATTTGCGGAATCGGCTGCACTTGCAGTCACTGAGAGGTAGAAGGATTGTCAGTGATGTTTGTTTTTTGCACAAATTATTAGTGAATAAAATTGATAGTCCTTCTTTGCTTGAGTTAGTCTCTCTAAGGATTCCGAACTGCACGAGAGCGAGGGAGGTTTTTGTGGTTCCCTTCCATCGAACCAATTATGGCTTTTTCAGTCCGATGTCGAGAGTGGCGAGAACTGCAAATGAGTATTCGGAGCTCTTGGACATGTTTAATGATTCTGACCGTGTAATTAGAGGAATTTTGAGAGGTGTTATTGATTGAATTGTCATACATATGGTATACAGGTTATGTTTTGCTTTCTTTTTTTTTATGTTCTCATATTGTGATTATTTAAGACTAATGTAGTTTTAGATGTTCTTATTATTATTGTAAATGGTTAATCCGTTGAATAAATAAATAAAATAAAATGTATGTATATTAAATATTATTATACATCTACCCTCCGCTGTCTAAAACGCCAGTTACAGTCTGAGGAAAACACGCTAAATTTGTGATTGTGGAATGACCCGCCAAGAAACCATGTTGCTGGTCTCACACGTGATGTATGTATATTAAATATTATTATACATCTACCCTCCGCTGTCTAAAACGCCAGTTACAGTCTGAGGAAAACACGCTAAATTTGTGATTGTGGAATGACCCGCCAAGAAACCATGTTGCCGGTCTCACACGTGATGTTATAAAACCGTCTATGTATATTAAATATTATTATACATCTACCCTCCGCTGTCTAAAACGCCAGTTACAGTCTGAGGAAAACACGCTAAATTTGTGATTGTGGAATGACCCGCCAAGAAACCATGTTGCTGGTCTCACACGTGATGTATGTATATTAAATATTATTATACATCTACCCTCCGCTGTCTAAAACGCCAGTTACAGTCTGAGGAAAACACGCTAAATTTGTGATCGTGGAATGACCCGCCAAGAAACCATGTTGCCTGTTTCACACGTGATGTTATAAAACCGTCTATGTATATTAAATATTATTATACATCTACCCTCCGCTGTCTAAAACGCCAGTTACAGTCTGAGGAAAACACGCTAAATTTGTGATCGTGGAATGACCCGCCAAGAAACCATGTTGCTGGTCTCACACGTGATGTATGTATATTAAATATTATTATACATCTATCCCCCGCTGTCTAAAACGCCAGTTACAGTCTGAGGAAAACACGCTAAATTTGTGATTGTGGAATGACCCGCCAAGAAACCATGTTGCTGGTCTCACACGTGATGTATGTATATTAAATATTATTATACATCTATCCCCCGCTGTCTAAAACGCCAGTTACAGTCTGAGGAAAACACGCTAAATTTGTGATTGTGGAATGACCCGCCAAGAAACCATGTTGCTGGTCTCACACGTGATGTATGTATATTAAATATTATTATACATCTATCCCCCGCTGTCTAAAACGCCAGTTACAGTCTGAGGAAAACACGCTAAATTTGTGATTGTGGAATGACCCGCCAAGAAACCATGTTGCTGGTCTCACACGTGATGTATGTATATTAAATATTATTATACATCTATCCCCCGCTGTCTAAAACGCCAGTTACAGTCTGACGAAAACACGCTAAATTTGTGATTGTGGAATGACCCGCCAAGAAACCATGTTGCTGGTCTCACACGTGATGTATGTATATTAAATATTATTATACATCTACCCTCCGCTGTCTAAAATGCCAGTTACAGTCTGAGGAAAACACGCTAAATTTGTGATCGTGGAATGACCCGCCAAGAAACCATGTTGCTGGTCTCACACGTGATGTATAAGAAAATAGATGCGATTGTACATCAAAATCTCAAATAATTTTGCAAAATTGTTTAATACAGAAGTTGGATCTTACCTAGAAGGAATTTTCGTCTTAGCTAACAGTTCCGACAGCTTCTCAACAAGAAAATCTCTGTCCAATATCTGAGCAAAAATAAAATTAGTCCTATTGATCTCACTATTCGTTGTAATAATTATAGCTTTATCTAGTGATTGATTAGATGCGTTGTTTTCAGTTTTTTCAGCTACCTTAACATCCCTTAATGGTATGACTAAACTAACTTGAAACTTTACCTAAAACATAAAATAAGCATGTTAAGCATATAAAAACTCTACAAAACACACTACAAACATCAACTTGCAAGAAAAAACTTACCCTGCTCTCAAAACATATATAATTTTGAGATAAAAATAGTCTTCCAGCTACATGTTTCTTATTATATGGTGTCATTAATGTACAGTCAATTGAGCCGTCTAATTTTTCAGTAGAGGGTAGCCTGAAAAGTAACCTATATGCCTCAGACTGGGCTTTGGCATCTAGATCACGTTTCAGGAATGATACTTTCTTAGGAACATTCTTGCTGCAATAAAAAAATAACTTATTGTGATTAACTCAAACAACTAATGACAAGTTTATACAGGTGTCCCGGAAGTCAATGTACAACCGATCTACCAAAGATTTTTCAGCCAAAATTAGGTCGATTAAGATCAACTCACCTCTATACAAAGTTGCCGTCTAGCCGCCAGAAGGCTTCAAAGTTATTAAGAAATATTGTAATGAGCAAGTGGTTTAGTCGTTATGAGAACTAGTGCAATTGCACCCCTGCAAGGGTGTAAACTACTCCCACCCCTATTTTATAGCATTTATTTCTCTGGTTAAGTTGGTTTGATGGAGAAATACAATACTTCATAAAATGTTTATTCATTAACCATAGAAACAATAAGAAAAGTAAAATTCGTGTAAAGTTTAAATCGTCACGAGTTCTCCCTGTCTTCAAGGCGGGGGATAGTGGTGATCCATCAAACTATCGACCAATAGCCATACTATGTGTCTTCTGTAAGATTTTCCAGGCCTGCCTTTTTCGGCGAATACTGTTTCACATCAAAAACAGGCTCTCTATTTCTCAGCCTGGTTTCATTCCAGGGAGATCGACTGTAACGAATTTAGTTGATGTTACACTGTTCATTGCGTCCGCTCTCGACCGCTCTTCACAGGTTGATGTTGTGTATACGGATCTGTCTAAGGCCTTCGATTGTCTAAATCATTCTGCTCTAATTGACAGGATGAGGGCTATCAGATTCTCCGAGGGCTTGCTTGGCTTGTTCAGATCTTACTTGGATGGAAGGAGGCAATTTGTTGAGGTTGGGGGCTTCAAGTCTGACACCTATCATATAGCTTCGGGAGTGCCGCAGGGTTCCATACTCGGTCCATTACTGTTTAATATATTTATTGACCCAGTTAAACATGTTTTGCATGTTGCTTTTTTAATGTATGCAAATGATATTAAGATTTTTGCAAATATTTCGTGTTGATGACTGTTTGCAACTCCAGAACGGTCTTCAGATCCTTGATGAATGGTGTTCTCGGAGTGGTCTGTCTATGAATGTTTCCAAGTGTTGTGTGATGTCCTTTACTCGAAATAAGCATGCAATTACTTTCGGGTACAATATAAGAGGGCATCCACTTGATCGATCCGGGACAGTTAGGGACCTTATGAGATACATGTGGCAAGTCTAGAATCAGTGCAAAGGAAATTTCTCAAATTTCTTAGCTTTCGTGATGGTCGATATCCTTCTATTGGTTTTCCTCAGGAAGGTTTACTTCTTCGCTTTGGTCTGCAGAGTCTGTCGATGCGCAGGCAGTGCAGTTTCGTTATATTTTTATACAAGCTGGTTAATTCTGTGTTCGATTGCCCTAATCTGCTTCAGCAACTTAATTTCAATGTGCCTTGTATTGCAGCACGTTTTCCAGGCACATTCTATCTCCCGACTGCTCGTACACGATTGCTGCGATCTCCAATTTACCAGATGTGCAATGATTTCTCTGTATTGCAGGACAGCCTAGATATCTTCTCATGTAATATATCAGAGATAAAAATGTTTTTCAAAGCCATGTAATTTGTGAATCTCTCTTTTGTGTAGTTTGTTTGATTATTGTTTGTTATTATGTTTTGTGTATCGGCCCATCCTTAGTTTGGCTTTAAGCTGTTGGATGGTGTATGTATAAATAAATAAATAAACAAAAAAATAAATAAATAAATAAATTGAAACAAATTAAATCTAACTCATTAATTGTTCAATATGGCAACCATTCATTCGTTTTAAAGCTTCTAGTCTATGTGAAAAATTAAAACTTATACGCTCTAAATTTTCCCTATTCCGCAGTAAGCCAACAGCTTCTCCAATTCTATCCCACAATTGCTCCTCTGTATTTATCTCCCCCTTGTAAACATACGTTTTGATCTGCCCCCATAGTGAAAAGTCGCAAGGATTTAAATCTGATGAACATGCTGGCCACGGAACAGGAGCATCGTGACCTCTGCCAATCCATTTATTGGGAAATTGCTCACTAAGGTAATCCCTCACAATTTGTCCAAAATGGGGTGGTGCACTGTCATGCATGTACCATACATCACGACGTAATGAGATCGGCAAATCTTCTAAAAATTCTGACAAAGTTTCTTGCAAGAAGTGTAAGTAGCCTTCCACTGTTAGCCTATTAGGTAACTTTAGGGGCCCAATCAATTATTCCTCTCCACACATTAATTTTGAATTCGCGCTGAAAATGCCTTACATGAATTACGTGAAGATTTTCGTCTGCATAATGGTGCTCATTATGAAAATTTGTAACACCTTACAGCGTGAAACATGCCTTATCTGTGAAAAGCACCTTTTTGTGAAAGTTTGCATCTAGCCTTCTTTTCTGACGCATAATGCGTGCAAATGAAAGGCGTGCGCCATGGTCACCAGGCAGCAGTTCTTGGACAAGTTGTAAATGGTATGGGTGCAGTAGCTGTTGCTTCAGTATACGATTGACTGCTGCTTTTGGAATTCCAATTTGGTGCTCCAACAGTTACGATATCTAATACTTGCTCTTCTTCACAAAGACGGCGGACGTTAGAATTACAGCCAGCATTAGGTCTGTGCACACTTAGCATACCAGTCTCTCTTAGCCGTCTTTCGATAGACGCAAATGTTCTGCGATCAGGAATTTGCCTACTTGAAAATTTCTCCCTGTAGACTTGCACACTTGCTGAAGTTATGTTGGCTTAAACCTAACACTAAAAGCATACCTACTTGCTCAGAGAAACTATAAACATGAGCCATATTCCTAAAAATTACCTGATTAATTTGTCACTTTGGCAAATACTATTTATGCAATACTAAGCTGTAGTGTCAAAATACACATATATCAAACTAATTTCCATAGTACCAGGATTTAATTATTTAAGTATCGTTTAATGTAACTATCAGTGGTTAGCTTAATACCATTTTACGCAAAAACTTAAAGAGTAAGAAAAATTTTACAAAAGCAACAAAAATTTGAAAAAAGATCGGTCTTTGAAATAAAATGAACGTGTTATTTATCTAACGACCAGAGAAATAAATATGATAAAAAAAGTTAGGGGTAGGGGTAGTTTACACCCTTGCACGGGTGCAATTGCGCTAGTTCTCATAACGATTAAACCACTTGCTCAATACAATATTTCTGTGAAATTTGAATATGATCGGATAACCTGTTTAGGAGATAGGTAAAAAAATAGAAAAAATAATTAATAACTTTGAAGCCCTCTGGTGGCTGAACGGTGCAACTTTGTATAGAGGTGAGTTGATCTTAATCGACCTTATTTTTGGCTGAAAAATCTGTGGTAGGTCGGTTGTACATTGAATTCCGGGACATTTTTTTTTAGAAAACTCAAAAATAGCGGAGTAACAGGCTCTTGAATGTTTTTAATTCAATCAATTTTCTGTAATAACTTTTTTGTTAGCGAATTGATTAAAATTTAGTACGCAAGTAGATAATGTAATTTTGTATTTCTGTGTCAAATCTGAGGTGAATTGTTAAAAGACAAAGGGTCAAAACTGAAGGTCTTCTTACGAGCCTTTGAAATGTTTAAAAATTCAATATGGCAGCCATAAGAAATAAAAAAGTTGACAATCGATCTGCAAAATCTAGTAGGCCTAGAGAAATTCTAATGACGCCAGTTGGCACAGGAGGAAGTAATGTTAGTAGGTATAGATGAGGGGTTCTGGACCCTCCGCCACCACTGCGCGTACGCATCCCCGCCCTTTTTGGGCGGAACCTCGCCCCACCCTTTTTGGGCGGGGCTACGCATGTGGATCCGCCCACAAGGGCGTGGCGAGGCTCCGCTCAAAAAGGGTATGACCGCGCATGGGGCTCCGCCCAAAAGAGGCGGGGCTACGCCCAAAATGGGCGGAAAACGAAATTGATAAATATTATATTTTTCAAAGATATAGTAATCTATGGAGCTTTTTTTAAAACTAACTAAAAAAGCAGTTATAAAGTGCCCACAAAACAGAACAGCTTTTGTCTAATTTACCCGGATTCGTATCTCATACCGTTTCGAAGATCCCCATCTAAAAATTGGACAGCCTATTTAACAAAAACTAATAATCAGCACAAATATAACCGAAAAACACTTTTATTTAATATAAAATAAGGTAAACGATCTATTAAGTAGGTAATTTACCATAGCTTTTTTTAACACATTTCCCACTTACTAACCTTAACTTGCTAAGCAGTTCTTTGTCTTCACTATAGCTTCTTTTATCATCAATTAGCCTGAAAAGAGAAAAAAATAATAAAAATAAAAAATAATGCTGAAATAGAGAAAACACTTGATTTTTTTCTAAAGATCACTGATCAATTACCTTATTTGACCTTCATTTATTTATTGAATTAAACAACCCAAACAGGCAGGAGCCCAGTTACATGGATTTATATAAGAACCAATAGACTAAGAGAAATTAAAAACTATTTAGGGTGATAAGGGTGTAAAATTGTTATTTTCGACCTATTTTTAAAATGTTACAATAGTTGGTAGGAAAATAGTTGGTTATAATAAATTAGTAGCTTGAAAAGCTGTGTTTTGTTAGTCAACGAATCCAGAACCCCGAAGAACGCAACAATACTACAGATGCTTTATCATCATGTGGCTCTTCACATACAAAAATTAAACAAATGTATTGACGCTTATCAAATTTCATTAATCACCAACATATCTTGTTTTTATTAAAGAAAATATATTTACTATAAAGCAAAACTAAAAAAAATATGCTTGTATGAGAATCAGTCGACTCACATTCATTAACGAAAATAAATCATGATGAAAATAAGATTTTATCTTTTCTTTTTCCTTTACCGCCCCAATATCACCGCATCCTTTAGCTTATTGTGCATGCCCTTTCTCTTTTCTACTCCACCCATTCCAAAATCACTGTGTCTTGAACTAGTTTGCACAGCAATTGGTAGGGTGAAGTTTTGTAATATTGCTCTGTCTTCGGTCTAGGCTGTCCGTAGATCAGTTGTCTTTTGCGGTCCAGAGCTTTACACTCTCACAAGATGTGCTGTGCTGATTCCTCCCCCTCACTGCAGAGTCTGCATGCCAGGTCCCCCTAGAACCGCCCCATTTTATGCAGATGTTTCTTGACAGTCATGTGTCCCGTCAAGAGTCCTATTATGTTCCTGAGCTGTCCTCTGCTAAGATTTAGCAGCTCCACAGCTCTATTTAGACTAGGTTGTCCAATTGATGACTTTCCGTCTTTGAGCCCTGGACAATCTACTCAGTATGTATTAGGCTGTTCCCTGACCCAGGACTTGGTGGTTCCCCAGGCCGATACGTCCAGGACTGGTTCTGGTCCCATAAATGGTTCTGCTGATCCTCTTCGTGAGACTGTCAGCTTCTTCATCGCCTTTGACCCATGAGTGACCCGGCATCCAGATGAGGTTGACCTCATTCTGCCCAGCCAGGTCGCTCGTCTCGTCATTCATTTACCAGCCTGTAATTTACCTGTGGGCTACTTGGGACCTTAAGGGCTGCCTGGCTGTCTGTGGCTATGAGGATTCGCTTGTTGGTGTAGCCCCTCCTCTTGTTCTCTTGCACACAGTGCAAGATGGCGTACATTTCGGCCTAAAAGACCGTTGCATGAGCTCCGAGGGAAATATCCAATCCTTCCGAATAAACGCCTGCCTCCGTTCCACGCTCTCCGCCAGATCCATCCGTGAACCAGATGAGCGTGTCCCATGGTAGGCTCGGCATCTCCCACCACCATGCCTCGCGGTCGGGGATTATCACTGTAAACTTGTTATCCCTGCAGATTCGCGAGCTTGTGAAATCTGACCTCTTTTCAAGCATGGGCTCCTTCACGATCTGAATTTTGCAGTGACCCCTGCAGCCTGGGTTAGTCTCCAGTCTATCATTGCAGGCTAGTCAGTATAGTCCTAGTCTGGCCTCCCCCACGATAACTAAGTGTAGGGGGGCCAGATTCAGCAACACCTTCATGCCAGCTGTTGGGGTTGGAGTCATGGCCCCTATATACTTTGGAATTGGTCAGCCCAATAAATTTTCACTTGACTCTGAAATTATGTTCTGTTTTTTTTTTGTGTGTGTTAATGTATAACCAAAACACAGAGAAACTGTTTACTGCACTATTTTTGCTTCGATTTAATAACATTTACAATAAAAATGACTCTTACCTTTTCATTGTTAAGTCAACTAACTGTTCCATCAAACTAAATGTCTCATTTTTCTTCAGGAACATACTGAAGATGTAGTCTTTTTCTCTGGTAGATATTGTAATTGAATCTGGAAACACTATACCATTCTGCTTGCTGAGGTCGGTAACATCTGACCACCTCAAAGAAACCTTTGTGTCTAGTCCAAGAATCAAAGCATGAAAACAGCAGTACTGTACAGAGAGATACATCCAACCCTGCCTGGGAATTTTACCTTTCCAGTAACTAAAAATTTGAAATTGTTAAATTAGAAAATAACTGGTTATATCACCGTGAAAAAATACACTTGTTTACTGAATTTGCTCATCACAGGTTCCAATCTTCACTTAGTCATATTGTAAATATGACATATTGTAAATTGTCATATTTACAATATGACTAAGTGAATATTGAAACCTGTGATGAGCACTAGTAAGTACACCTGGAGAACCCAAATCACAACACATTTTAAAAAACTACCCTTTCCAGATGCACTAGTTATAAAGACACTTCAGAATTTGATGTCCACAGGAAGTAAACCACCACTCTAAGTTACCTTCCGCATGACTTACATCATACGTAAACCCAAAAAAGGCTAGTTTGAAGATTTTAGTAAATAGGTTAATACATTAGCTGACAATTTACATAATTGTTAGTTACTGGTAGTCCCCTGTGGGTCCGGGGACTAACTAAAAGAATAGGCCCAAGGTAACTCCTGCCTGTCGTACAAGGCGACTAATTGGAATTAAACACTGGTGGGGGTCTTGTCCATGTGGGTCTGGAGGGAGGCGGATATTTCTGGGGAGTGATGTACACCCGGATTTTGAGGCCTCCACTCTGGGCTTAGAAATGGATGGTGGCCCGCGCTTGGTTGTTACTCGGGAGCGGGGTTCCGGATGGGTGCCGCCTTGGGTTGAGTGCTGGCGGGTGTTGTGTGTCTAGACGACCCGGAAGGGGTTGACAACTCTGATGAGTGGTAAACACCCGGAGTTTGGGGCACCCACTGTGTGCTTTGGAACGGACAGACGGCCTCGCTTGAGCGATGCAGGGAGTGGGGCTCGATGGGATGTCGCCTTAAGTCTAGCACTGGTGGGTGTCGGGTCTAGACGAACCCGGAGGAGAGCTGAGATCTTTAGGGGTGGAATAAAACTAAGGGTTGAGGCCTCTTCTGTGAGCTTTGAAACGGACAAACGACCTCACTTGGATGCTGCTCGGATGCAGGACTTCATGATACTGCACCGAGTCAAACACTGACGGATGTCTGGTTCAGACGAACTCGAAGAGAGGTTATCTCTCGTTGAGCTTTAAGACGGGCAAACGACTTCGCTCAGATGGCAGTACATCTGTCAAACAAAGTTTCACCTCGCATGTGTCGTCTCCTGTCGGAAGCTCAATTTGTTGGGGAAATTTAAGCTAACCCTGGCAGGTGTTGGACCTGGACGAACCCGGAGGTGGCTGGGGTCTCTAGGGGTGGATTACACCTGGAGACTTGGGCCTACTCTGTGAGCATCGATACAGGCTAACGACCCTGCCTGGATGCTGCTCGAGGGCGGGACTTCATGATACCGTCTCGAGTCAATGAAACACTGGCAGGGGTCTGGTGCAGGTGAGGCTGGGGGGAGGCAGACATCTGCGGGGAGTGATATGCACCCGGAGTTTGGCGCCTCTACTGTGGCCTCAGAGACTGACAATTGGCCTCGCTTGGTTGTTACTCGGGGGCGGGGTCCCAGATGATACCGCCCTGGCGTGTGTCGTGTGTCCAGACGTCCCGGGGGGCTCTGATGAGTGGTAAACACCCGGAGTTTGGAGCCTATACTGTGTGCTATGAAACAGACGGACGGCCGCGCTGGGGTGATGCTCGGGAGCGGGACTCGATGGGATGTTGCCTTGAGTCTTAACACTGTTAGGTGTCAGGTTTGGAAGAGCCTGAGGGGAGCTGAGATCTCTAGGGGTGAATTACAACTGAAGATTAGATGCTGCTCGAGAGCGGGACTTCATGATACCGCCTCGAGGCAAACACTGACGGATGTCGGGTCCAGACGAACTCAGAGAGAAGTTATTTCTCTTTGAGCTTCGAAACGGGCAAGCGACTTCACTCAGATGGCAGTACACCTGCCAAACAAACTTTCACCCTCAAGAAAAGATCGACTCCCTCAGGGAGCTGGAATTGATGGGTGAAATCTAAATAATTAGACGTGAGCCACAATAGACCTAAGGTCGCGGTGGAGGGACTGGAATAGCCCACTCACAATAAAATCTAATCTAATCAAATCTAGTTGCTGGTACACAATCTCTATTTTATCACATTTTGTGTTATTTTGTTGAGCTATCATGACAACATATTACCTGTGTCCGCACCGAGATGGCGACCACGTCGTACATATCACAATGTTCTAAGAGGCTGGGTACCATAGCTGTATTACTTTATAGGTGTGTTCTCGCAGTAATTAGTATAGTGTACTGATGAGCTCTAATTAGAGCAACCAACTGTCGTACATCTCAGAATGTTTTTTTTAATATGTTGTGGTGATTTGGGTTCCCCAAGTGTACTTTTACAGCATAAACAGCAAAACTCAGAAATTCATTGTTTGCTAACTCCAACTTGGTGAAGCTATTTTGCACTAAATACACATGTAGATACTTTTCCTGTGGTTTCAAAATTTAACAGATCACTACTCACTAAATTAATACTTACCTGCAAGAGTAATAATTTACTAATTTTTCATCTTTTGGAAGATTGAACAACCTGAGAAACTTTTCGGATGTCAGTTTGAATGATTTGGAGTCTTCATCTGAAAAAATGAAAAATATTACCTTTCTGTAAAAAAATAAATAAATAAGGTAATCATAAGGATCAATACAGAAAAATTAAATTTATGTTGTTTTTTTAATTTACAACACGCCATGAGGGCCCACAGCGTAAATACTATCATACCGTGGGTGTCGACAAGGAGGAAAGAGGAAACTTGTTAATTCTGGACTTGAAAGTTTGGAGGTTCAGAGAAGGAAAAACATGTGCCGGCAAGGAATTCCACAACTTGGAAGTCCTCGGGACAAAAGAGCGGGCATAACAAGACGTTCTAATTCTGGTGACCTGGACAGTAAAAGGGTGCATTCGCTCTGTTTCCCTGATAGATCTGTTGAGGGCAGCAAGGTGGAAGAACTATGGAAGAAAGCTCCTCTGAGCAGTGCCCGTGCAGATATCTATAAAAGAAAGAGAGAGAGGTCACCAACGGCACGTCGGTGGACAAGGGATGGCAGCCTTTGGGTGAGGGTGGGGTGACCGATGAGACGTATAGCTCTCTTTTGAATGGACTCCAGGATAGCGAGTGTAGAAGCGGCAGCAGCACCCCAGATGTGGGAGCAGCATTCGAGGATTGGCCTTATTTGTGAAGTATATAAGGTATAGAGATTAGCTGGTGAAAAGTATTTGCGAGTCCGGAAGAGGAAACCTAATTTCTTAGCAGCCCTTTCTGCAATTGATGTGACATGTGTTGAGATTTCGATCCACAGAAATGCCAACAAGTGAAAAGGACTCATTACTTTGAATAACTTGGTTGTTCACTGTGATGGGTCTAGGGCTGGTGTATCTCTTATGAGATAGAAAGCAAGACTGAGATTTGGTGGAGTTGAATTGTAAAACATTTCTACTTCCCCAATCTAATATTTTTTTGGAGATCCACAGAGACAGAACCCTCCATGAGGCTGCGATCCTCATCTAATTGGGCTAAGGAGACAGGCTTAGAATATTGTATATTTGAATGGAGGGCGCTGTCGTCAGCGTAACTGTAAACTGGGTTGGATGTGCTAGAGAGGAGGTCATTAATGTGGAGAAGAAACAAAGTAGGGCTAAAGCTGAACCTTGAGGGACTCCTGAATTAATTGGATACCGTTTAGAGGAATGGCCATCCACGACAACAAAAATGTTCCGGTTGGAGAGGAAATTTGCTGTCCAGGTACATAGTTTTGGTGGTAGGCCATAGGCCGGAAGTTTATTAAGCAGCGCTGCGTGCCAGACCTGGTCGAATGCTTTGGATATTTCTAGAGTGACAATCTGGGATTCACCGTGTAGTTCCATAGACTTGTTCCAAGAATGGGTGACAAAGGAAAGGAGGTCAGCAGTTGATCTGCGCTGATGGAATCCATATTGCCTGTCGTGGATTAGACTGTGTTTTTCAAGAAATTTTAGTAGTTCGGTGTTTATATACTTTTCCATCACTTTAGAAACGACTGAAAGTAGAGAAATACGCCTATAGTTGCTAGGAAGTGCTTTGGATCACTTCTTGGGGACGGGTTGTACTGGAGCAGTTTTCCAGTTACCAGGGAATATGCCTTTACTGTAAGATGTCTGAAACAGACGAGTCAGGACAAGAGAGGTTCTGGTGCGCATTTTTTGAGAACAGATGCTGGGATCTCAAGGCCAGAGGCTTTCGTGGTGTCAAGAAAATAGAGCATCTTTCGTACCTTTTTAGTTTTCCACTCTACAGGGTGGGGATTTTAAAGTCTTACAATCGGATATCTGAAAAACCGCTTGGACTATTTCACTAAAAATTTGGTAAGGTGATAAGTAGGCTGGGCGACATATTTTTGATATTTAGCTCTCCTCCTCAATTTAAAGGGCCGATGTCGCATTGTAAATGTCAAATGGAATGATGTTTTTTCTTCAAAAAATTATTTCTGAAGGTTGATAAGTGAAGATTGGAACCTGCGATGAGCACTGATAAGTAAGATGAAAAATATAATTTTTTATCCTCTGATTTAGTTAGTGAAACGATCGTTTGGTCTTTAAGAAGAGGTGTTGTGGTGATTTGGGTTCTCCAAGTGAACTTGTCAGTGCTCATTGCAGGTTCCAATCTTCATTTAGCTACTTTCAGAAATAATGGAGTGGTGTCTTCCCAAAATTAAAGATGCTGGTCCGATCAAAGTCCAAATTTGGTAATACATTGCAAAAGGGTATGTTTCCGTATTTATTATGAACACTCTTTATAAGATATGAGGATGATATTGGGTGAATTGATACACTAGGTGACTCTTAATCCATTGGGATTCCAATATTTGCAAGACACTCAGTAGCGTTTACACAAGGAACTCCAAAAAAGTCGATTTTTTCATTTTTTACACTCAACTTGTGAACACTCTGTATAAGTTACGATATTGAAACTTGGGATTTGTGGATTACAGATGTGCCTAAGTCGATTGATTTTGTTTTTCGTAAAAAAAATGCCTAATATGCTTGTCATTTTTGGGGTCTTATTTGTTATCGTAGTAGGCTATGGAAAAAGCGAATCTTAAAATAATGCATTCCAGGATGTGGAGCTTACAAAGTACTTTGTTTTAATTATTTTTTTTGCAAATCGGCCGATCCGTTATGAAATAATCAATTGTCGCCACTTAAAGTGAAACACACTATATACGGGGTGACGTGTTTATATGGTAAAGTTGAATATAATTGTTATTATACAAGATACGAGGCGCGGTAAGTGCATTTTAGAAGCGAATTTTCATTAAATGCTTCAAATTTCAATATTTCAATTTGCTATTAACCTAAGGTTTCCTAACCTGTTGGCTAGGAAACAAGTTTTCTCAGAAACATTTAAGTTATTTTCAGTGAATTTTTGTACATTTTCAAACAGTATGTTATTTTGATAAAATATGGTACCGGGTGATTCTTTATAATATCGCCCCCCTTTAACTGTGTTATTTTAAGTGTCCCAAAAAAGGTAGGTGCTAAAAAATACTTTTTTTCTGCGTATAAAAAAAAATTGAAAAATGATCAGTATACAGGGAACACCAAAAAGTTTATTTTTATTTTCAGTGGATCACCCTATGTGTGAATTTATTTTTCGATTCCTCGTAAAATTCTAAGCATAATTTATATAACATACCGTATACTTAAAAGGAATAGTTTTTGAAATATTCGCATTTGAAACGTTATCATCAAATATTTTATTAAACAACTGTTACAAATCAAGAAGTCCTAGGATACCACGCTTTTAATTGAAAACAAATAACTGACAGTGACATTCTGTCTATATTGTTGTAGTTGTATTGTTTAGTAAGTAAAAATTCCGTACTCAGACAGAGAGAGAAGAGTTATTTTAAGTTATTATATTAAAAATAATTTAAACTGCCGCACTGTCATTAGAAATAGGATAGAAGATAATCCCGGTATGCATGTCCCAACTTGAAAAACGTTCACATCTATATATAGGAAGTCTCAAGAAATGTCAAATTTACAAAGGAGAAAAAGAACTGCTGTGAACGTAGATGAAAATGCAGAATTGAATATTTTACTTGCTATAGAAGAGAATCCAAACAATTCCATAAGAAACATTTCAAAAACCTTAGGAGCAACACAAGAAAATATTCAGTGAACTTCATACAGTAAAGTCCAAAGAATGTTAAGAAAATGGAATCTAAAGCCATATAAAATTAAACCCACTACAAAGCTTACCCAAATGCAAAAAGATGATCGGGTGGCATTTTGTCAACTGATTCTAGACAGAATAAACATAAATAACAATTTTTTGAAAACAGTTCTATGGACTGACGAGTCTACCTTTTCTACTAGTGGCTTGTTTAACCGAAAAAATACCAGACAATAGGCAAGAGAGAATCCACATTCTTATAGGGATTTTAAGTTCCAATGGCGACAATCCGTGAATGTGTGGTGTGGTATCCTGGGCGATTGAGTTATCGGTCCGTATTTTTTTGATACTGTTTTAAATGGAGGCCGCTATTTAGATTTCTTGTTAAACGAGTTCGAAGAATATATAGACGATTTGCCTTTAAATATATTGCAAAATATAATTTTTCAACAGGATGGAGCATCCCCCTCACAACATTCGTGCTGTGCTTAATTGCCTAAATTAAAGGTGTCCTGAATGAATCGGAAGAAATGCGCCAATTAAATGGCCTGCAAACAGCCCCGATTTGTCACATATGGATGCGTTTCTTTGGGGTTATATAAAAAACCGTGTATACGACCACCAAATTGAAAACCTCGATCATCTTAAAGATTTGATACGGAATAAAATTATTAATTTAAATGAAAATAACCCAGCATTCATAACAGATTCATTAGAGAAAATGCGAAGAACCCTTATACAATGTGTTGAAGAAAATGGAGGCCCGGTAAAGCATCTTTATATTTAATTATAAACTGTTTTTGTTATATTATTTATTGTTAGATTTCTTGATTGGTAACAGTTGTTTTGGTTTAATAAAATTTGTCATGATAACGTTTCAAATGCGAATATTTCAAAAACTATTTATTTTAAGTATACAGTATGTTATATAAATTATGCTTAGAATTTTATGAGGAATCGAAAAAAAAATTCAGATAAAGGGTGATTCATTGAAAAAAAAATGAACTTTTTGGTTTTCCTGTATACTGATCATTTTCAATTTTTTTTATATGTAGAAAAAAGTATTTTTTAACACCTACATAACCATACTTTCAATTTTTTTGGGACACTTAAAATAGCAAAGTTAAAGGGGGGCGACATTATAAAGAATCACCCTGTACATTGTTTCTACTATATAGGTTACCCCAGTAACCAAACTGATGCCCGCTTGCATTAAATAGACAGATTTGCTATTTTTATGAAAACTCACTTCCATAACGCATTTGCTGCGTCGAGACTTTTCTTATATCTGATTGTAACACTTTAAAATCCTCACTCTGTATAAACAATTTTACTAACTCTATTATTTTCTACCTAAAACAGTCACATAAAAGTTTCATATTTACTTTATTTCGCCTTTTTGTGACTTATCAATGCTGTGATAGTTTAAAAATCACGAAACTAAAATTTCAAAAACACAATAGACAAAGACTAGGAAATAAAGATTAACAAGAGCAGAAAGATGAAATGAATAGCTTACCTTCAACATCTATTTCCGGTTGTCGGTTTGCAATAACAGATTCAATTTTACACTGTACGAATTCACTAATATCATCATCATTATCAAAGGAATGTAAGGTTTCAGAAACATTGTTAAATAACCAGTCCCAGTCTTTCAAGATTTCCTGCTTCGTCATAGCACATGCTATCACTATAAAGAAAAATGTTAATTAATTTATGTGCTTAATCCTACAATAAGAATAATAATAATAATTTATTGCGTCCAACAGACCAAGTACAGGACCAATTACAGGACACTTACAAACCAATTAGCCAGTGAGATTACCATAAATTAACAGTAACAAAATATTTATCCAAAAACAAACCTAAAACTACAACATTTCAATAGCTCTATGCAACAATGTACACTAACTGTCTTTAAATATATCACTACGTAAACAAATGATATTAAAAGTTTCACACATTACATATATTGGAGATCTTAACATAACAACAGTCCTAGCCTGATTATTATAAAATAACATATTGTGCCGTTCACTCATCCTGGGAACATGGAAATTTATCTGCGCAATAATTGCGGACAATCAATGACATTGTGTATCAGTTTATATAAAAACTTGATTGAGTCAACTCTTCTTAGCTTACACAAACTGACGAATTCAAAGTGCCCAAGCAAAACAAAATGATCGAACCCCCTTTCCGGATAACGCCCAGTGTCCTTAAACCACATATATTTTAGGAACCTTCTCTGGATAGATTTGAGTGAGCTTATATGCACACCATAAAATGGGCCCCAAACAAGAGATGCATATCGTAACTTGGAAAGAACAAAAGCACAATACAAAGCTTTGAGAGCACCAAAACATGTAAATGACCCATAGTTCCGCACTATAAATCCCAAAAACCTGTTACACTCGTTTATTATGGTATTGATGTGAATGTCAAACGACAGTTTCTTATCAAAGTGGACCCCCAAGTCCTTCAGTCTCCACACGATCGACCACCAACCGACCCACAGTGTACTCAAACTGAACAGGGAAAACTTTACGTGTGAAAGTCATGACCTTACATTTAGTCACATTTAGTTCCAATCCATTCTGTAAGCACCACTCATAGAGCAAGTCTAGATCTTTCTGCAGTCTAACGCAATCATCCAGCAACGTCACTCTCATAAACAGCGTCAAGTCATCTGCATAGAAAAGTCTCAGCACACTTAAACTACTGACCAAATTATTGATAAATAATAGGAACAATAGCAGCCCCAGATTAGAGTCCTGAGGAACGCCCGAAGTAGCAATGACCTCAGAGGACCTGAACCCGCCATAGCTAACAAATTGAACACGATCACTAAAATAATCCCCAAAAAGATGTAACATGCCATCGCTGAATCCATACGATGCAAGCCTCCTCAAAAGGACAGAGTGATCGACACGGTCAAAAGCCTTCACAAAATCTGTGTAGACAACATCAACCTGACCCCCAGCATCAATGCCATCTGCACCCACTGAGTGAAAACGGCTAAGTTTGTGACAGTGGACCTACCCCTCACAAATCCATGTTGACAGGGTGATATCAGTGTTTTAGCAATAATAGCAATAAGTAATAATAACAACTAGTCTTTTTTAATATGTTAAAAAAAACTAAGTAGAGTACTGTACGAATTAATGTGAACATTGGAAAGGTCTGTATTATTTCAACATGACAATGCTGCTGTGACTTATTCACAGTATGGACCAAAAACAGTTAAATCAAAGTATCTTTTGTGGTCTGAGCAGAGCGTTTGATTTTATTTGTCATGATTTACTTCTATAATATATACACTTAGCCGCAAAAATAACACACAACCAAAAATTATGCTCAATTTCGAAGTTGATTTTCTCGCGAACCGATAAATCGATTTCGATCTTTTTTTTTTGAACTGTAGCTTTTTTCTTTGGTAATTGCACTGTGAAGAACTTTTTATTCATATTTCAGTTTAAGGCTTATACAGGGTGCAAAAATAAGAATAGTTTCTTTACGTTAAATTTCAGACACCCTGTAGGGACCATTAGCCACAACAACGGATGCTTAATGAAATCATACTGTAGCCTCATGTTTTTTGAACATTTTGTTTTTTAAATTTCTCTGATATCTGCAATACCAAAGAAAATACACAGTTTTATACCAGAACATGTTTTTCTTCATTAGTCGGAAGTTTCTTCAGAAAAAGAACCAACTTTTTCATTTTGGGTGAATACTGCATGTTTTTCTCTTGGTTTGGAAAGTAATTTCAGTGCAAGCTCAAGCAGCGGATAGCAGTTTATCTGAGATGTAACAAGGTGACGATTGAACAAATAATCGTATTTTTTGTAACCCAAGTCTATTTTCGAACTTATTTTGTTTCTTTAAGTCTAAGTAATTTTTTATTTTTGTGTAGAATTGTATATTTTAGATGTAGACAATTCTTTTTTTGTTAGAATTTGTTAAGTATACTATTGGTCTGTATTGCCCATGCACAAGTCTCTGACTTTTGTGGGCTTTATAGCATTTATTCAGTTTTTTTATTAAAGAAAACTTTTTATGAGTTTGTGTTCGTATGTGTTTTTATGATTGAATAAATTATTATTATTACTATTATTATTATTATTATATAAATGTTCAATCACTTATTGAAGGAGTTAAAAATGATAGAACAGGGTACATTTAAGCGAAAACTAAATCAGTCATTAGACAATATACATTTTTACTCTTTAGAGGATTTTTTAAAAATTAGAGTTATATTTTTGTTTTCAAATTAATTTTATATTAATTTTTATGTGTACCTTTTTAGAGTTCTTTTCCTGTGACTATGCTAATATGAATATATTTTGTGTACATTTATCACAGCAATAAATGGTATTATTATTAATTGTTCGAGTAGAATCATCTCCCTACTTGTTTGCTCATCATTTCCGGACAACTGTATATTCTCCTTGCACCTTTTTTGAATGGGGTGCAATACCCCATGTAATATTTATATTCGCACCGCTTATGTATCTATTCTAGGGTTCATGTAGGTCATCATGATGCGTTGCTTTGATCTGCTTATCAGTGTTACGAAAGCAGTTCATCATTTCAAGTCTTTATCCATTTTCTTCTTTAATACATAATAAAGTTATATATCTCTTGTTGCATACAAGATATGCCTCCAAGGTCAGCCGCTATTCATTAAATGAGTTATTACATTATTTATTTGTTTTATATCATTGTTATATTTGTTTCTTCCAACGATTTATTATAATGATGCTATGAGAGAATTATCATTGTAAATACAGATGTTAGTTTTGATGATATACTCGTCTCATTTTTAAAACTAATTGAATCAGTGAGTAGAAGAACAATACAAGCGCCAAAAATCGATTTTTAAACTGAAATAGCAAAATTTCTTGAAATTCGAAGATGCATCGGGCTGAGTACAACAACAGTATATTAACCAGCCGGCTGTCTTGAATCCAGGACATGGAAATCTTTAATGAGTGAAATAACAATACAAGTACGGTGCTTATACTGTTCTTTCACTCACTTGTTTCAACTGTCACAGGGAAATGTCATTGTAACATGGAAACGTCAACTATTGAAATTATTCATTTTCTGATTGATTGTTGTTGATTACACAACAATACAATTTGCTTTGCAGCAAAAGCAGCATAAAGACAGCAACATTTGCTTACTGCGTAAGCAAACAAGCTCATAGAATATCTGTATGTAAAAAAGCGTTTTTCGGCATACATGCCATTTCAAATTCGAGATTACAAAGATTAAACAAAATTTCAAGGGAGGGACGTATGCCAGTAGATTTAAGAGGAAAACACGACAATCGTGTTCAAGTATTACTTCCTAAATATATTGACAAAATACAAGAGCATATACAGTCATTTCCAAGCAAGATTTCGCATTTCACTTAGGCGTGTAGTTACTTTTATGGCAGACTTTACAGTATCTTTGAACAACATGTTCCTCAGTGCAAGAGGTGATCTAGAAAATTTCCTCCCTGGTTTACTAATGAAGTAATAAATGATATAAAAAATAAGGGAGGTGCTATGCAAGATATAGGAGGCACAAACGTGACAGTGATCATGCAGAGTATAGTCTTCTTAGATCTATAGTTAAAAACAAGCTACGAGAGGCATATGCTGAGTATGTCCGTGGAACTGAAGAGTCTCTTAAGGTTGATCCCTCTAGATTTTGGTCTCACATACAGGAAAGAAGGCGAGCAAGTAACATTCCAAGTACTGTGTCTGACGAAAATGTCATGGTTTATAATAAGCCACAAACAATTGTTAACTGCTTTGGAAACCATTTTAAAAGTGTGTACCATCCTCAACGCATCACTGAACCAGTGGATACCTCTGGACCATCGCATATGGCAGTCAGTGTGACAGTGATTGGTGATAAGGAAATTCTTAAAGCCATCAAGAAGCTCAAGAACAAGTTTATTGCTGGACCAGATTTGGTGCCTTCCTTCTTGATTAAGGACTGTGCGCATGCTCTTCTCAAACCTCTTAGAACCCTATTTAACCTGTCGCTGCGCACACATTGCTTCCCTGAGGTTTGGAAGGTTGCTCGAATCTGTCCTGTTTTTAAGTCTGGGGATCGTTCGAGGGTCAGCAACTACAGGCCTATAGGTATCCTATGTAATTTTGCTAAAATTTTTGAGGCAGTTCTGTATGGTTGTATCTATCCTGCCGTGAAGTGTCGCTTGTCACAATACCAGCATGGGTTTATGGAGGGGCGCTCAACACTGACGAATTTATCCCTGTTCACACAGTATGTAAGTGAAGCTTTGGATCGACGGGGTCAGGTGGATGTCATTTATACAGACTTCTCCAAAGCGTTCGATCATGTTGACCACTCAACACTTTTGTACAAGCTGCATTTGGCGGCTCTTGATGGACGGCTGATAGAATTCTTTCGATCCTACTTGGCTAACCGTGTGCAATATGTTTTTTAATTTAAGTCTGAACCATTCACTGCTGGCTCCGGCGTTCCACAGCGTTCGAATCTTGGCCCGCTCCTCTTTTTGTTATCTATCAACGACATAAGCTCTGTAATTTCTGGTAATCATCTATTATTTGCTGATGATCTCAAATATACTCCAGTGTTCACGATATTGGTGATTGTTCAAGACTCCAGGTGGACCTTGACAAGTTGCAGCTGTGGTGTGTTGAGAACAGACTTGAATTAAATGTCTCGAAGTGCAAAGTGATGACATACACTAGAAAAACCAGCCGTATAGCTTTTCCCTACAAAGTGGCTGGTGTACCATTGGCTAGGACTGAAACGCACAAGGATCTTGGCATTTTATATGATGAACATTTAAGTTTTACTGGACATATTCAAACAATCACAGCATCCTGTTTGAAGTTGATGGGTTTCATTATGAGGAATAGCAGATCATTTTCCAATTTGGATACCTTGAAAATTCTCTATTTTGCCTATATTCGATCGATGCTTGAGTATTGTATCTTGGTTTTTGATCCCTTTTATAGTGTTCCTATTGGTGCTCTGGAAGATGTTCAGCGTAAGTTTTTAAAACACTTTGTATATAGGGCATCTGGTACCTACCCACGGAGGGGATGCGATCATGGCCAACTGCTGATGCAAATTGGCATACCCAGTTTGTATTCGCGTAGAAAAGTTGCATCTGTAATGTCCTGCATAACTTGTTTCATGGTAAAGTTGATTGTCCAGACTTATTGATGCAAATAAATTTCTGAGTTCCACGGGCTGCATCTAGAGTGATGAGAGTGTTTAAGTCTCCAATACCAAGGACTAACTCGTATATGAAATCACCTGTGTACACAATGAGCTCTGACTTTAATGATATTGCAAACTTGAGCGACTTCTATTCAGATAAGGCTGCAGTTATTCGTAGCGTGGCTATATCTTACTTTGTCAGTTATTAAGGCCATTATATGTACTGTTTTGTGGAATTTCTGCCTTGTGATGTTTTGCACAGTATTTTAGTTTTGTTTTTATTTTTTCTTCATAGTGTTACATATTGTTATTTTTGTTTGGTGCCCTATTAATGGGATTATCCTGTTGGGCATGTATTCAATAAATAAATAAATTTCAGTAGTTCTAAAATGGTAAAATATCTTGATGGCAAACTAAATGTTAAAATCATGTATGAGTTGCTTACAATACAATGGCTTCACCCTAGCAACAAAGTAAAATACGAGTATTACCTAAAGTATTTTAATGACAGTTATTCGTTAAGATTGGGTAGACCGTAAGTGGATGTTTGTAGCGAATGTGAACTAGTGGGAACGGAGATGAAAGACCCGAATCTTAATGATAATGCAAAAAGAGTACATGCTGCTGAACTAATAGACGACAAGCGTTGGGCTAAGAAGTTTTATACACTGCAAACTGCAACAAAATTGTGGGGGACGGTCGACTTGGGGTGCTGCTGCCGCATCCAACCCAGTTCACAGTTACG
This sequence comes from Tillus elongatus, assembly GCA_964006375.1. Taxonomy (NCBI): domain Eukaryota; kingdom Metazoa; phylum Arthropoda; class Insecta; order Coleoptera; family Cleridae; genus Tillus; species Tillus elongatus. The sequence goes on from OZ023266.1 coordinate 13,675,460, forward strand.
CGGACGACAGCACCCTCCACTCAAATAGACAATATTCTAAGCCCGTCTCTTTGGCCCAATTAGATGAGGATCGCAGACTCATGGAGGGTTTTGCCTCTGTGGATCTTCAAAAAATATTAGACTGGGGAAGTAGAAATCTTGTGCAAATCAACCCCACCAAATCTCAGTCTTGCTTTCTTTCTCATAAAAGATACACCAGCCCTAGACCCATCATAATGAACAACCAAGTTATTCAAAGTAATGAGTCGTTTCCACTTGTTGGCATTTCTGTGGATCAAAATCTCAATTGGCACCAACATGTCACATCAATTGCAAAAGCAGCTGCTAAGAAATTAGGTTTCCTCTTCCGGGCTTGCAAATACTTTTCACCAGCTAATCTCTATACCTTATATACTTCGCAAATAAGGCCAAACCTCGAATACTGCTCCCACATCTGGGGTGCTGCTGCCACTTCTACACTCGCTATCCTGGACTCCATTCAGAAGAGAGCTATACGTCTCATTGGTGACCCTACCCTCACCCAAAGGCTGCCATCCCTTGCCCACCGACGTCCCGTTGGTGACCTCTCTCTCTCTCTCTTTTATAGATATCTGCACGGGCACTGCTCAGAGGAGCTTACTTCCATAGTTTCTCCATCTGCTGCCCCCAACAGATCTACTAGAGGAACAGAGCGAATGTACCCTTTAACTGTCCAGGTCACCAGACATAGAACATCTTGTTATGCCCGCTCTTTTGTCCCGAGGACTTCCAAGTTGTGGAATTCCTTGCCGGCGCATGTTTTTCCTTCTCCTCTGAACCTCCAAACCTTCAAGTCCAGAATTAACAAGTTGCCTCTTTCCTCCTTGTCGACACCCACGGTACGAAAGTATTTAGGCTGTAAGCCCTCATGGTGTGTTGTTGAAATATATATATATATATATATATATATATATATATATATATATATATATATATATATATATATATAACTGTTTTTAGGCCATATTCTATTATAATCACGTTAATATGTAGTTGCGCTTAAGCCGACTGTTCCCAAAATGTGCACTGAAGAAACAATGTTTGAGGAATAACTTTCGATTATATGCAGAATCTGCCTTTGCCTGTTATACCTGTCCAAGAAATGTTTTATTTTTAGTGAATTTTCTTAAAAAAATTCACTAATGAGGAGATCCCGACTTTTGAATTTTGAAAAAATTTCTTCTAATGAGCGCTAATTAGCCCCCCCAGAAAACATATCCGGGGTCAGTTTCAATTTTTATATGTTTATATATATATATATATATATATATATATATATATATATATATATATATATATATATATATATATATATATATATATATATATATATATATATATATATATATATATATATATATATATATATATATATATATATATATATATGTATCACACCGATAACTCAAAAAATAATGGGCCGATTTTGATTAAGTTTGGTGAAAAAATTCCTTTTGCAAATGGCTTGGATAAGTTCGTTAGCCAGGAAAATCTGCATAGGTTTTCCCGGAAAATTTTGTGTTTTCTTTCAAAAAAAAATTATATCTCCGGAATTAACAAAGTAAGGGCAACCAAATTTGGTACACATGTTAACATCGTATACGTAAGTTACTCACCAAAATTTAGCTATGTAGGTCAAAAGACAAAAAAGTTATAGGCATTTAAAGAAAAATAAATTGGGGTTTTCCTCAAAACGTCAAAGTGGCGATTTAAAATGTCAAAATTGGCAACATTTAGGCAAATAACTTGAATCTAATACGCGCTATAGAAATAAAATGTCTCAAGAAGGATGTTTTACAAACCCTAAAGTCTTAGTTTCAATCGTCATTGTCCTTCATTTTACTAAAATATTTGCAGAAAATTCATTTCAAATAGACCCTCTCTCTGATGCTTGGCAGTAGCCTTAGCTATAGAGTGTATCGTTTAATGGTATATAATTTTTGTCGAATTTTCGTAAAAAATCAATAAAACTCAATATATCCGTTATTATATAAAATATGAAAAAAATTTGTATATATTAATTATAGGGTGTCTTGAGCTACATCTTAAAATAATATTTCTACAATCACAGGATGGCCCATAAGTCGTTGGTGATACAAATTTCCTTTTTTTTAATCAAACGCCTTAAGTTATTGCATTTTTGCATTTTCCATTGAAATATAATGCATGTTTGTAAGAAAAGAAATTCTGGACGCAGTAAGTGCGTTACGGTAGCGAATTTTGATCAAATGTTTCATATTTGAATAGCTCAATTTGCTATTAACCTATAAGGTTGACCAAGAAACGTGTTTTTTTTGGAACACTTTAAGTTTACTTTTGGAAATTTTTGTACATTTTCACACAATAAAGTTATTTTGATGAAACATGGCACATTGTTTTTACTATATAGTTTATACTGGTAACCAAATCTGATGCCTGCTTTCTTAAAAAACACATATTTGTTTTTAAAAACATTTTTATGAAAATTCACTACCATAACGCACTTGCTGCGTCCAGAATTTTTGTAATTGCCAGTTGTGGGTACATGCCTTTCAAATCCATAACTTAACCAAAAGCTCTTGATTGCTCTTATTAATCTTATATCAACACCTCTTCTTGCTAAAATCATCCAAATTTTATTTCTTGAAACATGACACATATTAAACATATAAAAATTCCTACGGCCCTGGAATATGGGTTCTAGAGCCCCTAATTCGCAGTCATTTGAAAATTGTTTACGAAAATCTCACCATCGTTAACTCTCTAATAACGAATTTTTTAAATGAAAATTCGGTAATCCTGTGTTGTAGACACCTCACTAGTAAACAAACAATTCGGGTGGAATCGGAACGCAGAAGTGGACGTTGGACGATGTGCACTGTTGCCAGATGAGTATTACCAAGGGTCATTTTAAATATAGAAGGAAATCAAAGGGTGAACAAAGGTTTTTATAATGTAAATAAATTATAATATGCCGTCATCTACATTAATCGATATTTGACATATTTTCCGGAAAGCAGTAGGAAAACGGAAATGTAAAAAGTTAATTTTCAGCCGCATGGTGTTCCAGGGGCAAAAACGTGGACCTCTGGACCCAAGGGTACTGGGTTCGATCCCAGATTTACCCCTCTCCTCCCTTTTTAAGTAGATCAGTAACACCAACAGAAGTTGTGCCATTGTGACTAAGCAAGGTAATCTGCACGTTCCGCCCTTCCCAGGGGGCGTAAAGTCGTTGGTCCCGTGCCCATGCGATGTTGGGCACGTTAAAGACACAAATTTCCCGGACAGTGAGGTGAATTAATCACTTTAGTAAAGTCAATGATGCAATTTCCGTTCGAATTGCCGATGATAAATCCAACTGTATATGCTAATAGCAAACGGTATCCAATATATTATTTTGAAAAGTCGCAATGTTTCATGGTAATGAAGCAATTTCTACTGACAACTGTCGATGACAAACATAACCGAGAAAATTGCTCTAAATAGGTTTTCCTTCGAAGTGTTTGTTTATATTTTAGTTTCCAACCTTAAATGAGTATGAAAAGTGAATGAAGCAACTTCCGTTGCAAATTGCCGATGATAAATACAACTGTATATGTTAATAGCAGACAGTATCCAACATATTATTTTGAAAAGTCGAGATGTTTAATGGTAATGAAGCAATTTCTACTGACAACTGTCGATGATAAACATGGCTGACAAAACGGCTCTAAATGGGTTTCCCTTCAAAGTGTTTGTTTTTGTTTAAGATGGACGTACGCATTTTGCATTTTCGCCTGGCTAAATATGAAGTATATCTTAAGAGTTTCAAAGCAGTATGCATGCAGGCATATATATATACATTCTGAGACATTAACTTGCCTCAATAATTTAAAAACCACATTTGTTGAAAATTGCTTATGGGAAATAAAAATGTAATGTAGTGTATTGACCCGTTCCCACACCACCTTGACCCAATAATTGTCATATAGACTGGGGAGTTAGGGCCGCCGGCGCGTTTTTTAGCGTGGTTGGCAAGACATCACTAAAAGTATTTCTATAATTAATTCATGGATTAGGCCTCCTGGGGATACCACCCTAACTCCCCAGTCTATAGGACAATTATTGGGTCTAGGTGGTGTGGAAACGGGTAAATACACTACATTACATTTTAATTTATTTACATTATGAAAACATTTGTTCACCCCTTGATTTCCTTCTATATTTAAAATGACCCATGGTAATACTCATCTGGCAACAGTGCACATCATCCAGTGTCCACTTCTGTGTTCCGATTCCACCCGAATTGTTTGTTTACTACTGAGATATCTACAACACAGGTGACCACATATTTATAAAACTTTATATCTTAGAAATACTTGCCAAATCACATTGTAAATATTGGACGTTTCTTAAGAAACAGCCTGTGTTGTTTATAGGCCAGCCAAAGACAATAAGAAACAGGAGATAACCAGACAAATAGAGAACCAAATAATTTAAGAAGCCAAATCCTAACATTAAACTAATTCAACATAAAATGGTTCCTACCGCTGACAAAGTGAAATTTAATCCTGTTATAACCAAGGTTGTGTTAACATACTGAGGCACAAATTAAAACAATAACATGCATCTTACGTAAATAATACAGACAACACAAAATATGTTTACAGCTCTACATTATGTCACTGATTTTCTGTCTGTGTAAACAATTATAAAATAAATGTTTATTTGGAAAGTTATCTTTATTGTCTATTTATAACCAACCTATGGTAATTACTAAAATACATGTAATGACATTATAACCAACACTGTAAAAAAAAAACCTGTCATTTAATTGCCTTCAGTATATCTTTAGGAATTCACTAACTACCCAATTTTGTTGCATCAAGACCAAACGCTACGGGTCAGACACTGGCACTGACTCATATAAATTTTATCCAGACAATTCAATTAAAATTGAAAAAAGTTTAACATAAGAAATGATTACCATAGTGTTTTTTAAAGTACCATCGCTACCGATACAGTTATCTCTAAAACCAATAATAGACACAACAAATGCCACTAAATGTAAATAAAAACTCACTGACAGTTCTTGCAGTACAAAGCCTGAAATTAATTTTGGCATGTCTTAAGGTAATTTTGGATAGCAAACGAATTTAAAGCATAAAATTTAACGCTTAACTCGCTTGATCAATGTAAATTAATTCGAAGTGAAAGTACTCACTGTAATATACTTCAGATGATGGTGTTTGATGCAATATCCTATATGGTGGAGGTTTCTTATCGAAAATGCTGTCGATAGTACCCACGATAAGTGATGACAATCCTTTTGATGATCCATGTCCTTTGCGATGCTGTAGTACAAAATATAAAGCGCTTTCGTCAGTCTCCCTATAAAGTCACCAGAAAACACACAATTTCAGTGGATTAAAAACATTCACCAATCCAATAATAACATACCAAAACGTGTTGGCAAGCAATACCTCCTCTGGTTTGATAAACATTTTTCTATCTACGCGAAAAACTCACCGTTAATGTCTTCTAGTGCATGTCAAATGTTATGTTTGTACAATAAAACGGCGATAACAGTGTCTGTTTGATCCATAGTTGGACATTCTAGACTTTAGACACTACACAAAAGACACAATTATCACACAACTAAAAACACCAATAAATTTTCTTTATAATTATGGAAATCGATAAAATTTGATAAGAGATAAGAAAATCATAACACAAAACAACCCACAGCTGACATATGTCGCAGGATGAATGAAGTGAGAAACTGAGAAATGAGAGTGAAAATGGAAACGGAATAATATGAAGTGTAAAGTTGACAATCCCAATGATTTTGACAGAATGTGACAGGATTTCGTGAGTCAATGGAGAGTGTAGATATTTACTTATATAATGTTTTATATTCACAGATAAAAATGTAGTTGCAGATTTCCTACATTAACTTATTATTCGATAGCTTGGGTACGTGAACTTATTATTTTTTAATACAGTTTTATTACAGTAATCTATCTAACAAGTACAATTTGAGGAACCCAAAAACTTTCTACCTTCCATTGACTAAATAGAAGGCAAAAACGTAAGTTTGTGATAGTTAGTCAATGTGTTGACATAACATTTTGTACCATAGATGAAGCTCTGGTATGTTGTGTGTTTTGTACTGACAATGCTGTCCTTAGTTCAGTAAAATATATACAGATGGTACTGTTAATTTATACAGGGCTACAACTAATTAATTGCTCACTATTGGCATCTCAGCAACGGTAAGAGATACATAGTCGGTTAAATTACCAGAAAGTTGCGTAAATATAAGCTGATCTAATATCTGAAAACAAATTTTGAATATGTCGATTCGTACCTGAAATATCCTGAAAAAACTAAAAAATTCAATTTTCAAAATTTGACAACAAATCCCTTATTATCAAAAATGGGCTGCCAATTTTTTTTATGTGAGCATAATTTAATATGAGCAATCAATTGACGGCATGAGAATTGACGTATCTACTATAATTTTTGCGCAGCGATAGTCAATTTTTTTTCTCTTATGGCCGCCATGTTGGATTTTTAATTTCTCAGGTGGCAAAAAAATCCACCTTTCGAATGGTATAACACACTTCATATTTTTCTTTCTAAACATTGTACAAATAAATAAAAAACTAATTATGGTCGCAAATATCAAGTAGGTATGCGTCATTTTATGATCAACATTCGTTATTTGTCAAAATGTCAGCACACAAGATTTTAATTAACAGAACGTGTGTGTGTTTTTTGTTTCTTTAACGTCGGTCTATTTCCGCGACTATGTCCAATCACTGACGCCAGGGAGCAGTTTCACCTCTCTATCCTGAAAATTTTGCCGAACCCCTGCCTTTCTGTAAGGAGGGTAGGTATCTTTAACGTGCCCAACATCGCATGGACACGGGACCGACGGCTTTACGCCCCCTCCGAAGGACGGAACGTGCAGACATTCAACTTGCTCAAATACAATGCCAGAACCTCGGTTGATGTTAATTTTACAGTTTGTACTGAAAAAGTGAAAGGAGTACCCTGGGATCGAACCCACTACCCTTCGATTCAGAGGCACACGTTCTTACCCCTGAACCACCGAGGTTCTAACAGAACAAAATCATATTAACCATAGATACTAACGAAACTTACATCTAGTGAATAAACAAACTAACAATACATAACAAATACTTCCTACTAAATAATGAATGGGTGTAATGTTAATGAAGATTTTCAGTCTTCCATTGTTACTTATGCATTGACGAACCTTCTCGCGTATACCTTGTGTTGCTGATATTATCATAGCAGGAGATATGATCAAATTTTATCTATTAAAATATTCTTTAACTCTCCTTCGTTGTCAAAATACTCAGGGTAAACTGAATTTTTGATATATCCCCAGAAGAAATAGTCCATTGGGGTTAGATCTGGGGATCTTGTCGGCATGCGAGCGGGTCCATTATTGCCTATTCATCTATCTCCAAACGTCTGGTCTAGATAAGCTTTTACGGGTCGGCAATTGTGTGCAGGTGCACCGTCTTGCTGAAACCATATGTTGGCTCTTTGTTGCAAAGGGAGGTTATAAAAAAATCCACACGGTCATTAGTTAACAGATGAAGGTATCCATCGCCAGTCAACCTATTGCTTATGAAAAATGGTCCTATAACTGTATCATCTAAAAGGCCACACCAAACGTTTACACTCACCCTATTTTGATGTCGCGACTCATATAAAAGATGAGGATTCCCTGTACTCCAGTAAGGACGATTCTGCCTATTAAACAAACCGTTATTTGTAAATGTACTCTCGTCCGACCACAATATGTTAGCTGTGAAATTGTGTATTTGTAACTTCCTAGCAAACCATTGGCAAAACTGCAACCGGCGGTCGTGATCTGGCTCGTAAAGTGCTTGCACTATGGTGTATTTATAAGGATGGTATTTATGTTTTTTCAGAATATTTTACACTAGCTGCTGACTTATTCCACATTATCTCGCAATATGTGTTGTGGATAAGTTGGAATTTATATTGACTTGAGCAAGAACATTGATTTCGTTAGCACTGGGTTCCACATTGTAGGGAACACGCTTTCTCATCAAAGTACCCGTTTCATCCATCACTCCTGCTATTCTGGCGAAGATATGCCGACTTGGCTGCACTAGTTCTGTATATTTTTCTTGATATAACTGGAAAGCACGGGTCGAACTTCTAAAACTTCTGATATATGCTTCATACATATCTCTTCTCTCTTCCACAGTAAAGCGACCAATTTTGGAAATACCATCTTAGAACAAATTTAACACAAGTCTTGAAATAAAATGTCTTTAATGCATAAATCAAGTAGAAGATTTCAAACTGACAGTTCTAATAAATCGTAATAACAAATTACAAAACAACGACACATACCTACTTGATATTTGCGACCATAATTAGTTTTTTATTTATTTGTACAATGTTTATGAAGAAAAATATGAAGTGTGTTATACCATTCAAAAGGTGAATTCTTTTTCCATCTGAAAAATTAAAAAGCCAATATGGCGGCTATAAGAGAAAAAAAAGTTGACTATCGCTGCGCAAAAATGAGAGCAGATACGTCAATTCTGATGCAGTCAGTTGATTGCTCATATCAAATTATGTTCACATAGTAAACATTAGAAGCCCATTTTTGATAATAAGGGATTTATTGTAAAATTTTGAAAATTGAGTTTTTCAGTTTTTTCAGGATATTTCAGGAACTAATCGACATATTCAAAATTTGTTTTCAGATATTGGATCAACTAAAATTTACGAAACTTTTTGCTAATTTAACCAACTCTGTATCTCTTACCGTTACTGTGATGCCAATAGTGAGCAATTAATTAGTTGTAACCCTGTATACGTCACAGCCAGTACGTACTGGCTCTGATATACGTCTAATTTTTTAGGAAAAATCAGGTTGAAAATTATAAAATTTGAATTTTGACTCAAGGCTTGGTAACGAGTAAGTACACTTGGAGAACCCAAATCACCACAACACATCTTTTTAAAGACCTAACGATCGTTTCACTAACAAAGTTAGCGTCATCAGAGAATGAGAAATTCTAAACTATTTTCTACTAAACATCACCTTTTATAGTCTTAGGTAAAGATCGATACCGAGAGGTAGACGAAAACACGGGCAGATTTTCTCTGTATTATACTTTCTTGCTGAACGAGGTTTTTCAACTTCCGCTATAACGTTACCTGACAGGTCTCGGAATATTTATCTGCATCAAAGACAGAGCGCAAACAATGGCCTATAAATCAGTGGCGGCGGTCGGTTTAAGGAACTTGCTTGTTATTGCCTTAGAAATGTAAATACTCTCATAGGCATCTAGCTTCGCTGATTGTCTAACATTTTTGATAAGTTTCAGATTTTGTTTATCTATGTGGTGGTTATTATCCCAAATATGTTGTGTCACGCATGACTTGTTTACACTACCGTATCCCAGCTGTGCCAGATGTTCCCTGAATCTAGTCACAATGGTTCTCTTAATCTGCCCAACGTGTTTAAGATGACAATCTTTACAACTTATCTCATAGATACACAGACATCAAGATTTAACATATCCTTCTCGAATATATGTAGCCTAAATTCTAACCTGAACTCCGTCCACCATTTCCTCCAGGCTAATAGGCCCCAACTCATCTTCCTCACCGAAACCCAAATCAGTGCCAAAACAGCCACTAATCACCTTAATTTCCCGGGGTATAAGCTCCTTACTTCCTTTAGATTTAATGGAGGCGTGTGCGCATACGTCCGTAGCAATCTACCCTGCACCAGACTCCCCAATTTAGAAGCTGGAAGAAAAGACATACTATGGATAAAACTCTCTCTCAGGGCTGCAACTAAATTCATCTGTTGCATTTACCGGTCACCTTCTGACAACAACTTTGTCCAGCTCTTCGACTACCTTTCTGAAAAACCGACCATCTGATTTCTGAATATCTTTCCTCCGAGGTCATTATTCTTGGTGACTTCAATGTCCATAATAAGGAATGGCTAGGATCTTCAAAAACCGATCCACCGCCTTTGCAGTCAGCAATTATTTAGCCAATATGGTTCAGCAGTCTACTTACTTTCCTCGCATCCCAACACACAGCTCAAATCCCTTGGATCTCCTTTTTACTACAAAACCTGAATACTATAAAATATCAGTCACTGCCTCCCTTGGTTGCTCAGACCACGGCATAGTCACTGCTTCCTGCGCAATACAACCCGAGGTCACACAGTCATCACACCCACGTATCGTTTGGCATTACAACTCCGCGAATTGGGATGAAATGCGGAATTACTTTTCCTCATTTCCATGAGCGTCTGTCTGCTTCTCTCATACTGACCCCTCTGGTATCTCACAAAACGTCACCGAAATTATCCAAGCTGGCATGGAATTACTTATTTCACGTACACAGCAAACCTCTTCAACCACTCAAAAGCTCTGGTTCTCTAAATCCGGTGACAAGGCCAGACTTGAAAAAGTCGAAGCTCACAAAACGCTTCTACACAATCCCAGTCAAGAAAACCGTCAAGCATTTAACTACGCAAGAAACTGCTATGTCGCATTCTTTCTGAGGCAAAACTCGTTTACTAACCACATCTAAAACAAAGTCCTCTCAAGCTCCAACGACAGCAAACTCTTCTGGACTCTTGCTAAATCTATTGGGAATAATTTCTGCAAGAGCACGTTCCCACCTCTTTTTTCAGGGGATGAAATTGTTTCTACCGCCCTGGGCAAGGTTAAACTTTTTGCCTCGTTGTTCGCCAGCAATTCTACTCTCAACCCACCTCCAAAAGTTTAACCACCAACAATCCCCAATGTCGCGCATAAAATGACGGATATCATTTTAAAACTAAAAAGGTACGAAAGATGCTCTCTTCTCTTATTACCAGGAAAGCCTCTGGCGTTGACAAGATCTCAGCAATTGTTTTCAAAAAATGCGCACCAGAACTTGCTTCTGTCCTGACTCGTCTGTCTCTATATTCCATAGTAACTGGAAAACTGCTCGAGTACAACGCGTCCCCAAGAAAGGATCCAAAGCGCTTCCTAGCAACTACAGGCCTATTTCTCTCCTTTCAGTCGTCTCTAAAGTGATGGAAAAGTATATAAACACCGAATTACTAAAATTTCTTGAAAAACAAAGTCTAATCGCATAGAAGTGGCTGACTCAGACATCGATGACAACATTGAATCTTTGGCTGACGTGTTGTTACAGAACGATACATTTAACGTAATATTTACTATAGCCAAAAAATTCAGTTAAAAACTAATGTGTTAAAATGTTTTATTTTATTTATTAAAAAAGTGGACAATGTTTCATGTTTTTGTGTTATGTGGCTGACAAATGAGTTTAAAGGCTTGCCTGTCAAACAGAAAAGTTTTTCAGTAAAAAATGCACTAGAACTTATTAATAAGATTAAAGAGGTTAAATTTACTGAAGGCGAGGTTTTAATTTCATTCGATGTAACCTCATTGTTTCCTAGCGTTCCCACGGAGCAAACTTTAAAGTACTTAGAGCAGTTGTTAAAAATGAATAACATAAATGAAAATGTCTGCAAAGAATATTTAACTTTAACAAGCCTTTGTATCAAACAAAATATTTTTCAGTTCAACAATGAATTTTTTGAACACCCCAAGGTACGGCAATGGGCAATCCGCTATCGCCATTTATTGCAGACCTTTTCATGAGCAGATTTGAAACAGATCTTGAAAGTGAAAATAGTTATTTTTCTAGAGTGTGGTTTCGTTACGTGGATGATATTTTCGCAGTGTTTAACACAAACATTTGCAGAAAAGAAGATTTTTTGCCAGATTAAACAATAAATTTGATTCTATAAAATTTTCTCATGAATTAGAAATTAATAATAAATTACCCTTCCTAGATGTATTAGTTATCAAGAATAAAGACACTTAAGAAATCGATGTATATAGAAAGGAAACCACCACTATAAGCTACATTCCGAACGACTCACATCATACATACGCACAAAAAATGGCCAGGCTGAATTTTTTAGTAAATCGGTTAATTAATTTTCCTTTAAACAAAAGTTTCATGTTTTTAGTATTCTAAACGAAAACGAACAGTAAACTACGCAATTTGACGCAAAAATGAACAAAATCGGACGCCTGTTCAGTTGCTATTCTCAACACTCAAAAATCCAAGATGGCGGCGATTTTTCCAAGATAGCAATGTTTCCTAAAGTGGGATTGTTTGGGACTTTCAGGATTTCAATCAGGACATCATCCTCAACATTTCTGGCAACATTTAGCTTTTTATTTCAAATGTAATTCCCAATGTCCTATCCTAGCTTAGACCTGAGAAGATTATGCAAATGATATACTCGTATGTATGCGGCGTGTAATATGTTTTTTTTTTAAAGGAAGGGGAAATCTTCAAAAGACAGTCGGCTATCTACCGAGCTGTGTTGGATTCCTTCTCTCTAGAGAATGCCTTACCAACTAAAAACCACCTCCCCTGGTGCGAAACAGACCTGGAACTACCTTACGGTATTACTTCAGGTAAGCTTCTCCTTTCTGCAGATTTCAGTTGTGTTGCTGTTGTGCTGCTGCTTCTCTCCTCTCCATATCTTCCTTCTCTTCCATTATCTTCTCTATCATTTTGTCTATGATGGTCCATTTGTTGTCGCTTTCTAGCATATGTGGTATGATGTTTTCTGCAGTTAGCGCCTCCCCAATCATTGCTACCGCTTCTTCCCTGACAGCCGCCCATTGCTCGCACACCAGAACGGTATGCTCGGCTGTATCCTTTTCTTCACAAAAGCTACAATGGTCAGATCCCACCAGTGCAAATCTGTGCAGATAGGAGCCAAAGCGCCCATGTCTCGACAAAAACTGCGTGAGGTAGTATCCAACCTCACCGTGCTTTCGGTGTACCCAAAGCTTGATTGTGGGTATTAGCCGTTTTGTCCACTGAGCTACCACGGTCTCCTCCTCCCATTCTTCCTGCCATTTTGCCATTGTGAGTTCTCTTCTTCTGTTCCTTTCAGCTGCCTTGTTCATGTTTTTTTGGTAAGTCCGCTCTGCTACCAGCAGGTGTATAGGTACGACTGCTGCTATTACCTATATATCCTTGGTGGATACTGTTCTGTATGAACTGGCGATTCTTATAGCGATTTTCCTCTGGGTGCTTTCGAGGATCTTTCTGTACTTAGTTTTGGATAGCCAGTCTTTTCATGCAGGGGCACCGTATAACAAAATGGAGTTTACGATGCTGCCGAGTATTCTTCTCCTTCCTTCCTTGGGGCCTCCTATGTTTGGCATCAGTTTGCTCAGTGCTGCAGTCATCTTCTCGGCTCTTTCCGCTGCATTCTTGATGTGGCAGCCCATGTTCACGTTTTGCCCCTTGTACATTCCGAGGTATTTTAGTTTGGCGCTGGAGGAGATTTCCAGGTTACCGATTTGGACTGTTGGTGTCTTAACAGTCCTTCTTCCTGCCAAGATTAGCACTTCGGTTTTGTGGAGGGCAAGCTGTAATCCCTTCTTCATCAGCCACACTTCGATTCTCCCACTCAGCCATGGTGCTTGCTCTTCAATGTCCTCTCTGGTGCTACCCCGTATAATCAGAGCAAGATCATTAGCATATGCTACATAAGCACTTCCTTCCGGCATCGGCATCAGCAGTAGCTCATCGTAATATATGTGTAATATGGGGGTGGAGAGCTCTAATTTGGATAAGCAAGAGACAAAGAGAATATAAGTTTTGTTTTGAAATGTTGCGATTAAGATAAATGCCAATGACAAATGGTGGTATATTGATCAAAAAAACTAATAAAAGTTTACTAGAATACGTGACTGAAAGAAAAATCCTTACCGAGAGACATTACGAGAAAAAGACAGAATATTCTGGAAATATTTTGAGACATAATATTTGAAAGATACATATTTAGAAAACAGGGGAGGAAGCAGACCAACATAATAGCTTCTAGAAAACCTTGTCCAAATAATGAAGTGCTGAAACTACAGTCGAATCATGGCTGAGTGGACAAGGCGACATCGCCTTTAGACTGCGACGATGATGATGGTAATATCACAACCATAAAGCATTAAAGTAAGCTTATAACTACAAATAATTTGCAATATATTCACGAGTTTCATGCAACAATTATTTCAATATGATAAATTACATCCTCCCAAAAAGCAAGAAAGAAGAGAAGCAAGCCATGATATTCCACGCCCACGGAACTTCAATCCTGTCTCGTCTGAAATATGAAGAAGAATCTCTTCAGCTCACATTATTGTTGTCGTCCGGCGGAAGATGAAGGTTGATAAAGCACTGAGAGCTTTGTGATACTGTGAGACTTTTGTCTGGATCTGTATGTGCATGACGAATGTTAAGATTATTTAGTGAACAATGCATGTTACCTACGTTATACAAATATAAACAGTGCATACGAGGCTCGTTATGATAATACTGAGAGAAATCGACAGAATTAAAAGTGGAAAACTTCTTATTGGTTAGGAGCTCATCTTTCTGTGTCTCTTGTCTACTAAAGTTACCAACACCAGATAACGTATTTATAAATAAAATACAGTTTTCTCTTAGCCGTCCTAGTTTTTTATTTTATTTCAACAACACACCACGAGGGCTTACAGCCTAAATACTATCGTACCGTGGGTGTCGACAAGGAGGAAAGAGGCAACTTGTTAATTCTGGACTTAAAAGTTTGGAGGTTGGGAGGAGAAGGAAAAACATGTTCCGGCAAGGAATTCCAAAACTTGGAAGTCCTCGGGACAAAAGAGCGGGCATAACAAGATGTTCTATCCTGGTGACCTGGACAGTAAAAGGGTGCATTCGCTCTGTTCCCCTGGTATATCTGTTGGGGGCAGCAGGTGGAGGAACTATGGAAGAAAGCTCCTCTGAGCAGTGCCCGTGCAGCGATCTATAAAAGAGAGAGATGTCACCAACAGCACGTCGGTGGGCAAAGGATGGCAGCCTTTGGGTGAGGATAGGGTCACCGATGAGACATATATCTCTCTTCTGAATGGAGTCCAGGATAGCAAGTGTAGAAGCGGCAGCGGCACCCCAAATGTGGGAATAGTATTCGAGGTTTGGACTTATTTGTGAAGTATATAAGGTACCGATATTAGCTGGTGAAAAGTATTTGCGAGCCCGGAAGAGGAAACTTAATTTCTTAGCAGCCGCTTCTGCAATGGATGTGACATGTTGGTGCCAATTGAGATTTAGATCCACAGAAATGCCAACAAGTGAAAAGGACTCATTACTTTGAATAAATTAGTTATTCATTGTGATGGGTCTAGGGCCGGTGTATCTCTTATGAGATAGAAAGCAAGACTGAGATTTGGTGGGGTTGAATTGTACAATATTTCTACTTTCCCAGTTTAATATTTTTTGGAGATCCACGGAGACAGAACCCTCAATGAGTCTGCGATCCTCATCTAATTGGGCTAAACAGGCAGGTTTAGAATATTGGATATCTGAGGGTAGGGTGCTGTCGTCCGCGTAACTGTTAACTGGGTTTGATGTGCTAGAGAGGATGTCATTGATGTGTAGAAGAAACAAAGTAGGGGCTAAACCTGAACCTTGAGGAACTCCTGCGTAATTGGATACAGTTTAGAGGAATGGCCATCCACGACAACAGAAATGCTCCGGTTGGAGAGAAAATTTGCTGTCCAGGTACAGAGTTTTGGTGGTAGACTATAGGCCGGAAGGTTATTAAGCAGCGCTGCGTGCTAGACCTGGTAGCATGCTTTGGATATGTCTAGAGCGACAATCTGGGATTCACCGCGTAGTTCCATATACTTGTTCCAAGAATGGGTGACAAAGGAAAGGAGGTCGGCAGTTGATCTGCGCTGACGGAATCATACTGCCTGTGGTGGACTAGACTGTGTTTTTCAAGAAATTTCAGTAATGTGGTGTTTATATACTGTTCTATCACTTTAGAGACGACTGAAAGGAGATAACAATGGCTGGGATCTCGTCAAGGCCAGATGCTTTCCTGGTATTAAAAGAAGAGAACATCTTTCGTACCTTTTTTTTGAAAATGATATTCGTCATTTTATACGCGACATTGGGGACTGTTTGTAGTTGAACATTTGAAGGTGGGTTGAGGGTAGAATTGCCGGCGAACAACGGGGCAAAAAGTTTCCCTCGTTAGGAAAATTAACGGTAATATTTATTTCTATAATTGATTTGTTATTTAAAAAGATATATGGTAAAATGGGCAGCTAAAGAGTTTAAGCCTGATTTTAAGTTGTGATCCAAACAATTACTAAATAAAAACATTATAAGTTGAATAAAACTTTTACAATTAGGTATTACATTTTTTGTGAATTTAGTCTACGGAGGTTTATCTATAGATTTGGCATTCTGAAATACCCAACAGCACAATTCTTGGTCACGTGGTCAAAAATTAAATTGCTATTGGTATTGTTATTTGCATTCTTATAGCAAATGGCGCGGTTTATGTAGCCTGATATGTCATATCAATTTATTTTTATTTTAGGTTAATGAGAGAATAGGTTGTTTTTCGATTAATAATTTAAGTTTATATGAAAAGCTTATAAATTAAATCACGGCTTCGTTTGATCGTATTGCGAAATGAATGAGTTGTATAAGACTCTAACCTTTAAAATAAGTTATGTTAAATTCTTTTACACAGGAACAGTACGTATGCAATCAGGACTGTTAAAAATTGTGCAAATATTGCAAAATTTGAAAATAATTCAATTCTTTATTTAAAATAGAAATTTAAAGATTACTAAAGAATATTGGATAAATAATCACTTCAAGCTAACAGCTATAGCAAGTTAGAAAAACCGATTCTCGTGCGATCACTGAAGTTACGCAACCTCGGACGTGGTAAGTGCTTGGATGGGTGATCGTCTGGGAGTATTGTGTACTGTTACCTCTTTTTTAGGTAGTGGCATTTCTGTTTTGTTCTTATTAGCGAATTTTTATTTAAAAAATGAAGCGTTTTTTATTCTAAAAAATTCACTAATAGACAGATGTCGATGGCGAGACTGCAAAAAATAAAATAATAATTATATAATAAACAAAAATGCTATCAAAAAGACAACCAAGTTATTTGGTTGGTATGTTGCCCCCAAAACTCAACTTTCTAGGTTTATAGAGAATTAAGTTATACAAATTTGAAGTATTTAATGAAAATTCGCCACAATAAGGTACTTGCTGAGTCCAAACTTTTTTTAAATATATGTAGTAGCAAACCAAAAGAAGTTAATCGCCTTTTTATATTTCGAATTTATTATTATATGGTCCCGGTATATAGAACACGGTAGGTGTACCCATCTTTTAGAGCCTTGCAGGAAACACTGCTTGCTCATAAAGCTTTCCTGCTGGATTCACATCTCATCTTAACAGATTTATCTCCCTTCATTTGTAAAGTTCGTTATGAGACCTGGCCTCTCGCTATTGTTTTGTAATGATGAGTGTGTGAGATGATAAAGGTATTCTGCCTCTTATTGTGAATATTACTGCAGTTTTTATCTTTAATAATAATGATAGTATATATAACAATCATTTCAACTCACGATTATAAATTGTTAGCTCGTATTGTATCACGTAATTTATTCTGCGTTAATTAAGACGTTTTACTGTCACATCCTATATAGAAGTGAGTAAAAAGTCACAGTGATCGGGTGTAAATTCCGCGGTTAAAAATCACGCAAACCTGAAAATAGAAATGTCTGGACGCAGCAAGTGCGTTATGGTAGTGGATTTCTAAAAAATATTTCTAATACCAAATATAACTTCTCTTTTAAAGAAAGCAGGCATGAAATTTGGTTACCAGTAAAACCTACATGATAGAAACAATGTACCGTATTTCATCAAAATAACTTTATTATTCGTAAAAAATTTTTTCAAAATAAACTCAAAATGTTCCCGAAAAAACTGCTTCCTACCCAACGTACGTTAACTTCATAACTTAATAGCAAATTGAGCTGTTGAAATTATATAATATATATATATATATATATATATATATATATATATATATATATATATATATATATATATATATATATAAACAACACACCACGAGAGCTTACAGCCTAAATACTATCGTATCGTGGGTGTCGACAAGGAGGAAAGAGGCAACTTGTTAATTCTGGACTTGAAGGTTTGGAGGTTCGGAGGAGAAGGAAAAACATGTGCCGGTAAGGAATTTCACAACTTGGAAGTCCTCGGGACAAAAGAGCGGGCATAACCAGATGTTCTATGTCTGGTGACCTGGACAGTAAAAGAGTGCATTCGCTCTGTTCCCCTGGTAGATCTGTTGGGGGCAGCAGGTAGAGGAACTATGGAAGAGAGGAACTATGGAAGAAAGCTCCTCTGAGCAGTGCCCGTGCAGATATCTATAAAAGAGAGGGAGAGGTCACCAACGGCACGCAGGTGGGCAAAGGAAGGCAGCCTTTGGGTGAGAGTAGGGTCACCGATGAGACGTATAGCTCTCTTCTGAATGAAGTCCAGGATAGCGAGTGTAGAAGCGGTAGCGGCACCCCAGATTTGGGAGCAGTATTCGAGGTTTGGCCTTATTTGTGAAGTATATAAGGTATAGAGATTAGCTGGTGAAACGTATTTGCGAGCCCGAAAGAGGAAACCTAATTGCTTAGCAGCCGCTTCTGCAATTGATGTGACATGTTGGTGCGAATTGAGGTTTCGATCCACAGAAATGCTAGCAAGTGAAAAGGACCCATTACTTTGAATAACTCGGTTGTTCATTGTGATGGGTCTGGGGCTGGTGTATCTCTTATGAGATAGAATGCAAGACTGAGATTTGGTGGAGTTGAATTGTACAATATTTCTACTTCCTCAGTCTAATATTTTTTGGAGATCCACAGGGAAAGAACCCTCCATGAGTCTGCGATCCTCATCTAATTGGGCTAAAGAAACAGGCTTAGAATATTGTATATTTGAGTGGAGGGTGCTGTCGTCCGCGTAACTGTGAACTGGGTTGGATGTGCTGGAGACGAGGTCATTGATGTGAAGAAGAAACAGAGTAGGGGTTAAAGCTGAACCTTGAGGGACTCCTGCATTAATTGGATACAGTTTAGAGGAATGGCCATCCACGACAACAGAAATGTGGTTGGAGAGGAAATTTGCTGTCCAGGCACAAAGTTTTGGTGGTAGGCCATAGGCCGGCGGTTTATTAAGCAGCGCTGCGTGCCAGGCCTGGTCGAATGTTTTGGATATGTCTAGAGCGACAATCTGGGATTCACCGTGTAATTCCATAGGCTTGTTACAAGAATAGGTGACAAAGAAAGGAGGTCGGCAGTTGATCTGCGCTGACGGAATCCATACCGCCTGTCGTGGATTAAACTATGTTTTTCAAGAAATTTTAGTAATTCGGTGTTTATGTACTTTTCCATCACTTTAGAGACGACTGAAAGGAGAGAAATAGGCCTGTAGTTGCTAGGAAGCGCTTTGGATCCTTTCTTGGGGAGGGGTTGTAGTCGAGCAGTTTTCCAGTTACTGGGGAATATGCCTCTATTGTAAGATGTCTCAAATAGACGAGTCAGGACAGTAGCAAGTTCTGTTGTGAATTTTTTGAGAACAATTGTTGGGATCTCGTCAATGCCAGAGGTCTCCCTGGTATTAAGAGAAGAGAGCATCTTTCGTACCTTTTTAGTTTTGAAAATGATATCCGTCATTTTATGCGCGACATTGGGGACTGTTGGTTATTGAACATTTGGAGGTGGGTTAGAGTAGAATACCGGCGAACAACGAGGCAAAAAGAGCCTTGCCCAGGGCGGTAGAAACAATTTCATCCCCTGAAGCAAGGGGTGGGAACGTGCTCTTGCAGAAATTATTGCCAATAGATTTAGCAAGAGTCCAGAAGGGTTTGCTGCCGTTGGAGCTTGAGAGGACTTTGTTTTTGATGTGGTTATTAAACGAGTTTTTTGCCTGAGAAAGAATGCGGACATATCGATTTCTTACATCGTTATATGCTTTACGGTTTTCTTGACTGGGATTGTGTAGAAGCTTTGACCTTTTCAAGTCTGGCCTTATGACAGAATTTAGAGAACCAGGGCTTTTAAGTGGCTCAAGAGGTTTTCTGTGTACATGGAATAAATAATTCCATGCCAGCTTCGATAATTTCGGTGAGGTTTTTTGATATATCAGAGGGGCCAGGATGAGAGAAGAAGACAGACGCAAATGGAAATGAGGAAAAGTAATCCCGCATTTCGTCCCAGTTCGCGGAGTTGTAGTGCCAAACGATACGTGGGTGTGATGACTGTGTGACCTCAGATTGCATTGCGCAGAAAGCAGTGACCATGCCGTGGTCTGAGCGACCAAGGGGGGCGGTGACTGATGTCTTATACACCAACGGCTTATGGGCCAGCCTGTGGTTATTAAAATAATTTTGTGAGATGCAGCTCAAGACAACCTATAATTAACATATACAATTATTTTCCGCATCATATATAATAACGGATAAATCGCGCTTTACCATATAAATGCGTCACTTGTATATGCGTTTTCTAGGGGGTCAAGTTTGCGATCATTTTAAGAGATCTTCTTACAATTAAAAAGTCGATATCTCCTCAAGACCGAATTTTTTCTATGAAAATTCGCTAAAAAGTACAGACTATTGAACCATACACTCTATAACTAAAACTACTGTCAAGAAAGGGTCTATTTGAAATGATTTCTCTGCAAATATTTTAGTAAAATGAAGAACAATGACGATTGAAGCTGAAACTCTAGACTTTGTAAAACACGTTTATTGTGAAAAATTCCTTTACATAACCCACATTTGTTTCAGGTTCTTTATTTAAATGCTGCCAATTTAAACATTCTAAATCGCGACTTTGACGGTTTGAGAAGAAAAACTATAAAATTTTAAAACTATTTTTTCTGGTATTTCTTGACCTTTTTGCGCCAAAAAAACTTAATCCTGGTTTGTAATATACAATAGATTTCGTTATCCATACAAAATAGTTTGGTTTTATGCAATTCTCTGGCCATCAGTGGCACCCAGAAGTTTTTCTTTAAATGCCTATAACTTTTTTTCTGTTAACTTTTCTGAAAATTCAAAAGTCGAGATTTCGTCAATATTGAATTTTTTTAAAGAAAATTCTCAAAAACAGCAAGTTTTTAGTTGACAGTTGTAACTATGGACTGGTCTATGGTTCAAAGTGCACATTTACCCGATTATTGACATATTTCAATTTGACTGCTAGATAAACGAAATATCATCATCGTTACCGATATCGTCAAATCCTACGGCTAAGTTCATTGCTAACGATGTCATCCACGTTTTATGCAACCCATAGTTTATCTTTTTTACTTGCCCTTTATTCACGTAGCTTCAACTTTATTATGTTTTTTTTTGTTTATTGTTTTATCACACAAAATGCCACGCTACCTCGATTATTAGTGAACTTTTTTAAATATATATATATATATATATATATATATATATATATATATATATATATATATATATATATATATATATATATATATATATATATATATATATATATATATATATATATATATAGGTATATACGTATTACACCGATAACTCAAAAAATTATGGGCCGATTTTGATAATATTTTCTGAGTACCTTTCTTTTACAAGTGGTTGAATAAGTTCGTTAGACAGGAAAATCGGCCCAGGTTCTCCCAGAAAATGTTGTGTTTCCTTTCGGAAAAATTTAAATAACAAAGTAAGGGCAACCGAATTTGGTACGCGTGTTTGTATTACAAAGAATGAACCATGTACAAAAAATGTAGGTCTGTAGGTTTAACAAAAAAAAGTCATGGACATTTAACGAAAAAAAAGGGGTTTCCCTCAAAACGTCAAAATCGCCATTTCAAACGTCAACATTGGCAACATTTTGGCAAAGAACCTGAAAAAAATACGGATTATGTAAAAAAAATGTCACAAGAAGGGTGTTCTGCAAACCCTTAAGTTTCAGCTTCAACCGTCATTGTCCTTTATTTTACTAAAATATTTCCAGAAATTTCATTTCAAATAGACCCTTTCTCTGATGCTTTGGCGGTAGTTTTAGTTAAGTTTATGGTTTAACGGTCTATAATTTTTAGCTAATTTTCGTAGAAAAAATTCGTTAATGAAGAGCTCGAGACTTTTGAATTTTAAAAAGACTTCTTCAAATTAGTGCCAACTACACCCCCTAGAATCCATACCCGGGTTCATATTAAGTTTGTAGTGAATTTTCGTAGAAAAAATTCATTAATGTTACCTACCAAAATTTAGCTCTGTAGGTCAAAAGACAAAAAAGTTATAGGCATTTAAATAAAAATAAATTGGGGTTTTATTCAAAACGTCAAAGTTGCGATTTAAAACGTCAAAATTGGCAACATTTAGGCAAAGGACTTGAATCTAATACGGGCTATGGAAAGAAAATGTCTCAAGAAGAATGTTTTACAAACCCTGAAGTCTTAGTTTCAACCGCCATTGTCCTTCATTTTACTCAAATATTTCCAGAAAATTCATTTCAAACCCTTTCTCTGATGTTTGGCAGTAGCCTTAGGTAAGAGTTTAATGGTATATAATTTTTGTCGAATTTTCGTAAAAAATCAATAAAGCCCAATATATCCGTTATTATACAAGATATGAAAAAAATTGTATATATTAATTATAGCGTGTCTTGAGCTACATCTTAAAAAATATTTCTACAATCACAGGGTGGCCCATAAGTCGTTGCTGATACAAATTCTCTTTTTTTAATCAAACACGCCTTATGTTATTGCATTTTTGCATTTTCCACGAAATTTAATGCATGTTTGTAAGAAAAGCAATTCTGGACGCAGCAAGTGCGTTATAGTAGCGAATTTTGATCAAATGCTTCATATTTGAATAGCTCAATTTGCTATTAACCTATAAGGTTTACCAAGAAACTAATTTTTTCGGGAACACTTTAAGTTTACTTTCGGAAATTTTTGTACGTTTTCAAACAATAAAGTTATTTTGATGAAACATGGCACATTGTTTTTACTATATAGGTTATACTGGTAACCAAATTTGATGCCTGCTTTCTTAAAAAACACACATATATTTGCTATTAAAAACATTTTAATGAAAATTCACTACCATAACGCACTTGCTGCGTCCAGGCTTTCTTAAGTTTGCAGCGGTCCCCGTTCTATTTCCATTAAACCATCTACGAAATGAACAAAAGTAAATTACAACACGGAACTCAAGCTATACTTCTCTGGTTTCTCCCATAAAAATAAATATTGTTCGAGTGCAGTATCTGTCCATCTTCTGAGTCGTTGTTAGGCTTCAAATGAGGCAATTTGTATGAACATCGCAGAAGAGGAACGCTCTGTTCTGGCCCTCCCGTTGTTTGGAACTGTGCACCCTGATTGATTGGTCCGACTCAGCAAATACAGTATTAGAATTAGAATGAAATCATTCTGTCTATACATACAAATGTGGCAATCATTGAGAAAGTGGAAATACTCCACTAGTGCTTATCTCAAAAAACGACAAATAAACTTTATTATTTGTAAAACATGTTTCTTGGGGCAACACCACCTCAACAATAAGCCTGTCAGTAGAATGATGATGATGTTGCAAGAAGGCCAGCTGTATAAAAAGTCCGGACGCATTAAGCGCGTTGTGGTAGCGGATTTACAAAAAATATAAATGTAAGGCTAGATGCATTCTCACAACAATTAGAACCGTAGACCGGTTTCGCTCTAATAAGAGCTCGTCAGTACGGTATACTAATTGCTGCGAAAATACACCTATAACATAATAAGGCTATGACAGATATTTTAGTTTTCTAAATATGAATTAAGTTTCCTTCTGGAAACTTACACTATCTACAGATATAGCAAAATTGATTCTTTAGCTTCATAGAAAATTGAGTGTTGGGCATTTTTCTCAAAAAGAGTAACACTTTCGAAAGAATTCTTCAAATGTGCGCGTACTAGGACCTCTAAAATCGATCTTCAAGGTGTGTATAAGTTTAAACTATTAACTTTACTAATATGCCGTATAATAATAGTGTATAATTATGATGAAAATTCGCTACTATAACGCACTTGCTGCGTCCCAAATTTTTTTAGTCATAGGGCAGCAGACATGTTTGTTTATTTGTGCTTTGGGCTGTTGCAGTTACGTTCTTATTTTTATGTAGAGAATTATTACTTTTATTATTTTTGCGTACGAGAAAATAGGTTTCCAGTCCCAGCTATTCTCTTTTTTAATAAATAAATAAATAAAAAACGTAACAAATATTGTTTTTACAGGTGGCATCCCTTTTTTTTCTCCATCGGGGCTCGTCCGCGACTTCGCCGCCCCGAAAGCACTGCAGCGTTTGGCTTATTATGCATGCCCTTAGTCTTTTCTACTTCACCCATTCCAAAATTACTGTGCCTTGAACTAGTCGTCTGCACAGCGATTGGTAGGGTGAAGTTTTATATTGCTCTGTCTCCGGTCTAGACTGACCGTAGATCAGTTGTCTTTTGCGGTCCAGAGCTTTACACTCGCACAAAATGTGCTGGACTGATTCGTCCCCCTCGCCGCAGAGTCTGCATACGAGGTTCCCCTCGAACCGACCCATTTTATGCAGGTGTTTCTTGACGGTCATGTGTCCCGTCAAGAGACCTGTTATGTTTCTGAGCTGTCCTCTGCTAAGATTTAGCAGCTCCACAGCTCTCTTTGAACTGGGTTTGTCAATTACTGACTTCCCATGTCTAAACCCTGGACAGTCTACCCAGTACACCTTGTGTTCGTTTCTGACCCTTAACTTAATGGCGCCCCTGGCCGTGTTCTTTGTCACGCCCAGAACCGGTTCTGGTCCCATAAATGGTTCTGCTGACCCTCTCTTCGCGGGACTGTCAGTTCTTCATTGCTTTTGACCCCCAAGTGACCCGGCACCCAGATGAGGGTGACCTCATTCTGCCCAGCCAGGTCGCTCGTCTCGTCTCGGCACTCATTCACCAGCCACGAATTTACCCGTGGGCTACGTAGGGCCTTAAGGGCTGCCTGGCCATCTGTGGCTATGAGGATCCGCTTGTTGGTGTAGCTCCTCCTCTTGTTCTCCTGCACACAGTGCAGGATGGCGTACATTTCGGCCTGCATGGGCTCCGAAGGAAATACTATGTCTTACCCTCGGTCATTCCAAATAAACACCTGCCCCCGTCCCACGCTCCCCGCCGGATCCGTCCGTATACTAGACGAGCGCGTCCCATGGTATACCCGGCGTCTCCTCCCGCTATGCCTCGCGGTCGGGGGATTTCCACTGTAAAGTTGTTTTCCCTGCAGATTCGCGGGCTCGCGAAGTCTCAAGCAACGGCTTCTTCACGATCTCCTGAATTTTGCAGTGGCCCCTGGGTTGATCTTCAGTCTACCATTGCAGGCTAGTCTGTATAGTCCTAGCCTGGCTTCCCCCATAATAAAAAAGTTGGGAGGGGGGGGGGGCAGTTCCAGCAACACCTACATGGCGGCTGTTGGGGTTGTTGTGATGTGTGGCGCTGTTGTGATGCCTAGGCAAGCCATCCTTTGGATCTTGCCTAGTTTTTGTTTGGCACTGGATTGTGTCACCTTAGGCCACCAGACCAGTGCCGCGTATGCCAACGATGGTCTGACCACCCTTGTGTACAGCCAGTGGGCCATACTAGGTCTTAGTCCCCACGTATTTCCATATAGCCGCCTAGTGACGGCTAGGGCATGACTGCCTTACGCAGTATTTTTTCAACCCGACCATTCCAGATTAGCTTGGAGTCCAATACGACCCCAAGATATTTTACCTCCCTGTCCATTGGAATGCTCCTACGTATAGAGTGGGAGATCTGTGGCTCTCCCACTTCCTCCTCCTCGTAAACGGTGGCATCCCTTTTATCTATATCTATAATGCATCGGAGAACAGAGCGAAGCGCCATCTCCGTTTTTGTGGCGGTGCTAGGCTTCCACAGCAGCTCCCACGTTCACACAGTACAGGCAAAAGGAAACTGCGGAGATAAACTAGCAAGCAAAAAGAACTACTCCCCTGGCTAATAACACGACAGGCTACTTTCTAACAACATGCTAACACATAGTTGTAAAAAAGGGACGAGAAAAACATTTGTAAAAACCTGCCCCAATCGAATGAGTAGAGATTGTAACCTGTGATGAGCACTGATAAGTACAGTTTTGAGAACCTAATTCATTAAAATACAGTTTTTAGACCTGACGATTCTTTCGTTAACAAAGTTAGCGTCATCAGAGGGATGAGTAAACTGATTCATTCACAGTTTATTCGTTCCTCTGATGACGCTAACTCTATTAGCGAAACGATCGTCAGGTCTAGAAACTCTATTAGGTTCTCCAAACTGTGCCTCAATTGATAAAGTGCGAAAAGGACAATGGAATGAAAACAGCTGTTGGAGACAGAAAATGACATCGCCTTTGGACTGTGATGATGCAGATTATCTTTTTGACAGGGTCCCATAGTTACAAAAAAGGGGATGAGGTAGATTAAGAGGGAAGCGTTTAAAAATCAATTTTCCCATTAGTGTAGTACGAAAGCAAAATAAATGAAAATAAATACTGGAGAAAGAGTGCCATGGTTGCGATGTCAAGGCGACATCGCCTTCTAACTGTGATGATTTTAAATATATGTGCATAAACATTTCATTTGTAAATAAGAATAAATACTGCGAAGTATTACTATCAAGAATGGGGAACGTCCGACGATTATAATGAACACATATATATCTTCGGCTGCGGTGGCTAATGCTAAGTATGGCATGCAGTATATGAGGTCTAAGCAGGACGAGGGGCACGGTACAACAATGACTAATGAGACATATATCACTAACACGTCAGGGCACTCGGGGCTTCCCCAGTTCTCGCGAGGGGGTACCGGCAACCCCCGGACCCGAAGGCTACAACTAAAAAGCTAGCGACGTTCTTGATGGCCCGTATATCAAACTTGTGACACCCTGAAACAATAACTCAACTGCTTTACAGCCGAAATAGACAAGCAGAGATGGCTGATATCACATCCCTCTTTCTTTGCCCTCCACTCACTGCTACGGCTACGGCAAATATTTCCCATATTCCCAAGAACTGTTACTGCCACTGAACACCCCTTCCCTCTTTCACTCTCCGAACTAATGTAATGAAAATGGAAAATGTACTGAAAAACTTCACGACAGTGATTTACTTTTAAAACTTCACGTCCTTCACGAGAAATTTCAAGCCATATTTTCATTAGTTCTGCCAGACAGCACACGTTAATAAATCGTTAGTGACCTCTTATTTCATATCAAAAGTGACTCCATAAATTTAAATATTAAATACAGTACTTGCTGTTTAAATTTGAGAAAATTGTGACCATTTTAATTCATAAATATTTTACACAATACATTAATTATCCAGTGATAAACAAAGTAATTGACTTTTATAGACATTTCAAGAATTACTGAATCGATTTAGATGAGATTTTATACATACCCAAAATGGATTCAGAAAACATAAACCAAAAGCAGAAGCACAAATAATAATAATAATAATAATAATAATAATAATAATAATAATAATAATAATAATAATAATAATAATAATAATAATAATAATAATAATAATAATAATTACAGAGAATTATACTCTGGATACGTATTTCGACAACAAAATTATCTTCATCAATAGCTGTCGCTAAATTAACTGTATGGGCAAAAGTATCTTCTTCATGTACCTAAACTTCCTACACTACGAATGATATAATACCAGTGATGTAATACCGGTTGTGCAATACCGGATGATGAAATACCAGATGATGCAATACCGGATGGTGCAATACTGGGCAATGCAATACCGGATGATGCAATAGCGGATGATATAAAAGCGGATGATTCATTGCCGGATGATGCAATACCAGATGAAATACCAGATGATGCAATATCGGATGATGCAATACCGGGCAATGCAATACCAGATGATGCAATACCGGATGATATAATAGCGGATGATTCATTGCCGGATGATAAAATACCGGATGATGCAATACCGGATGATGCAATACCGGATGATGCAATACCGGATGATGCAATACCGGATAATGTAACACCGGATGATGTAATACACGCACTTTCGTGTGTTCAATGAAGGCGCCTAACTAATTGTTGGGTTTATGTTGAAATCAACCATGGATTATTTCGCGTTATTTAAAAAAAATAGTGCTGCAAATTGAATGACAACTTCCACATAGCTGTGATAATGTATTTTCTTCAGAAATACATTCTCACGGAATGAATTTAGGCCCATGACTTGACCACAAAGGAAATATTTGTATTCCTATACACACAAACTCGTGAAACTTGTATTATTCGAATTTTAATGAAAAAATATCATTTTCTTAAAAATCACCAGAGCCTCGGTGGTTCAAAGGTAAGAACGTGTGTCTCTGAACCGAAGGGTACTGGGTTCGATACCAGGGTTCTCCTTTAACTTTTTCAGTACATACTGTAACATTAACATCAATCGAGGTTCTGGAATTGTATTTGAGCAAGTTGAATGTCTGCACGTTCCGCCCTTCGGCGGACGCGTAAAGCCGTCGGTCCCGTGTCCATGCGATGTTGGGCACGTTAAAGATCCATACCCTCCTTACAGAAAGGCAGGGGTTCGGCAAAATTTCCAGGATGGTGAGGTGAACCTGCTTCCTGGCGTCGGTGATTGGTCATAGTCGCGAACATAGGCCGACGTTAAAGAAACAAAACACACACATTAAAAATCACCCTTTATTTAGCGCCTACCCCCTGAAGCGATCTTATCCAAAAAACAATTCGAAGCGTTCCTTTGGCGGGTGCTAACTGGATACCAAATTTGAAGGTGATATATCAATTCGTTCAAAAGTTATTGCGACTATTAAGAGACAGACGTACATGCCAACAGACCGACAGACAAAAACAATTTCCTTCCAGAATCAAGTTTTCTATGTTTTGAGACTTTTTACACCGTTTTAATTTTAAAAATTCGAAATTTTTGTCAACAATATTCCACCCTCAAACATTCAACCCCTAATCCAATTTTAGCATATAATACCAGATATGTAAGGCTAGGTGTATTCTCACCATAATTAGGACCGTAGACCGGTTTCGCACTAATTAGAGCTCGTCAGTACGGTAGCTCTAATTAGAGCGAAACCGGTCTACGGTTCTAATTGTGGTGAGAATGCATCTAACCTTACATGCTGTGTCCCTATATTGAGGAAGAATGGGACAGGGCTGACAATTTACTAAATTGCTGGTTGTTGTATACAATCTCTATTTTTTAACATTGTGTGTTATTTGGAGCTGCCGTGACAACATACTACTTGGTTCCGAAACGAGATGGCGGCACGTGTTTCGTGTCTTACATCTCACTTAGAATACCAGATGTTTGATGAAATTAAAAGTTTTCTAATAAATAAACCCTAAACCGTTATATTACTCGAGTTTTAACGAAAAAATGTCAATTTTCACCAAATCATCCCCCATTCATCCCCTACCCCCTACAGCGATTGTAGCCAAAAACAACTCGAACCGTTCGTTTGTAGAGTGCTAAATGAATACCAAATTTAAAGACGATATCTCAATTCGTTCTAAAATTTTCGTGGCTACAAACAGACAGACATGCAGACCGAAAGACAAAAAAATAATGGTTCCCAAATCATGTTTTATATGTTTTGATACTTTTTACGATCTTTAAGCAAAAAATAATTAAAATTTTGGTTGCCGATGCGATACTTCTACACGTTGTGACGACGTGGAAGTAATATTTGAATTAACTGGACCCATATCTGAACTCATCAAAATTTGTGGGTTCACTTTGCGGATTTCTAAACTTTACAAGGGTGTTCAAGGAGGGGAGGATAATGAGGGAGGGGGGTTGTCGGGATAACTGTTATAATTTGAACTGGATAGACATGGTAACGATCTAATTTAATAATAAATGAATAAAGTCTCTAACAAAAAAAGTCTCTTAACAACTATCAAACTAAAGCTGCCATCAGCAAACTTGCGTATTGTTTATATAAACATGTGAAGTGATGATGATTTCAATGGCAACGATTACAATATCTATCTGACCTACTTAACTACATAAAATTTACTCTAATTTATGGTAGCGAATTTTCATAGAAATGTTTTTATTATAAATTAAAATAATATTAAAATATATTTCCACGCCTAGGGACGCTCTCCCGGAAGCTTTCTGTTCCATGAACAAGGGATTTAACTTTCAATAATCCGTGGTTACTTTCAATACCCAAAATTTATTATTACTTCCACATCGTCACCTGTGGAAGTATCGCATCGACGACAAAATTTTCAATTTTTTTTTCGTTTAAACGTCGTAAAAAGTATCAAAACATATAGAAAAAATGATTTGGGAACGACAATTTTTTTGTCTGTCGGTTTGTATGTTTGTTTCTAGCTACGATATATTTAGAACGAATTGAGATATCGTCTTCAAATTTGGTATACAGTTAGCACTCGACAAACTAGCACTTCGGATTGTTTTGGGTAACATCGCTTCAGGGGGTAGAGGATGAATGTGGGGGTGATTTGGTGAAACTTGACATTTTTTCGTTAAAACTCGAGTAATATATCGTTTTAGGGTTTCATTGATTGTTGTTGCCCTGACTTGGTCAAACTGGTCCATACTACGTAGAGACTGCGAGACTACTTCTCTGGCTTCACTTTTGGGTTTTGTTTTTGCAAGTCAACGACGTAGTCAGCGCGTTCGCTAACTAGAACAAGAGGCCCTTCTGAATTCTAGATGTTCTAGGATGTTCATACACGTTTCTGTGACTGATTTCGCTGCTCTTGACAGCATCCTCAGACAGATAAAAATTGAATTAATACGAAATCATGACAAAGTATTACAACTTTTTTGAAAAAATATTTAGATTTATTTTGTTTAATTTAATGAATTCCCCTTTCTTGGATATTCTTCTTCCTAATTAGATAAATAAAAACAAAATAAATCTAAATATTTTTTCAAAAAAGATTTAATACGAAAATGAATTGATGTATGTCGATATTTTCAATATATATATATATATATATATATATATATATATATATATATATATATATATATATATATATATATATATATATATATATATATATATATATATATAGTCTGCTTTGTTACTGTTATAGGTTAGTTATATCTTTATATTAAATATTGACATACATCACCTAGACATTTTGAAGACCTCATCCGTCATTTGTGTTTCATTTTAATTTTAAATTGTAAAGAATTTTTTGATCAAAACATATTAACATAGCAACAGATCTTTATTTGTAGTTTTCATGATTTCGTGTTGATTCAATTTTTATCTATCTGAGGATACTGTCAAGTGCAGCGAAACCGGTTACAGAAACGTTGCAGAACATCCTAGAACATCTAGAATTCAGAAAGGCCTCTTATTCCAGTTAGCTTACACGCTTTCTACGTCCTTCACTTATAGAAACCAAACCCAACAGTGAAGCCAGAGAAATAGTCTCCCAGTCTGTATGTAGTTTTAGGGTTTATTTATCAGAACACTTTTAATTTCATCAAACATTCGGTATTCTGTGCTGAAATTAAATTAAGGGTTGAGTGTGTGGGGATAGAACATTGTTGACAAAAATTTCGATTTTTTTGCGAAAACGGCGTAAAAAGGCTCAAAACACATTAGAAAACTTGAGGAGGAAAATCGTTTTGTCTGTCGATCTGTCGGTCGGGCGATCTGTCGTCATCATGTACGTCTGTCAGTTAATAGGGGCATTAACTTTCGAGCGAATTGAGATATACTCTTCAAATCTGGTATCCAGTTAGCAGCCGACAAAGGAACCCTTCGAATTGTTTTTGGGTAAGATCGCTTCAGGGGGTAGGGGATAAATAAGGGGTGACTTGGTGAAAATTGACATTTTAAAAAATAAAACTCGAGTAATATAACGTTTCAAACATTTATGAGTGCAGGAATATAAATATTTCTTTGTGGTCAAGTCATGGGCCCTACAATCATTCCATGAGAATGTCTTTCTGAAGAGAATACATTATCACAGCTATGTGGAAGTTATGATTCAATTTGCAGCCATGTTTTAATTTGATGTGCGTCTACCAAAACTAGCGTTTCTAGATTTCACGAAAATTGAGTTGTTGCTATTTAAACACTCTGGACGCAGCAAGTGCGCAATGGTAGTGCATTTTCATAAAAATGTTTTTAATAGCAAATATGTTTTTTTAAGAAAGCAGGCATCAAATTTGGTTACCAGTATAATCTATATATTAGAAACAATATGCCATGTTTCATCAAAATAACTTTATTGTTTGAAAATGTACAAAAATTTCCGAAAGTAAACTTAAATTGTTCCAGAAAAAACTGGTTTTCTGGTCAACCTTATAGGTTAATAGCAAATTGATCCAAAATTTGAAGCATATAATGAAAATTCGCTACCATAACGCACTTGCTGCGTCCCGAATTTCTTTTCTTACAAAGATGTATTATATTTCTATGGAAAATGCAAAAATGCAATAACATAGGGCGTGTTCGATTAAAAAAAATTCACTAAAAAAAAAGAAGAAAATTTGAATCACCAACGACTTATGGGCCATCCTGTAATTGTGGAAATATTTTTTAAGATGTAGCTTAAGACACCCTACAATTAATGTATACAACTTTTTTTCGTAACTTGCATAATAACGGATATATTGCGCTTTAATGATTTTTTACGAAAATTCGACAAAAATGATATACCATTAAGCGATAAACTCTATAGCCAACACTACTGCTAAAGCATCAGAGAAACGGTCTATTTGAAATTAATTTTCTGGGAATATTTTAGTAAAATGAAGGACAATGACGATCGAAACTAAGAGTTCAGGCTTTGTAAAACATTATTCTTGAGACATTTTCCTTCCATAGATCATATTAGTTTCAGGTTCACTGCCTAAATATTACCAATTTTGACGTTTTAAATCGCGACTTTGACGTTTTGAGGAAAACCCAAATTTATTTTTCTTTAAATGCCTGTAACTTTTTTGTCCTTTAACCTGCAGCGCTAAATTTTGGTAGGTAGCTTACCTATTATGATATAAACCCTTGTACCAAATTTCGTTGCCCTTGCTTTAATTCCAGAGATATAAATTTTTTTTCGAATGAAAACTCAAAATTGTCCCAAAAAACCTCGTCCGATTTTCCTGACTAACAAACTTATCCAAGCGATTTACAAAAGGAAGGTACGTGCCAAATTTTGTCAAACTCGACACATTATTTTTTGATTTATCGGTGTGATACATATACATATATATATATATATATATATATATATATATATATATATATATATATATATATATATATATATAATTATAAACATATAAAAATTGAAACCGACCCCGGATATGGGTTCTAAGGGTCCTAGTTCGCGCTCATTTGCAAAAATTTTTTCAAAATTCAAAAGTCGGGATCTCCCCATTAGTGAATTTTTTCTACGAAAATTCACTAAAAGTAAGTATATGAAAATTTGTTACCACAACCCACTTGCAGTGTCGAGATTCTTCTTATGCCTAAAGAGTCACCTGTAACCTGAAAATGGCGCATTATCATGTAGATAATGTTAATTTATTTATTCCTTTGATTACAAGAGGACTCAAATATAACACAATTCAATACCACTAGCATATCAATATTTCATGCAGCCATCTAGAAAGATACCCGATAAATAAAGAACACATCAGCCATACGCCCATAAATATTATTTCCATCTCCACCCTCCTGTTTCGATTAACAGTTGTTTTCCATCCTGAGCTCGCAACTCGATTACTAATATTTCTTAGCGGGCCTCATAGCAATGATTAGTGATTAAAAGTTGTCAGATGGCGTGTCGACTGGCCATAGATCACTAGAGGGGGCCCGAGGGGCATCTGGCCTCAACCCGTCTCTGTAAATCATTTGATCCATAACCTGTAATCACTACACATAAATACCCAACTATAGTTCTACTGCACGGCCACTACGTAAAACACTTGATTGATTTCTTAACGATCAATAATAATTCTTTAGTTCTAAAATTAACTTCTGCACACCTGCGACTGTAGTGGTAGACGAAAGAAAACCCAGATAACTTTATTAATGAAGATATTAGATATTATAACGAATCTGGGTTCATCTGTGGAAATTACCTTAAGTTATTTGGAAAGACCTACTGGTAAAATAATGAGATTAAGTAACACAAATAAAAATTTCAGTGTAACTAATTCTTAGCATACAAAATAAAATGCATGGTACGCATCATGAGGAGATGCCCCATCTTGTTGGTACCCAGTATGATTCAGTAAATTCCTCTCTTGTTCATAAGCCGGAATCACCTGTATATTATATAGCGCTATATATACCGACTTTCCAAAAAATACGAACACTCAGTAAGAGTTGTCCAACTGCAACGAAATTTTCTATACTAACGGGTGGGTCGTTTAAGATTTGAAATTTGAATCGGCTATATAAACTAATGAATATTTTTTCAAAGTTATGAGTTTATTAGAAAGATTGAACCTTTCCATTTAGGAATGGAAGACAACATCATTCAAATGACTGCCACGGCTAGCCTTACAATACCCCATTCGATCAGTCCAATTTTTCAGTACATTTTCGATTGTTTGGGCCTCCATTTCGTCAATGGCAACTTTGATTTCATGTTTCAAGTCGTCAATCGTCTCCGGGTGGTTAGCGTAACACGTGTCCTTAACGGCTGCCAACAAAAAAGGTCTAACGGAGTCAAATCGCAGCTTCGAGGTGGCCAATTGACATCAGCATTTCGGCTGATTATGCGATTTTCGGAAACAGTGCGCAAAAGATCGATTGTTACGTTGGCTGTGAGGCACGTTGCGCCGTCCTGTTGAAACCAAATCTCTTCTATGTCATACTCTTCAATTTTGGGAAACAAAAAAACTCTTAGCATGACGCGGTAGCGATCGCCATTCACCGTAATGGCGTTTCCTTGCTCATTTTCGAAGAAAAATGGCCCAATAATGCCGCCAGACCAAAATCCGCACCAGACAGTCAATCGTTGTGGATGCATTGGTTCCTCCACGATGACGTGTGGATTTTTTGAGCCCCAGATACGACAATTTTGCTTATTGACGTATCTTCCGAGGTGGAAATGAGCTTTATCTGAAAAGATGATTTTTCGGTAAAAATGCTCATCTTCGATCAAGCGGTCTTCGACCCATTGAGCAAACCAAAAACGCATCGGATGTTCATGCGGCTTTAGCTCTTGTACTAATTGAACTTTGTACGCATTCATACCGAGATCTTTATGCAACATTATTCTCAAAGAAGTGCGTGAAATGTTTAATTCTTGAGAACGATGACGAGTTGATGTTGATGGTCGTTCACGCACACTCTGAGCAACAGCAGCGATGTTTTCGGTTAAGCGCACTGGACGAGTACGTACACGGGTTGTTTTATCCAACAACGATGCAGTTTCACGAACTCGCTTCACAAATTGATCCACAAACTGCGTTTTTGGCACATCCTTTTTGTCAAATTTTTTTCGTAAATTTCTTACAGTTTGAGTAGAAGACTCACCACTTTGGAAATAAGTGTTTAATATTTCCCAACTTTGTTCAAGTGAAAAGCGACCCATTTCATAAATGTTAAACATAAAACTAACTTTCTGTCACATCGGTAATGTCATCAAACCTTCCAACCACAAAATAACCCATAGTTCAAATTCCAAACGTTAGATGGCCTACCCTTTACTATGTTTTGTCTCTGATAAGAAATGATAACAATATGGAAAAAACTTTAACAGTCGTACACTTTTTTAAATTTTGCTTTATCAAAACATTATCTTTTTAATTTGGGCGTCCTTCAGTTTGAAGCTATATTTCGTAGCAACTTGTCCTCCATTTATTAAGTCATCATGCCTACCCTGTTTATAGAAAAATTATAAGAATTTAAGTGAACTTGAAAAGGGGGGCAATCAAACAATCCGACGACATAGACGACAGTGTGTCAACGGTGTGACAGTGTTGGTCTATGTGGCCTGAAGAAGGGATCCATACCCGTCGCCTTGGATCCGGACGACCTCGAGCAACTTCAGCACGGAAAGACTGTTATTTGAGGATTGCAAGACTGAGTAAGACTGAGTTTCCACAACACGGTCGATTGGAAATGCTTGGTTGGGAGTTTTACAGCAAAGAGTCTCTATGGCAACAATATATCGCAGAATACGGGCTTTTGGACTTCTTTCGTATATACCATTATTATTTCTCCACTGACACCTCGACATCATGCTGCTCGGCTTGAGTAGTGTAACGGCAGATCAAATTGGGATAGTGAATGGAATCGTGTTGTTTTCTCTGACGAGTCCCGATTCCGTCTTTGGGATATATATATATATATATATATATATATATATATATATATATATATATATATATATATATATAATTTGGTAAGTACCTTCATTTTACAAGTGACTTGGATAACTAAGTGAAGATTGGAACCTGTGATGAGCACTGACAAGTACACTTTAAGAACTCGAATCACCACAACACATTTAAAAAAAGACCAGACGGTCGTTTCACTAACCAAGTTACCGTCATCAGAGGATGAAAAATTCTAACTATTGTAAAAACTAACATCACCTTATATACCAGATCTTAGGTAAAGGGACCAAACTGAGATGGGAAAATAAACGCAGGCAAATTCTGCAGTGTATTGTATTTTTATCGCGGAGGTCTGCACTGTCCCTACTAACTTATCTAAAATGTGTCCATCTATAGTAATTTTGGAAAGGCTCAACGACACCTAAATTAACATAGTTTTCTTTGTCGGAACTATCTGCATTATTATGTTATCTCTAGGACGTGTTAAAAACGTGGGAATTTTTATTTAGCGAAGAATCGATCAGGTGGCTCGTAATCGGCGGTGGTCCCACGTTCATACCATTTTTGTTGTAACTATATTTCGCAACATATATACTTTCGAAGAAATTTAGCTGTCTTGGTTGTCTAACATTTTTTATTTATTTCAGATTATCTTCATTAACGTGATGATTCTTATCCAAAATATGTCGGGCGACAGTAGATCTATCTATAGTATCGTAACGTAATTGGGCTAAGTGTTCTTTGAATCTAACTTCAATCGATCTTTTTGGTTGAGTAGTGTAACGGCAGATCAAATTGGGATAGTGAATGGAATCGTGTTGTTTTCTCTGACGAGTCCCGATTCCGTCTTTGGGATATATATATATATATATATATATATATATATATATATATATATATATATATATATATATAGATATATATATATAATTTGGTAAGTACCTTCATTTTACAAGTGACTTGGATAACTAAGTGAAGATTGGAACCTGTGATGAGCACTGACAAGTACACTTAAAGAACTCGAATCACCACAACACATTTAAAAAAAGACCAGACGGTCGTTTCACTAACCAAGTTACCGTCATCAGAGGATGAAAAATTCTAACTATTGTAAAAACTAACATCACCTTATATACCAGATCTTAGGTAAAGGGACCAAACTGAGATGGGAAAATAAACGCAGGCAAATTCTGCAGTGTATTGTATTTTTATCGCGGAGGTCTGCACTGTCCCTACTAACTTATCTAAAATGTGTCCATCTATAGTAATTTTGGAAAGGTTCAACGACACCTAAATTAACATAGTTTTCTTTGTCGGAACTATCTGCATTATTATGTTATCTCTAGGACGTGTTAAAAACGTGGGAATTTTTATTTAGCGAAGAATCGATCAGGTGGCTCGTAATCGGCGGTGGTCCCACGTTCATACCATTTTTGTTGTAACTATATTTCGCAACATATATACTTTCGAAGAAATTTAGCTGTCTTGGTTGTCTAACATTTTTTATTTATTTCAGATTATCTTCATTAACGTGATGATTCTTATCCAAAATATGTCGGGCGACAGTAGATCTATCTATAGTATCGTAACGTAATTGGGCTAAGTGTTCTTTGAATCTAACTTCAATCGATCTTTTTGTTTGCCCGACGTACTTAAGATTACAGTCTTTACAATTTATTTCATAAATTCCCGACAGTTTGTCCGTGCTATCCTTGTCTTTTGAGTTACCTAGCAAGTTTTTTAAGGTATTTTTTCTCGAAAATGTTAGTTGCAAGTTGACTTTTTAAAAAATGCTATCTAGACCCCCCGTGATTCGAAATTCAAATGGTAAGCAAACAAAGTTTATTTCGGATTTCTCTCTTTTAATTGTTGTTGATTCCGTCAACATTTTCTTTGTTTTCTGTTTGTTGATTAATTTTTCCACCGGGCAAGCAGTGTATCCGTTATATTTGGCCACGTTCTTAATATAATTTAATTCTTTGGTATATCTACTTTTGTTTAAAGGAAAATTAATTAACCGATTTACTAAAAAATTCAGACTGGCCATTTTTTGTGCGTACATATGATGTGAGTCGTTCGGAATGTAGCTTATAGTGGTGGTTTCCTTTCTATAGACATCGAATTCTAAAGTGTCTTTATTCTTGATAACTAATACATCTAGAAAGGGAAATTTATTATTAATTTCTAATTCGTGAGTAAATTTTATAGAATCAAATTCATTGTTTAATCTGGCAATAAAATCTTCTATTCTGCCAATGTTTGTGTTAAACACTGCGAAAATATCATCCACGTAACGAAACCACACTCTAGGAAAATAATTTTCACTTTCAAGATCTGTTTCAAATCTGCTCATGAAAAGATCTGCAATAAATGGCGATAGCAGATTGTCCATTGCCGTACCTTGGGTTTGTTCAAAAAATTCATTGTTGAACTGAAAAATATTGTGCTTGATACAAAGGCTTGTTAAAGTTAAATATTCTTTGCAGACATTTTCATTTATGTTATTCATTTTTAACAACTGCTCTAAATAATAGGCCGATTTTTCTGAGTAACGAAGTTGTACAAGCTACTTGCAAAAGGAAGGTATCTGCCAAATTCGATCAAAATCGGACTATTATTTTTTGAGTTATCGGTGTGATATATATATATATATATATATATATATATATATATATATATATATATATATATATATATATGTATATATATATATATATATATATATATATATATATATATATATATATATATATATATATATATATATATATATATATATATATATATATATATATATATATATATACATACATATATATATATATATATATATATATATATATATATATATATATATATATATATATATATATATATATATAAACTGAAACTGACCCTAGATATGGGTTCAAGGGGGCCTAGTTCGCGGTCATTTGAATAATTTTTTTCAAAATTCAAAAGTCGGGCTCTCCTCATTAGTGATTTTTTTTAATAGAAAATTCACTAAAAAGTTGAAACATGGTTAACACAACAAACAAAGTTTTTTAAGGGATTAATCAACAATTTAAGCTTTTTCATTTCTCCCATCTTCCATTCCCATCTAAAATATTCACGCAGACATCCATATACGAGACCAGGAGATAAAAAAAGATGATGGATTCCTGGGCTGCAACTGGCCCCGCTGATATCCAATGTAATATTTATTTATAAAATATGTGTCTAAAAGAAACACATAAGGAGACACAGTGTTGGAGTGAGTGGGCAAGTCGCAATGTATACTATTCTATTGTTATGCACATTTAGTGGCGGTGGGACAAGAAGAAGAAGAAGAAGAACAGTGCCAGGAGGCCAGGTCCGCGCTCTAAGCTCATAAATAACATGTTCAGCTCGGAGCCTGGTATAAAATATTTGATTCTTATTCGCCGATTGTTATGTTGTTCTGTCAATCAGTCTGCAGGGGCATCCGAATACCTCAGTTCTTTATCCGTAACGGGCGATCACATACCACACAACAAAATGGCGCTCAAGCAATACAGCCAGGGTTGGATTATACTAAATGCTAAGCTGACTAATTCTCTTCGATTCCAGTTCTGTTGAATAAACACGTATGATATGAGCCTGCCCAGGTAAAAGAGGAACTTGATAGGGCCCCTAAAGGGCTTAGACAACGAAAAACTCCTGGTATAGATAAAACAACAGAGGAAACGTAAAAAATCAGGAAAGTTGCCACGGTAATTCATCGAGAGTAAAAGGATTACTATTCAAACACATGCAAACGCGTAAAAATGCATTTTTTTTTAATTCACTCTTATTTTTGCTGCGGAATCAGTTTCCATTCGCCCCAGTTTTCCATAACTGTGAGTGTAGGTCCAAATCAGCGCAAAATTCGGTGTCATATACCTTTTGCCAACCATTCTGTTGCTTACAAATTGTTATAGATAATCTCTGGCACCCTCTCACTTCTCTCTCATTCCTTAATCTATTATTCTAAGAGTAAGTACATATTTTCATCTATACACACACACATATATATACAGGCTGGCGCATTGAAAACGAAACAGACCGATTGGCGTCCAGAGATTTTTTTTTAAGAAACGCTGACAATTTTAATATTGAGGGGGACATATTTTGATATAAAACTCAACTTTGTCACACCAACCCCTTAAGGGTGGTGATAACAACCCTTATATATTAAATAGGGAACAT
This sequence comes from Tillus elongatus, assembly GCA_964006375.1. Classification (NCBI taxonomy): domain Eukaryota; kingdom Metazoa; phylum Arthropoda; class Insecta; order Coleoptera; family Cleridae; genus Tillus; species Tillus elongatus. The sequence goes on from OZ023266.1 coordinate 13,716,012, forward strand.
GGGTCGAGTGTTACATCATTTGAAAGCTCTTTCTTTTATGAATTCAGCACATTAATTTTTTTGGAGGTTTTATCAACTCGTTTAAAAATTATTCACAATTGGAGTTGCAAGAACGTATTCCATTCATTGTGATAAGAAATGCACTAATTAGTCAATTTTTCGTTAAAAAAACTAAAACACAAAACCAAACGTTAAAAAATGTTCATTCAGTTAAGTAAGTGTTCAAATTGTTGACCACCAGCTTCCATACAAAAGTACAAATTTTGTTCAAAACGAGCACTGACATTCTGGAGCATTTGTGGAGTTATTTGACATAATTCTTCAACAATGCGTCGTAATTCTTCCAGAGACTCCGGTTCTGTTGCGTAAATTCTACTCTTTTAATTGCCCCATAGAAATAAGTCTAAAGGAGTTAAATCCGGTGTTCTAGGGGGCCACTCAATAGCACCTCTACGCCTAATCTATGGATCTGGAAACTCTGTTCAAAAACTCCCTAACACGTTGTGAAAAATGCGGAGGAGCTCCATCTTGTTGAAACACTAATTGATTTTCTTGATAGTGATCATCATGTTCAACAATATCAATTAGTAGAGAGTAAACGATATCTTCTAGTAACTCCAAATACGTTTCGCCACTCAAATTGCCATCAAGAAAAATTGGTCCGATTAAACGGTCTCCGAAAATGTCAGTCAAGACATTAAATTTCTGTGGAGTTTGAGTGTGGACTTCGTGAAAATTTCTTCGATTATTATCTGCCCAATAACGACAATTATGACGATTGACTGTAGAGTTTAATAAAAACGTACACTCGTCTGAAAACTGATATTGAACAGAAAGTTCCCGTTATAAGCTATTCGTGTAGTCATAACTTCACAAAACTCCAGCCGCCTATCAAAATTATCTTCATTCAGTTGTTGTACAAGATGAATTTTATACGGGTGAAATTTATGATGCTTCAATATTTGCTGAAAATTTCTTCTTTTGATGTTTGAAACAGTGGCCAATTTTCTCGTGCTCAAAGTTGGGTCTGCAGCAATTTGTCCTAAAACTTCAATCTCAGTAGTCTCATTTCTAACCGGAAATTCACGTTCAGGATCCCGTTTTTTGTTGGATACTGAACCACTTTGTCGAAACTTTGCAACTAACTCCAAAATGTATTTTCTGTTAACATGTCTGTTCGGATGTCGTTCATTAAACAAATTTGCGGTACGGTTGGCACAGTCATCGTTTTTGAAAAAAAGAGTAATTATTTCAACTCTTTCTTCTATAGAATACACCATTGTGAAATTAATTTTCGGTAGTACTATCAAGTATCAAACCGACCGATAAACTGAAATAATAAACCGCATTTCTCTCATTCCGATAAGAAATGGTCTGATAGTCAATTTTTTGTTTACAAACCAACAAAGCATTGACTATCAGCACATTTCTTATCGGAATGAGTGAAATACGTTTTTGCATCTTCAACTGTAAATAACTTTTAAACGAGTTGATAAAACTTCCAAAAAATTTTTTGTGCTGAATTCAGAAAAGAAAGCGCTTTCAAACTCAACCCATGTTCCCTATTTAAAATATAAGGGTTGTTAGCACCACCCTTAACGGGTTGATGTGACAAAGTTGAGTTGTATGTCAAAATATGTCCCCCTAATTATTAAAATTGACGTGCGTTTCTTAAAAAAAAATAGATATGGACACTGACGATTTCGCAACAAAAAACTCTCGACGAACGAAATGTTTTATGTAAATAAATCACTGTTAATTTTGGATGCCCGGTGCAACAAACTATTTAGGGTGTTCATAATAATTATGTACGTATGTAAAATACGCTGTATTACTGTGTTAGTGCACAAGAACTTAAGTTGAGTTGGAGGATCATTTGTGCCCAATCGGGAGATCGTTCTCTATCTATAGTGAGTTGTATTAATTTATTTATTTTCTTGAGGTTTAAATTTTGTTAATGAAAATTAAGATAATATGGGTTCAGGTTCACAATCAAAATAAATACTTACAAGGTACCTGCCAAATGTTATCAAAATCGGCACATTATTTTTTGTGTTATCGGTGTGGTACATACATATATATATATATATATATATATATATATATATATATATATATATATATATATATATATATATATATATTACAACGATGTTGTCGTAATCTTACCGAATTAGTTGGATTTGTTTTTGTTTTCTGTTCTAGATTACCAGCCGCAGTGTCCAACGTCAGGTCTTATTAACGGGTATTGTTTGTTTTTACATAACACACAACCTTAGTTTAAAAAAGAACTAGGGGGCTCAAAATAATCGTTTGCGGGGGGGCCCAGTCATCTTTTGTTCCGCCACTGAGCATAACGCACTTGCTGCGTCCCCAACATTTTCAAATTTAGACACAAAACTGTTACGTGGTCTTGTTCGTGTATGTAGTTACGGTACACCTGTGGAAATAGCAAAATGTAGGAAATAATAGCGGGAATGTAATCCAAGAATTTATTCTTAATAGGAGACTGTCTATAAATGCATTTAATTTATCGAAGATAATCAGTTCACAGAAGAACGTACTTCTTGAGATGGTCGATTTGATCGGTCATACGGTTTTATATGAACCGTGATACATGACATTACTTCAAGTTTATATTACTTCGAGAATGTTAACAATTCAATATAATAATAATAAGAATTATAATGAACTCCATGTTTGTTATTTATGTAGCATTTCTAAAAGTACAAGGATTATTTATCACCCAGGCATTAATCAGATGTGCTGTACGTTAATTTATTGACTGAAGGAACTTTTCTATTGAATACGTGGATGTTTATAATATATAAACACATTAACGCCTTTTTATTACCTCTATATAGCTCCGATGGAAACTTTGTTGCCAATGTCATAAAACATTTTCTGACATTAGGTGAAAAGATGGAAAAACGAATAAACAATTTCACCAGGCACTAATTCGAAAGCAAACTAAAAAAGTTCGGGACGCAGCACTTGCGTTATGGTAGTGAATTTTCATTAAATGCACAAATTTTAATAACTCAATGTCCTATAAACTTAGAAAGTTGAATTTTGGTATGTAGTAAGGCCTTTCCCAAGGCAACATATCCACCAAATTTCATTAACATAGCTTCGACATTTTCGGAGAAAAAATTTTGTTCGAAAGTAAACTCAAAATTTTCCCGGAAAACCTTGCTAGATTTTTCTGGATAACGAACTCATCCAAGCCATTAATAAAAGAAAGGTACTTGCCGAGTTTCATTCAATTCGGTTAATTATTTTTTGAGTTATCGGTTGAATACACACACAAATATACATATATATATATATATATATATATATATATATATATATATATATATATATATATATATATATATATATATATATATATATATATATATATATATATATATATATATATATATATATATATATATATATATATATATATGGTGGCACATTCAAAACGAAACAGACCGATTTGCGTCCAGAGAAATTTTTTTTAAGAAACGTTGAAACACGTCAATTTTAATATTGGGCGGGACATGTTTTGACATAAAACTCAACTTTGTCGCATCAACCTCTTAAGATTGGTGATAAAAACTCTTATATTTTAAATAGGGAACATGGGTCGAGTGTTACGACATTTGAAAGCTCTTTCTTTTCTGAATGCAGCGCACTAATTTCTTTGGAGGTTTTATCAACTCGTTTAAAAGTTATTCACAGTTGGAGTTGCAAGAACGTATTTCATTCAAATAGCCATCAATAAAAATTGGTCTGACGGTCTCCAAAAATGCCAGTCCAGACATTCAATTTCTGTGTGGAGTTTGAGGGTGGACTTCGTGAAAATGTCTTGGATTATTATCTTTTCACAATCTTTTGCAGCCAGAAAACCGTCCTTTTAAATTTTCGCTATCCTGACTGGTATAGTTGTCTACAAATTTTGTGAAACGTGTTAGAGAGGCCTTTATAAAACCTCTCTTTTCAATTAGAATGCGTAACTGTTGTATCTAAGACATGGTCCTTTGAATTTATACGCTTTAAAAGAAAATAATTTAAAGAAAATGAACGATAAAAAATGTTACTCAAGAAACGATTACACCATCTAGTACAAATAAATTGTTACAATAATAAACAGAAATGGATAACTAATTAAAAAACGTGATTTTGAGGATAAGGAAAATGAAACTCACCATGTACCCACGTGCCGGATGTTGTGAGTGCTGGTATCGGTTTTTCAATCGAATTTTCTGATGAATTAACTTCGTCTTCTGCTTGGGGTTGTCGTTACTAGCGATAGCTATAGTTGCGTTGAATAATCCGGCTCGAAGGACCAAATATGTTAATGATGTTTGATTCGTGGATTGTAGTTATTGCGGTTACTTATTAAAGTGGTCAGTATCGTGTTATGAAAATAAAATCACTTGGAAACACTTAGCTTAGTTGTATATTTAAAGTAATATAAACTAGATACTACGAGGGCGGGTCAATAAGTCCGTGACTTTTTGAATTTCCCTCCTCTTCATAGCATAAGCAACACTGCTCCTGTCAACAAGCATCTGTCAGTTGACTCCTGTCAAAATTTGAACAAGCTGCGCCATTTAGTTTGTGTTAGATAGCTATTGAAAGCAGACAACCTCTTGAGTTATAACGAAAATGGAAAAAAGTGAATTTCGTGTGTCTTGGATTATTATCTTTTCACATAGTGAATCATCTGCCCAATAACGACAATTATGACGATTGACTGTAGAGTTTAATAAAAACGTACACTCGTCTTAAAAACAGATATTGAACAGAAAGTTCCCGTTATCAGCTATTTGTGCAGTCATAACTTCACAAATCGGCAGCGCCGATCAAAATCATCTTCGTTCAGTTGTTATACAAGATGATTTTTATACGGGTGAAATTTATGATGCTTCAATATTCGCTGAATAGTTCTTCTTTTGATGTTTGAAACAGTGGCCAATTTTTTCGTGCTCAAAGTTGGATCTGCAGCAATTTGTCCTAAAACTTCAATCTCAGTAGTCTCATTTCTAACCGGAAATTCACGTTCAGGATCCCGTTTTTTGTTGGCTACTGAACCACTTTGTCGAAACTTTGCAGCTAACTCCAAAATGTATTTTCTGTTAACATGTCTGTTCGGATGTCGTTCATTAAACAAATTTTCGGTACGGTTGACAAAATCATCGTTTTTGAAAAAAAAAGAGTAATTATTTCAACTCTTTCTTTTACAGAATACACCATTGTGTATCAAGTATCAAACCGACCGATAAACTGAAATAATAAACCGCATTTCTCTCATTCCGATAGGAAATGTTCTGATAGTCAATTTTTTGTTTACAAACCAACAAAACATTGACTATCAGCACATTTGTTATCGAAATAAGTGAAATGCGTTTTTGCATCTTCAACTGTGAATAATTTTTAAACGAGTTGATGATAAAACTTCCAAAAAAATGAGTGTGCTGAATTCATGAAAGAAAGAGCTTTCAAATGATGTAACACTCGACCCATGTTCCCTATTTAAAATATAAGGGTTGTTATCACCACCCTTAAGGGGTTGATGTGACAAAGTTTAGTTTTATGTCCACACATGTCCCCCTCAATACTAAAATTGACGTGTTTCAGAGTTTCCTAAAAAAATTTATCTGGACGCAAATCGGTCTGTTTCGTTTTCAATGCGTCACCCTATATATATATATATATATATATATATATATATATATATATATATATATATATATATATATATATATATATGTATGTATATATAAACATATAAAAATTGAAACTGACCCCGGATATGGGTTCTAGGGGTCCTAGTGCGCGCTCATTAAAAAAAAAATTTGCAAAGTCTTACCATCGATACCTCTATTAGTGATTTAAAAAAAATAAAAATTCACTAAAAGAACAGCATCTTTTGACGTCATTTATAATAATTTTTTTGATATTTGCTAGTAGAACAGTCAGTTCAACGTCACTTTAGATGAAAAAGATACAAGCTTTAGTTTTGGAAAATGTGGCTTCTGAGTAATTTCCAATTCAAGACCTTAAAAATTTAAGATTGATAGATTTTTTTTTGAACACAAAAAACAAACATTTCCATCATAATGGAAACAGAATTTAGACAAGAAAGGGAGTTTGTAAGTTGAAGATAGAACATTTTGTATTTTGTTATACAAATCGTCAAAAGTCTTGCTAAGATTTGCCTAACCAACATTAACTAAAAGAAGCAAAAACTGTGCTTAAGTTTCTGAAATTTAAAAATTGTTTTTTTGCAAAATAACCAACCAAGTATTTTTTGTTAAAATTTCCAAGGTGAACAGCAACTTCCATTATAGAATAAATAGGACATTTAGCCGAAAATCTAAATTTAAACCTCTACTAAGCTATAAGCACGTAAAACATCCTTTGCTAAAATACATATTTAGACCGTTGAAGTGAAACTCATTTCTTACGTCTTCTTAGCTGTTGAAATTCACTGAAATAGTTAATAAATAAAAAAAAACCTTGGTACATATGTCTTTAATAACACACATATCTTAGAAAACAAACAAATCGGTGAAAAATGTCTTTAATAACACAAATATCTTAAAAAAACAAATAAATCAGTGAAAACTTTCATTAAACAAGCTCTCATCCCCATGTTCAAAGCTGACTAAGGTCCCAGAATCTTCATCATAACTTGCCACAAGATTCCAGGAGTCAGGAGCGTTTTCAATAAAGATTATTTCATCTTTCTCGCTGGCATAAGCTGTAAAAATTTCATCAGCATTTGTATCTTCTACAAGTACTTCTTGACTTGTGGAGGGTAATTGATCTGAAGAACTAGTTACTATAGGATCTGATCTAGTCGTCAGATTCTGATTGTGTGCTCTTTCTTCTATTATTATCACCTCAGCGACTGGCCTGTAAAAGATAATAAAAAATAATAGACACAACATCATCTCTAACTGCTTAAGTGATTTTAGTGCAGGTTGTAGTACGATTTCAACATTCAGTAGTGTGTGTAAGTGGTGGACCAACCTCGGCATACAAGTCCCGCCAGCCAGAGTCTTTTACAGATTAGAAAAAATATACATTATATTAGCGGGGTTCCAGACGATACCGCCTTGGGTTGAGTGCTGGCGGTTGACGTGTGTCCAGTCGACCCGGAGGGGGTTGAGATCTCTGATGAGTGGTATACACCCGAAGTTTGAGGCCCCCACTGTGTGCTTCGAAACGGACGGACGGCCTCGGTTGGGTGATGTTCGGGAGCGGGACTCGATGGCATGTCGCCTTGAATCTAGCACTGGTGGTTGTCGGGTCTAGACGAACCCGGAGGAGAGCTGAGATCTTTAGAGGTGGATTACAACTAGAGATCGAAGCCTCTTCTGTGAGCTTCTAAACGGGGAAACGACCTCACTTGGATGCTGCTCGAATCGGGGACTTCATGATACTGCCTCGAGTAAAACACTGACGGATGTCTGGTCCAGACGAACTCGGAGAGAGGTTATCTTTCTTTTGAGCTTTGAAACGGGCAAGAGTCTTTGCTCAGATGGCAGTACATCTGTCAAACAAAGTTTCACCTCACACATATCGTCTCCTGCCGGAAGCTCGATTTGTTGGGTGAAATTTAAGCAAACGCTGGCGGGTATTGGGTCTTGATGAACCCGCTGAGATCTCTAGGGGTGGATTACACCTGGAGACTTGGGCCTACTCTGTAAGCGTCGAAACAGGCTAACGACCTCGTTGGATGCTGCTCGAGGGCAGGACTTCATGATACCGCCTCAAGTCAATGAAACACTGGCGGGGGTTTGGTACACGTGAGGCTGGAGGGAGGCAGATATCTCTGGGGAGTGATATGCACCCGGATTGTGACGCCTTCACTGTGGGCTTAGAAATGGACAATTTCCCTCGCTTGATTGTTACTCGGCAGCGGAGTTCCAGGTGATACCGCCCTGGGTTAAGCACTGGCGTGTGTCGTGTGTCCAGACGACCCGGAGGGGGCTGACGAACTCGGAGAGAGGTTATCTCTCGTTGAGCGTCGAAACGGGCAAGCGACTTCACTCAAATGGCAATACACCTGCCAAACAAACTTTCACCCTTAAGAAAAAATTGACTCCCGCAGGGAGCTAGAATTGATGGGTGAAATTTAAATAATTAGACGTGAGCCACAATACACCTAAGGTCGCGGTGAAGGGATTGGAATAGTCCACTCACAATAAATCTAATCTAATCTAATCTAATCTAGTTATTGCATGGCAATATTGCAAGCCGATTCACTGCACACCAAATTATTGTCCCATTGTTAGTTTTAAGCGTAGCGACTCTAGATACACCATCGCCACCTGAGTGAAGTTCGATAATATGGCCAGGTGTCCACTCACATTGAGCTAAATTGTTGTTCCGTGAGACCATGGTTTCCAAAACTGCTGGGCCCTCTGTGCTTGAGTAAAACGAGGTAGCCTATTTCGATTTTGATCCAAAACCAGTCTCTCAGGGGGTGCTTTTAGTGAGCCTCCTATGAGGTAAGTGGCCAGGAGTTAGGGGTGTTAGGTCATTGGGATCATCGGGACCATTAGACACTTGGGTAAGAGGACGGGAATTCATGCAAGCCTTTACATGTACTAGGATGGTATATAACTCCTCAAATATGAACTTATTGTCATTTATAATCCGTTTTAACAAGAGTAAGGCAACTCGTGTGTTGCCTTCCCAAAGACCTTCCAACGTAGGTAACCCATTTTTAAGAATTTCAATTTCCGAGTTTTCAATATCTGAGCCCTCTCGTCATTATCATTTAAGATATCTATTTGGATTTGCATTTCTTGGAATCGATTCAGCAATCTTTTGCAGTCAGAAAACCGTCCTTTTAAATTTTCGCTATCCTGACTGGTATAGTTGTCTACAAATTTTGTGAAACGTGTTAGAGAGGCCTTTATAAAACCTCTCTTTTCAATTAGAATGCGTAACTGTTGTATCTAAGACATGGTCCTTTGAATTTATACGCTTTAAAAGAAAATAATTTAAAGAAAATGAACGATAAAAAATGTTACTCAAGAAACGATTACACCATCTAGTACAAATAAATTGTTACAATAATAAACAGAAATGGATAACTAATTAAAAAACGTGATTTTGAGGATAAGGAAAATGAAACTCACCATGTACCCACGTGCCGGATGTTGTGAGTGCTGGTATCGGTTTTTCAATCGAATTTTCTGATGAATTAACTTCGTCTTCTGCTTGGGGTTGTCGTTACTAGCGATAGCTATAGTTGCGTTGAATAATCCGGCTCGAAGGACCAAATATGTTAATGATGTTTGATTCGTGGATTGTAGTTATTGCGGTTACTTATTAAAGTGGTCAGTATCGTGTTATGAAAATAAAATCACTTGGAAACACTTAGCTTAGTTGTATATTTAAAGTAATATAAACTAGATACTACGAGGGCGGGTCAATAAGTCCGTGACTTTTTGAATTTCCCTCCTCTTCATAGCATAAGCAACACTGCTCCTGTCAACAAGCATCTGTCAGTTGACTCCTGTCAAAATTTGAACAAGCTGCGCCATTTAGTTTGTGTTAGATAGCTATTGAAAGCAGACAACCTCTTGAGTTATAACGAAAATGGAAAAAAGTGAATTTCGTGTGGTCATCAAACATTATTTTTTGCGGAAAAAACCATTACTCAAACCAAGGCTAAGCTTGATAAATACTATGGGGGCTCTGCACCATCAATTTCCATGGCAAAAAAGTGGTTTACCGAATTTCGTTGTGGCCTTACAAGCACAAATGACGCCGAACGTTCTGGACGCCCAGTTGACGTCGCTACACCAGAAACAATTGAAAATTTTCACGATATGGTGTTGGCCGATTGGAAAGTACGGAAGATTGTGGATTGTGCATGATCACTTGGGTATGAGAAAGCTATCCGCAAGATGGGTGCCGCGTTTGCTCACAATCGACCACAAATCCAATCGTCTGACAACTTCGAAGGGGTGTTTGGCGTTGTTCAACCACAATAGGGACGAGTTTTTACGCTGTTTCTTAACCGATGACGAAATATGGACCACAACACACCAGAGACCAAGCAGCAGTCAAAACAGTGGGTTTCTCCGTGCGTATCGGCGCGGAAGAAGGCCAATGTGGGTTTGTCAGCCAATAAAGTAATGGCGACCATTTTTTGGGATGCACGCGGTATAATCCACATTGATAACCTTCAAAAGGGAAGAACAATGGTGAATATTATACCAACTTACTGGACCGATTCAATGACGATCTGAAGAAAAAACGAGCGCATTTGGCCAAGAAAAAAGTTCTTTTCCGCCAAGACAATGCAAGGGTGCACACATGTGTAGTCTCCATGGCAAAATTGCATAAATTGGGCTACGAATTGCTTCCTCATCTACCCTATTTTCCGGATTTAGCCGCGAGTGACTATTTTTTGTTTCCAAACTAAAATTAATGGCTAGGCGGAAAGAGATTTGACTCCAGTGATGAAATCATCTCACAAACAAATACCTATTTTGAAGACCTCGACAAATCTTATTTTTTGGAAGGGATAAAAAAATTGGAGGAACGTTGGACGAAGTGTATAGAGCTCAAAGGATACTAGGTTAAGAAATAAAATGATTTGTGTTTAATTCAAAAAGTCAGGGACTTATTGACCCGCTCTCGTATTTATGTATATTAATATAGGCCGCACGTGTAATGCTAAAACGTGGTCGAATATGAATTATTGCACTCGATGCAAACGACTGGAAAACGAATAAACGAATAACGAATCTGAAGTGAAGCTTTTCGAAGCTGACGAATGAATAGAATCAGTCCAGGCCTTAATTGTTTCAAGTACCATTTTTCGAAAGTGAGATATGCGCACACTACACTGTAGTTAGGTTAGACTCTTGTGACGTCCAGGACTGCACACTTAAACTTAAAATGGCGTGGTAAAACTAAACGAAATACTATCACGTGACTTATGAAATTAATGAACTTAAATAATTAAATAGAACCTCGGTGGTTCAGGGGTAATTACGTGTGCCTGTTAACTTGAACGGTACTGGGTTCGATCCCAGCGTACTCCTTTCACTTTTTCAGTACAAACTGTAACTTCAACATCAACCGAGGTTCTGTATTGTATATGAGCAAGTTGAATGTCTGCACGTTCCGCCCTTCGGAGGGGGCGTAAAGTCGTCGGTCCCGTGCCCATGCGATGTTGGGTACGTTAAAGATCCATACCCTCCTTACAGAAAGGAAGGGGTTCGGCAAAATTTCCAGGATAGTGAGGTGAAACTGCTCCCTGATTGGCCATAGTCGCGGAAATAGGCCCACGTTAAAGAAAACAAAACACAAACACACAACAGCTAATTAAATGTTACAAATAATATAATTTTTATGCCTGTGTGTATTACTAAACTTGTAACAAGTTACAGGCACACATGATACTTCATACTAAAAAAACCTAGATGTCTGCTGTCGCGAAGTGACTAATCCTGGATAGATTACCCGGCCTAATTTACCAGCATAATCACTGCATTATGTTATACCATAAAGGTTGGAATATTTTCCAACATTTTCCGTGGAGTAATGTACGAAAGATTTGCGAAGGTTGGAATATTTCCCAACATTTTCCGTGGAGGAATATACGAGATCCGATATGTCGAACGGAATAATTAGTAGAGGGGACAATTAGGCGGCGGCGATTTCGGAAAAGAAGTGTGACCGGACGGAACGCCGACGGAGATTGGGCAGTTGGGTAGTGACCGCGAACAAGCTAGTGCGTCCGTCGCAAAGAAGTGAAATTATAAAGCCCGTGAGGTTCACGAGAAAACCAGTAAGCCGAGCGAGACCGCCGCTTCCCACCGCCGCCACCGCAGCGATTGCTTAGTGAATCTCGTCACCGGAGAATACCCCAGGTAGGTGAAAACCTGATTCTATTACCTGTGGTCGAAATGTGGAACGCCCCACAATAACACTGGGAACCTTAGAGGGGACCGTTTCTTCCCTGTCTCCGCTGGCGGTCTGCTCTGGGGGTTGGAAGCTGCATTGGCTGGGGTAGATTCGGACAGAGCAGCGACTGCGCTGGTCCAGATTGAAACAGCTAGGCGGCGCCTGGCGTCCCGGGCCGTCCGCGGCCCCGTTCAGGAGGGGCGTAAATCCGGGAACGGGGGTGGTCTTCTTCCGCACCGAACAAGGCTCGCCGAGCGTGCGAGTGAGAACGTGTGAATGATGGGCCGTAGATAATACTTGCTGGTGCCATACAAAGCTTTATGTGGTTTTCGACGCACCCTGTAAGTCGCATGCCCACCTGGGAACACCCGCTATTAATCACTATGCTGCCACCACCATGCACCGCTTAAACGTTGCCGCTTTACCGTCCTCGTGCAATCCGCGCGTAACAATAATTTAAAGCCGAGTAACCACCTCTGCCTCTGGCCGCTCATAATTGCTAGGCTTCCTGGTAACAGGACCCCGTTATTTCCTTGTGTATATAATTAGTGAATAGAATTTTATTTTAATTTACTCGACATTTCATTTATTCTCCCAGAATATCTACCCAAATAGAATTTGACTCCAGTTCTTTAATAAAGACCATAACCAGAAGTCCCGGGGGACTTTGCCTTGACTTAGGAGGACCCTGTCTCCACTAGAAACTACCCTGGGCTAGTGAATCCGTTGACAGTGACCTGGGAGAAGAGTAGCATCCAGAGGGAGCGCGTTTATTTCCTGACCAACTCTATAAACGCTGGCGTCCGAGTATGATCCCGTAGGAAAGCCGTGTCCCGGAAGTCATCCCGAAATTCCCCAGGTTAGGGAAAACTAGTAGTAACTCCCGGCCACCCCAAGTGGCCGTCACACTGCTCTATTTCCAAAAAAATATAAGAAATTCAAAACAAAAATAAAAGTTCTATAAATACTTACATCTCCATTTTCTTTTCCATGTCAAAGTCAAACTCTACGTTGTTTGGTATAACTGTCGCATCTTCCTGGGCTTGGTATATCCCTGTTATGTAGGTGGAAGCATCTGAAAAGTTCTGGAACGAATCAGAATGTTGCTGTACTAGATGAACTTTAAAATCTTTGGCGAAATTAGTTTGGAAATTGCGAGAGCAGAATTTGCACTCATATATACACTTTCCTGGATGTTTGTTGGTAGAAAGGACATGTTTGCGTAAATTTTCCTGAAACAAAATCAAACATAACAAGTTTCAGGTTAATTCATTTATTTATTTAAATCCTATAACCTACAAGACTAAGTATTCAGATGGTTTGGTCAAGTCAAAAAACGTACAACACAAATCAAAACGTAAAAAAGTCCTATCTAAGCAAATAAGAGAATGCATAATCGTACGTAGAGATTTCCGTAGCTAACTTCAGTATCTCCAAAAATTAAGTTTGGAGTGGAAATTTTAAAAACTTTATTCTTTTCTTGACTGGACCATTATATAACAACTATAGACGAAGCAAGTGCGTTATGGTAGTCAACATTCATTAAAATGTTTTTAATGGCAAATATGTTTTTTCGGCAACCGTCCGGGAAGTACCCACTTCCCGAACCCTTTTTCTTTAAGAAAGTAGTATTTCTCCGGCCTAGTCCGGGAACTACGTATTTCCCGGACTAGGCCGGAAAGAATCACATCGTTGTTGTCATTGTGAATATGAAAATCTTGGTAGGTATGATTTTGATAAATGCAGTTGAACATTACCATAGCAACGAAATAACGACTGACAGCTATCTGAAATGAAATTAGTTGACATTTTAATTTTCGAAAGTTTGCATGGTTTTTGGTCGCAATTGTCTAAATAAACTATGGAAAGCAACAGCGATAGTGAGTTTGAAAATGTGCCTTACGAAATTTCCAATGCAGCAGCTGCTGCTACAGCACAATTATTGCCTGAAAAATCAAAGTCCTGGTATGAAAACGTTTATGATTTGTTCACGAGATGGATGGATATGAAGAAATGCAAAACTATTACAGAGGATGTAATTTTAGCTTACTTGGCGCAAAATCCGAAACTGTCAAATCCTCTACCCTGTGGAGCAGGTACTCTATGTTGAAAAGTACCATTTCAGTGAAGAAAAATATAAACATAGCCACTTTCCCAAAGGTAATCGCATTTCTTAAAAGAAAGAATGTTGGTTATAAAGCAAAGAAATCAGAAGTCTTCAGCAGCGAGCAAATCAACAAATTCATTAGAGAAGCAGATTATGAAACATATCTAATGCTAAAGGAAATTTTAACAAAATATTACGATTGTAGGATATAAAAGTATCAACTTAATTCGCTTCATTTTCAGGTACCAACAATTATTGGGTTAGCCGGTGCGTGTAGACGGGAAGAACTAACAAAAATGTTAATTGATCTAATAAACGACAAAGAAGACATGTTGCTTGTGAAAATACCAGATTCTAAAACACATATTGAGAGAACTTTTGTTGTAATTGGGCAAGAAAACCTTCTGTTGTATAGGCAATATTTATCTTTACGGCCATCCCATACTCCACATAACAGATTATTCGTGAATTACAAAAAAAGGAAAATGTTCGATTCAGCCCGTCGGTATCCACAGTTTTGGGATCTCGGATTAAGAATTGCAGAATGTTAAAATTTACCCAATCCTAAAAATTACATAGGCCATAGCATGCGTCGAAATTCAGCGACAATATTTGCTGATAATGGTGGAAACATCACAAATTCGAAGAGACACGGTGGCTGAAAGTCTACCAATGTCGCTGAAGGATATATAGACAATTCACTAACAAACAAAATTAAAATTGCCAATACCATTCAAAAATTATTAGATGAAAACAATCAATATGAAACGAAAACTTTACCTTCTTATTCTGACTATAAAAGGCATTTAAATATACCAAGGATTTCAAACAAATTAAACCCTTTCAATATTAGCAATTGCTCGAATTTTAATATAAATATTAATATAAATAAGAATTAGAATGTTTCTGTTAGTACCTATCTTCTGTTCGAATTTCAATATTTACTACAAATAAGAATTAAAATGTTCGAAATTTTGTTCTACAAAGAAATATAATAAAGAAATGTGTCTCATTGATTTGCTATTCTACACGCTTGCCGAAAAAATAGTATACGCAACACGTCCGAAAACAGTTTTTTTTGGACTCGCAGACTTCCAGGACTCGCCTACGGCTCGTCCTAGAATTTTGTCGACTCGTCCAAAAAACAGTATTTTCCGGACTTGCAACGTAAATTACTATTTTCTTTAATGAAAACAGGTATGAGCTTTGGTTAGAAGTATAACCTATATAATAAAAACAATGTAGGCACCATATTTCATTAAAATAACTTTATTGTTTGCAAAAATACAAGGATTTTCCGAAAATAAATTTAATGTTCCCCAAAAAAACTGGTCCGATTTTCTGGCCAACAAATCTCGTGTAGGTATTTACCCACCTGCCACGATATAATTACGCACAAAAAGCTTTTTGACGAAACTTCCAAAAGAAAACCCTGGAGGTGTTGGGGATAGTTCGAGCTCATTAGAAGGAATTTCTTCAAAATTCAAAAGTCGCGATCGCGTCATTAGTGAATTTTTCTTTTCTCACTAAAAGAGAAAATATATATCACCAACGACTTATGGGCCACCCCGTGATTGCCAAATTAATTTAATTTTATAAGATGCAGCTCAAGACACCCTATAATTAACATAGGGTGTCTTGAGCTGTACACAATTTCTTTTCGTATCTTGTATAGTAACAGATACATTGAGCTTACCGTAGAAATGTTTCACCCTGTATATATAGAAACAAGTTAAAATTGAAAATTACTCCGGATGTGGGTTCTAGGGGGTTTAGTTGGCATTCATGTGAAGACATATTTTCCTCAATAGCGAATTTAATATGCGAAAGTTCGCAAAAAATTATAGACTACTAAACCATAAACTCTATAACTAAAACTTCCAACGCATCAGAGAAACGGTCTATTTGAAATGAATTTTCTGCAAATATTTTAGTAAACTGAAGGACAACGACGGTTGAAGCTGAAACTTAAAGCTTTGTAAAACAGACATGTTCTCTATACAGGGTGATTCCAACGCAATGGATACAGAATATTTGCGTGCAGATGACCTCAAAAGATGGCGATTTTTATATAAAATTTTTCTCTGACGCCCATGGTTGGTGAGATATTGACCTCGGAAGATTATTTAATGATTACAAGAAACAAGTGTATTGCAGAAGTGCCCTAACATAGAACAACCAAATTTGGTAGATGTTTTTTATCAACATCGTTATTTGGCAAAAATTTGAAGTACATGTAAACTCAAAAAGGGGTGGGTCACCCTTTTAATGATTTGATTTGTTTAAATCCTTACCTAACTAAAAGTTAAAGTTCATCAATTTTATAGCAAATTAAATTTTCTATCTTTTTCTCCTCTTGTCAATTTTTCGACAAACCACCAGTTTTTGAGAAAATTGAGATTTTTAGAGTTGAGATGAAAACAAAATTATGTCCCTTGACGATTTTATTAAACACTGACATATCTGAAACCTAACAAACGCTATTAAAAACTGATAAATAGAAAAACCGTAAAAAAAACACTAAAGATATTGTTCAACATGACTTTCATTTTCTCTCACACATAACTGCGCCCTTCGTCGAAAATTAAACTCGACTCTGTTAAATAATTAGATGTCACTTTTAATAATGGTCCAGTTATTATTGATGCGGCTTACTAAGAGACAGGCTTGAGAAAGACATAGAAGAAAGAGGAAGCCTCTTAGATCGCCAATTCGGATTCCGTAAAGGCAAAAACCATCCAGGCAGTGGAAAGAGTGGTAGATATAGTTAAAGAACAAAGAAGAGACACGTGGGCAGCTCTCGTTACTCTTGATATAAAAAGTGCATTTGGCACGGTGTCATGGGATAAAATAATGCTAAACCTCGAAACAAGAGGTATAGAAGATTATCTGTTAGAGACCATTGATAACTACTTAGAAGATAGATCCCTGCAGATAGATAAAAATGTCTGCGAGGAAATTACAACGGGTGTGCCACAGGGGTCGGTCCTGGGACCCAGCCTGTGGAATATATTATATGATGGGGTGCTAGATGTACTAACACCAGAAGGAGTGACCACGCTGGCCTATGCAGATGACCTTGCAGTTATTATCACGGCGAAAACAAAGGAAGAGCTGGAATGGAAAGGAAATGAAGCACTACTGCAGATCCACAAGTGGCTGAACAACAATGAATTAGTTAGCCCCACAGAAAACAGAGGCAGTTATACTTAGAGGAGGAAGAGCAAGGACCGAAGTCAGATTTATGTGTGGGGGAGTAGAGATAGCACCCAAACAAAGTCTTGTATATTTGGGTATAACCATCGGGGAAAATATAAACTTTGGACGACACATAAAAACAGCAATACAAAAAGCAGAAGAAAAGGTGGCAGCATTGATCAGAATAACGCCAAACGTAAAAGGCCCCGGATCCAAAAAGAGGGAGATGCTATATAACGTGGTCCAATCAATTCTTTTATATGGATCACCTATCTGGTCCGAACATATGAAAGAAGATACGTATAACAGACAAGCTACAAAAGTCCAACGTAGAATGTTGCTAAGAGTTACTAGCGCATACCGCACTGTGTCAGCAAGGGCGGTACAGGTGGTCGCAGGAATTGTACCAATCGAGCTTGCCGTAGAAGAGAGATCGAGGCTATATCACAGAAGAGACGGAAACACACCGAAAGCAAAAGCAGAGGAGAGGGCCAGCACTCTTCAAAAATGGCAGGAGATGTGGGATAACACAACCCATGTCGCTCAGTGGACCAAGCAGTTAATTCCAGATCTGAATAAATGGGTGAAATGCAAGCACAGAAGAACAGATTATTTCCTGACGCAAATGCTCACAGGCCATGGCTCCATCAGGGAATATCTAAGCCGGATAGGAAGAGCAGAAACCGACGCTTGTTTGTACTGTGGGATGGCAGAAACGGTAACACACACCATATTTGACTGTGCAAGATGGGAGAACGAGCGAGAAACCCTAAGACAGGGTATGAAGACTGACCTGACCATGTACAACATCCTTGACATCATGATGGAAGATTCTGAAAAATGGGAAAAATTCCACAGCTACGTCCGAAATGTCCTAAGAACTAAAGAAGTAGAGGAGAGGCAAAGAGCGGATTGAAAAGAGACAAATTCTAAAGACAGCCTACTTACTGATGATTTACGAAAAGTGGTTCCAGTAGGTATAGTGAAGAAATGAGGTGAGGTTTGGTGGGTAGGCAGAGGCTTGCACCTAGAGTCCCACACTCTCTGTCGCGATGGAGGTCGAGCGCAGAGGTAAGAACATGAGTTTCCTCACCCGACAAAAAAAAGTTATTATTGATGCGACTCCACAAAAAGTCTCATTTATTCAAGTCTGGTGATCGTGCTGGCCAATATTGGGGCAATTAATTCCACGCCCTACCCTGCGATTTGGAAACTGTTGGTTTAAAAATCCACGAACATTTGTAGTGAAATGTGCTGGCGCCCCATCATGCATAAACCACATTTCGCTCATTCGTACTCCTACCTAATTATCAATTTTGAGGTTTTAACTTTCTTGAATCAGATTTAATTAATTAAAAATTAATTTACCTTAAACTTTTTTGTCTTTTAACATGGAGATCTGAGTTTTGGTACATATGTACTTGCAAAAGGAAGGTATGTACCAAATTTGATCAAAATCGTCTCTCTCTCCCTCTCTACATGTATATATATATATATATATATATATATATATATATATATATATATAAACATATATATATATATATATATATATATATATATATATATATATATATATATATATATATATATATATAAACATATAAAAATTGAAACTGACCCTGGATATGTGTTCTAGGGGGCCTAGTTCGCGCTCATTTGGAGACATTTTTTTTAAATTCAAAAGTCGGGATTTCCTCATTAGTGATTAAAAAAAAAACATTCACTAAAAAGAAGTTTCCAAAAAAGGTGAGTCCATGAAATCAGTCTGTTCATTTAATGCAAGCCAGTTCGTGTATTATGTTTTTGTCTCTAAAGCTTCTAAAAGTCGAGTTGAGACTTGTCATTACAAAAACGTTGTGGCCCCATGCGGTTATTTACTGAGGGAATATGTTGAGTATCGTTAATATGTTTTGCAAATAGATTTGTCAGCGTGATTATTTATAAGTACAAAAATATGTTCCTTGTGTCGGGTGTCAAGGCTCCTAGAAGTTTGACCGATGTAGAAAGCGTTACAAAATCAATGGTCTGTTGTAAGATTTAAAAGATACCCTTGTGTTTGTACAGTACAAATAGAAAGGTAGCTTTCATTCTTACAAGTTGTACCAACTAAAAAGCTTATGTCATGTCTATTACGAATTTGCGAACACAAAATTAATTTCATACTTTCCACGTTTAAAACAAGGTCCTTTTTACAACAACGTTCCGTCATTAGATGTAAACTGGGTATTGTTTTTTCTTCACGTTTAGGAGTATCACCACCGAATACTAAGTCTAAAACTGTGTAACCAAATAAAGGCTCAATGGTTTTGTTTTGCTACATGATTAACAATATTTTCGAAATATGTAATAAAACATTTTAATATATCTAAAACTTACTAGATTATTACATCTGTAGTTACAATGCGGGCAATTATAAGGTTTTGCCCCCGTATGTACACGAGAATGTCTCTTCAGCTGGTGGGAAAGCCTGCATGTAAAGTTGCATTCGGAGCATTTGAGCTTTTTGTCGCTTTGATGGATTGAAGCATGCCTGCAAATAAAAACGTTTGGCATATTTTTAAATAGATTTAAACATACAAAAGCTTTTGAAATGTTTTTAACCAAGTATTTTGTAAGCAAATATAGAAAACCTCTAATCTAAACACACAAAATAAATGTTCGGGACGCAGCAAATGCGTTATGATAGCGAATTTTCATTAAATGCTTCAAATTTAAATAACTCAATTTTCTATAAACCTAGAAAGTTAAATTTTGGTACGTAGTAAGGTCTTTCACTAGTCAACATATTCACCAAATTTCATCAAAAAAGCTTTGTAATTTTCGGAGATAAAATTTTTTTTGAAAGAAAACTTTAAAATTTCCCGGAAAACCTTGCCCAATTTTCCTGGGTAGCGAACTCATCTAAGCTATCAATAGAAGAAAGATTTTTGGCGAGTTTCATCAAAATCTGTTACTAACTTTTTGAGTTATCGTGCGGATACATATATATATATATATATATATATATATATATATATATATATATATATATATATATATATATATATATATATATATATATATATATATATATATATATATATATAAATTGAAACTGACCCCGGATATGGGTCCTAGTTCGCGCTCATTTGATAAAAATTTTGCAAAGTCTCACCATCGATACCTCTCTATAAATGACCCCAGGATTTATGTTTGGAGCAAATACATAAAAGTAAATACATTCTAGTGAACTTAATTACTATTGGAAAACACTTATTCAATAAATATTATCTTGTGCCAGGACGGTAATGCCATAAAATAGAAAAATAATTGGAAATAACGCCATATAAATAAAATAAATAAAAGTAAATACATTCTAGACAACTTAATTACTGTTGGAAAAAACTTATTCAATAAATATTATCTTGTATTAGGACGGTGATGCCATAGAATAGAAAAATAATTGCAAATAACTCCCAGTGTGCTAAGAAGAATAAAAATAATCAATATAATCAAAACAATAGTAATAAAACAAGAATGAGACAAAGGCAAGGTACACCCGTAGAAAGATGAATGAAAGTTTGCTAGAAAAAGTGAGAGAATAAAGATTTTGACTGCAAGACATTCAGGGAAAAAATTCGAAATTTGTTAGACAAATTCCAAGAACCATAATTTCAGACAAAAAATGTTTGAAGAAGGCGTACCTGAAGAAATGGAAAGAGGCAGACCAAAAAACGTATTTGGCAAACCCAGTCCAATTCATGAAATGCCAATAACAATATTAATTTAATTTTTTTTTTGTAGACGAAGAAATTTTAATAACAGGCTTAATTACAATTTTATTCATTGTGCGATTATTTACCTTTTTTGAATCAAATAAATATAAAATTTTGTTGCCATTTCAGGAGTTTTTCAATTTGTTAGGTTTACGTGGGGTTAGTGTTCTATGCAGCTATTGATATCTCCTATAATAGTTTTAAGTTTTATTTATTTACTTATTTATGGCGGAAAGCCTATTTGCTTTTTCGCAAAAATAATAAAAGTAACATTTCTCTACATAAAAGTAAGAACATAACTGCAACACGGCATAGTACAAATAAACAAATGCTTCAAGTAATAACTCAGTTGAACTTAAAGGTTTCCATACTAATTTTTCCATAGGTCAAAGAGAGTATTTTCAGAAAACTAACGAAATAAAATAAAATAGAAAAAATATACACACGGTAACATAATAAACAAGTAATAACCAATAAACGAAAACTTACAAAGCGACAATCATATTATTTAATGCGTAACATATTAGAAACCAGTCTTACAGTTACTATAGCGACAAAATTTCACCCTTCACCTATAAAGTGTAGATATAACCACAAAGTAGTTTCTTCAGAGAAAGAAATCATATATTAAAAGTAACCAGGGTAGGTGCCGAGTTTTACCTGACCAACCCTAAATGTTTGCTCAACCCATGTTTTTGTAAGTAGTTACGGATCCTTTACATTCTGAACATCACGTGGTACACAAAAACGACGATTTAACGCGACCACTATCACCCCATTACTAAATCAAAACTGAACTTTATTTCACCAACTCGCAATTTTGTTTGAGCAGAAATTGTTTTAGTGAATTTTCTTTAAAAAAATTCACTAATGAGGAGATCCCGATTTTTTGAATTTTTTTTTCAAATGAGCGCTAATTAGGCCCCCTAGAACACATATCCGGGGTCAGTTTCGATTTTTATATGTTTATATATATATATATATATATATATATATATATATATATATATATATATATATATATATATATATATATATATATATATATATATATATATATATATGTATCACACCGATAACTCAAAAAATAATGGGCCGATTTTGACAAAATTTGGTGAATACCTTTTGTAAGTGGCTTGGATAAGTTCGTTAGCCAGGAAAATCGGCCGAGGTTTTCCTGGAAAATTTTGTGTTTTCTTTAGAAAAAAATTAATATCTCCGGAAATAACAAAGTAAGGGCAACCAAATTCGCTACATCATTTTATATCGCTATAGGTAAATTATCTACCCGAAAAACTAGTTTTCTGGCCAACGAACCTAATAGGTTAATAGCAAATTGAGCTATTCAAATTTGAAGCATTTAATAAAAATTCGCTACTATAACGCACTTGCTGCGTTCCCAATTTCTTTTCTTACAGACACGCATTATAAGTACGTGGTCGAAATTCGATACATTAAAGGTTAGCTCAGAACTTGCACGGACCGGGGGAATCCGACTGGTTAATTAAAACAAAGCTTTATTTAATCTATTTGAACCGAGCAGATTTTCACTAATAAAGTGTTTTGAGTACATAACTTTGTATATATTCTTATAGCCAAATAGGTATCCCGAACATCATATCAAACCTGCACGGAGGAGTAAACCTTCCATAAACAAAAATCTGGCGAGCGTGAAACACCAAATTTGTGCATAGACGTGGTCGTCGTCAGAGGGTATTTAAGCCAATAAATAAGTATATAAATAAATAAATATTCAGGATGTTTCGTTTTAAGTGGCACAAGCTAAGTATAAATCGAACATAAAGAAGGAATAAAATGTAACAAGCTCCAATAAAAATATATAAAGTTTCCTACCTTATTAATTGATGTTTGGTTTTTCCTTTATAATCGCACTTGACACAAGAAAACCGCAAGCTGTCATCGTGTACATTGTTTATGTGATTGTTGAGTTCTGCTGGAGTTCTACCTGCATAGATGCAGTCTTGCTTCAAACATTTCCATATCTTACCCGTGTGTCGTAACATATGTTGTTGCAGGATGGGTCTAAAAAAGAATATTAGTATAATATAAACCCTATATTTTTAGTAAAAATAACATTCCAAGCAAATGAAGACACTAGACCTCTTGTTTAGGAAAATATTCTGCCAAAAAGGACATTCTAATAATATTTCTAGAAGGATTGAATTAAAATATAAATAACCTATAAATAATTGAAACAAAAACCAGAATCACTGGAAAACCACAATAGTTATTTATGTACCAAGGGTATAAATAGATGTTTAGGCCCCGAGAACGACGATTTTACAAATCCGAGGGCCTCCGGCCCGAGGGTTTGTAAGTCGCTCGAGGGCATACACCTCCATTGATACCGGCGGTGCATACAAACTTTTATGTCATACTAGTCATACCAAACAAATAAACATAAATCACCGTTTGCTGAAGGCAACCTAACCATCACCGGATCTTTTCAGAACTGTCAATTTTATGTTTATTCTACTAAATAATGTTGATTAAATATTTGCATATTACTTTTATCCCATTATCTGTAAGTTCATTAATAACGGTTATTAAATAGGTTGTTAGGTTGTTTGTGAGTGGTCCATACCGGACCTTCCACCGCGACCAACGGTCTATTGTGGCTCACGCCTAATGTTTATATTTCGCCCAACAAATCCAGCCTCCTGCAGAGGTCGATAACCTTTGTGGGCGAAAGTCGATCCAGATCCTCTGGAGCAAGCTTTACCTTGCCAAAGAGCAGGTGTCTAGTCCTATCCGCTGCCGGACAGGAACACAGCACGTGCTCTGCTGTTTCGTCATCCTCCATACACAGTCGGCACTCGGTCTCCTGACCGATTCCAATACGGTGCATGTGATGCCGCAAGCGGCAGTGTCCTGTATATAGGCCTACTAGAGTTCTCAGTTGTTGTCTGTTCAGCTCTAGTAGTTTCTTATCCCTTGACTCAGACAGGCCATTTATGAAGGCCTTGGAGTGAGCTAATCCTGGAAGATTTTGCCAATATTGAATTGTCTTTCTGTCTGTCCAGGTTTTTAAGGTGCGTTTTGCTGTGCAAGATGTTATTCCCAGCACCGGTTCTGGTCCGATAAAGCCGCACTCGGCACCACTCCTGGCAAGCGCGTCTGCCGCAACGTTGCCATCATGATCCGAGTGACCCGGTATCCAGACCAGCGACACCTCATTACAGCTGCCCAATTCGTTAAGGGCAGATTTACAACTCCATACCGTCTTTGAATTGCACCGGTAGGAACCAAGAGCCTTTATTGCAGCTTGGCTATCTGCATATATCTTTATCGATTTGTTTGTGCATAGGTCCTTTAAACTTTCCCTTGCACACATCTCGATGGCATAAACTTCTGCCTGGTGTATGGTTGCGTACTTGCCGAGACTAGTTGATAGTCTAGCATCGGTGCTGCCCCCATAGGCGCCGGCTCCTACTTCCATATTGGTTTTGGAGCCGTCCGAGTACCAGCAGAGGTCCGCTCTCAACAGGGTCGATTGGTTCCGGTCCCAATCCTCCCTTTCCGGGAGAACGGTCTTGAAAGACAGATATCTGCTGATTTTTGTAGGCATCAAGTCTGAGACCATTCCCAGTATCCTGTGACAATCACTGTCATCAAGGAGTCCGGACCCTCTCAGATTGACTTCCCTCGGCATGTTATCTGCCGTTTGTATTAGTCTGTACGTTGTCCACCTCGCCACCCTCTCCAGCCATATGTGAAGTGGGGGAATATTGAGGAGGACCTCCAGAGCGACTGATGGTGCGGTGCTTATCGCTCCCGTTATCATCAGGCATGCTTGTCTCTGTAGATGAGCCAGTTTGGCCCTCGCGGTACCGCGAAGTACCTTAGGCCACCAAACTATGGCTCCATATGTTATCATAGGTCTGATAACCACTACATAGAGCCAGTACATCTGTTGGGGGTTTGTTCCCCAGTTGTTCCCACAGATTCTCCGGCAGGTCCACAGGGACATCTTAGCCCTGCGGATAACATTTTCTAACTGTCTGTCCCAGTTGAGCTTCTTATCTAGGATAACTCCCAG
The DNA here is from genome assembly GCA_964006375.1 of Tillus elongatus. NCBI lineage: Eukaryota > Metazoa > Arthropoda > Insecta > Coleoptera > Cleridae > Tillus > Tillus elongatus. Next base: position 13,741,069 of record OZ023266.1, read on the forward strand.
ATATTTTGCTTGGTCCGAGAATGGTATGTTTTCCCCCATAAGATTAGGTGGTTTTAATTTGTCCAACCTTCTTCTTCTGGTGAACGGGACAATGATCGTTTTGCGAGGGTTCACAGACATCTGTTCCCTTCGGCACCAATCATTGACTACATTTAGTGCTTCTTGAAGAGTACTAGACAGTTCCTCCTCAGACTTGCCTCTAACCATTATAACGAGATCATCCGCATACGCCTGGACCTCAACCTCCCAGAGTTCGAGGATAGCCAGCAGGTCGTCCACAAAGAGGGACCACAGCAGGGGGGATAGAACGCCCCCCTGAGGACACCCTCTCGCAGCCCTAACGCTAACCACCTCTCCCCGTAATGAGGTAATAATGGTCCGATTGTGCAGCATGCTTCCAATCCAGCCACAGATGGTAGGTTCCACCCCCCTAGCGATAGTGGCCTCGTAGAGGGAGATCGGTAATGCATTATTAAATGCTCCTTCTATGTCGAGAAATGCCGCCACCGCAACCTCTCCATTTTCCAGAGAGTGTGTGATCTTCTCGACGAGGTTATTGAGCGCTAACTCAGTTGATTTGCCAGTTTGATAGGCATACTGGTGGGTATTTAGGGGGTTCTTGGGTAAGATGTTCCCCCTAATGTGTCCGTCCAGTATTTTTTCCAATCGCTTCAAGAGGAATGATGTGATACTGAGAGGTCTCAGTGAAGTGGGTAGGAGGTCATTACGTCCCAATTTGGGAATGTAAACCCCCCTAACCACCGTCCAGCTGGAAGGAATATAGTTCCAGGCCAGACTGGCTCTGAACAGCCTGATAAGGTAGGGTAGGAGAATTTCCAGTCCCTTTTGTAGTAGGACCGGTACCACCCCATCCTCCCCTGGCGACTTGAATGGCTGGAAGTGATTCACAGCACAATCCACTGCCGAGGCTGTAACTATTCTCCGAGCAACTAGCCAGTCCTCCCTTTGGGGACGTTTAGATCGCCCCTCAGATGGTAGGACCTCACCATTGCTCAGGATCAGACAATTAAATAAGTTAATCAAAATATATTTGTCTTTATGTGCGCGCGGGCCATAAAGTGTAGGTTATGCCCGCGCGGGCCATAAAGTACACTTTATGGCCCTAGGGCATAAAGTACACAATTATGTAGTTGGCAACTAAGCAATAAAAACCCAATAATGAACTAGTATGACATAAAAATAATAACAGAGTCATGGGCTAGATACGTATTTCTAACAAACTGTATGGGAAAATTCTCCTATTTATATTCCTAAACGATACACTAAAAATGATGCAATACCGGATGATGCAGCATCGTTCCCCTACACTTAGTTATTATAGTGGAGGCTACAATGATAGATTAAAGGCCAACCCAGGCTGCAGGGGCCACTGCAATATTCAGGAGATCGTGAAGGAGCCCATGCTTGAAATGAGGTCAGACTTCGCGAGCCCGAGAATCTGTAGGGAAAATAGGTACAGTAGTAATCCCCGACCGCGAGGCATGGCGGGGGAAGACGCCGAGCCTACCACAGGACGCGCTCCTCAGATTCACGGACCGATCCGGCGGGGAGCATGGGACGGAAGCAGTCGTTTATTCGGAAGGACCGAGGGTAAGTCACAGTATTTCCCTCAGGACCCATTGCAACGATCTTTCAGGCGGAAATGTACGAAATCTTGCCCTGTGTGCGGGAGAACAAGAGAATGGGCTACATCAACAAGCGGATCCTCATAGCGACAGACAGCCAGGCAGCCCTTAAGGCTCTAAGTGGGCAACGGGTAAATTCCTGGCTGGTGAGTGAGTGCCGAGACGAGACGAGCGACCTGGCTGGGAAGAATGAGGTCACCCTCATCTGGGTGCCGGGTCACTAGAGGTCAAAGGCAATGAAGAAGCTGACAGTCTCGCGATGAGAGGGTCAGCAGAACCATTTATGGGACCAGAACCGGTTCTGGGCGTGAGAAAGAGCACGGCCAGGGGAGCTATTAAGTCCTGGGTCAGAAATGAACACAAGGTGTACTGAGATGTACAGGCTCCCACTCTCGCTTCACGACGTTAAAGACGGGACCCGTTGAAGAGAAGAAAACGAAGCTGTATGATGCATGTCAACACTAAATATGCAAATAAGTAACTTATAACAATAATTACCATTATAATAATAAAATAGCTATTTAACAATTAAAGCAATAAAAGCAGATTGTATATAACGAAAATATCGATGTACATCAACCTATTTTATCATTACAACTATTTTAATAAAATAAGACGTATTCTGTTTGATATATTTGATAAGAAAGAAGAACTTCCAAGAAAGGGGAATCAATCAGTGCACTTAAATTCAGCAGCAATATACCCAAACCAAGGACCACTTGGTAAGTGAATGCCGAGACGAGACGATCGACCTGGCTGGGCAGAATGCGGTCACCCTCATCTTGGTGCCGGGTCACTTGGGGGTCAAAGGCAATGAAGAAGCTGACAGTCTCGCGAAGAGGGGCTCAGCAGAACTATTTATGGGACCAGAACCGGTCCTGGGCGTATCTAAAGGCACGGCCAAGGGAACCATCATGTCCTGGGTCAGAGAACAACACAAGGCATACTGGGCAGATTGTCCAGGGCTCAAACACGGGAAGTCATTAATTGGGCAACCCAGTCCAAAGAGAGCTGTGAAGCTGCTAAATCTTAGCAGAGGACAGCTTCGGCACATATCAGGACTCTTGACTGGACAAATGGCCGTCAAGAAACACCTGCATAAAATGACGCGGTTCGAGGGAGACCTGTCATGAAGACTTTGCGGCGAGGGGGAGGAATTAGCCCAGTACATCTTGTGCGAGTGTAAAGCTCTGGACCGCAAAAGACAACTGATCTACAGTCAGCGTAGACCGGCGGCAAAGACGCGGACAAGCCCCGAGTGATAAAAAAAAGCACTCAAAACTTTTAATGCAACTTTATTTAGCAGAGGGCACAGAATACACACCATATTTTAGTTATATGTACATATGTAAAATAAACAAATTTAACAACAGCAAGTAAGAAATTTTACAAAAATTGTGTTGCATACCACAATAGCACGGTTTCTAATGCTTTGAGGCTATAGTCCAAGAAGGGCTCGTGAAAACCTTAACTATGGCACAATGGATGTGGAAAAGGCAACCCAAATGCGCAACGCGTCATTTCCTAGTGATCGATAACCATATGAGAGACGTAGAGGAAAGTGTCGGTAAGCCTTAAATATATGCCTGGGTGTGGTGTCCTGTTCTGCGGTGTTGCTCAATCAGTCCCACAGTAATAAAGCAAAGACAAACCAAAACTGAAATGTGAACTATGAAACCAATAAAATCTAAACAATGAACATTGAAATGTAATTATCAATATTTTATTCTACGCCACTGTGAACATGCTTAGATCTCCTTCTAAATGCACAAACCACAAGAAATGTTTCTTGCAAACAGTGCCTAAGAAAGTTATGGGACCAAGAGTGAATAGCGATGTTGGGCGGGGAAGAAGATAAAAAGGAAAATTGTGAAAAGACCAGCTTAGGTGGAGCTCTATAAGCTGCCTTTATCCCATTTTGCAACCTCCTTAAAATTCTGTTTATCCCGCCCAGAACCCCTATATTCACCACAGGGCCCATAACTTTCTTGCGGGTTGTTCCCAAGAAATTTTTCTTGTTTACATTGTTCTTGTTTATGCATTGAGGGTGGTTGTAGGCATGCAGAAGGGGAAGGGAACCCCTGCGACAAAGCAGCGAACCAAGATTTTCAATTTATATCCAAATTGTTACCCGATTTCGTTTGTTCAAAATATTTTTCCAAAAATGAAATTTAGGTTGCCTTGTTTGTCAGTCTTACATAGAGAGCTATAATATTTCATTATTTTCACAAAGTGTGGATACAGCAACAGTAAATAAGTGTTGAAAAAGGCCTGGGTGCAGCAAATACATTATGGTAGAGATTTTTTGTAAAAATATTTGAAATTTGATAACTCAATTGCCTATTAAGCCAGAATCTTCAATCTTGAACCATAGTAACACCTATGTAAACGCAGTGTGGATACTAATTTAAAGAAAAATAACATAATGAACTTCACGGATAACTACGAGTTGGTTTTAAAAAACCTTTTTTGTTGTTTTGATTGCAAAAACTAGTTCGATTGCGTTGACTAAAACAAAACTATCCAAGCAATTAAAAGGAGAAATACATGCCATACTTATGACTTGGCAGGTAATTCCCTTTGTAAATATTTTTTTTTTCTAGAAAACTTTTGTGACTTTAATGAAATTTGTAGCACAATTCTTTTAAAGGGACTTGCAGGACTTACATATATCTCTACCAAATTATAATTTTTTAGCTCCATAGAAAATAGAAACTTCTTCAAATAATCGCTAACTGGGACCTCTAAAACCGGTCTCCCAGGTTCATTTAAATTTAAAGAATAATAAAGCTTACTAATTGTGTACAATTCTTATGAAAATTCGCTACTATAATGCATTTGCCGCGTCTCGAACATTTTTTACATTAAAATGAATCGCGAAAGTCATTTAGTGAGATCAACAGTTTTATTGTCATTTTACTTATTTAATTACTGACATAATAAATGAAAAGCATATTTCTGTAGGTATATTTCACTGTGTGTTCGGAATATTCCAGCCATATTTGTCGTGGTAGATATCCAAGTTATGAGTATGAAGGTATTATTGCTATTATATTACGATGACGGTCCGGCATATAAGAGACATATTTAAGAGTAAATTAATAATACCAATTAGTGAGTGAAAGAATGACATGTTGGTAATGGCGACCGGGTATAAGCCAGCTGATTTATGGGCCTTGTGACAAACCCATGGGGTTTATTAAACAAAGACTCTATAAAAAGAGGAGAGACGACGTTATTTATACAATAATTTGTTATTAACGGCATGAAATATGCAAGTGGTCAGGTGAAACATCAAGGCGAGGATGGAAGCGAACAGAGCAGGCTACTCCTTCGATGATATTCAAGAGCAGCGGCGTGTATTATTATTGGAAAATAGTAGGGAAATCAAATCAAATCAAAATAAACACATGATTAAAACAATTCACAGATTACAGAACAATTGATAGTTGATGCTGTGGTTACCAATAATGCTAGACAGAAAAAAGGCCGCTTTCTACAGCGTATATCGATTATCAAAAGGCATTTGGTAGTATACCCCATTCTTGGCTGGTGGTTGTGCTGGAACCATATGGGATACAGGAACACATTGTAGGGTTTCTTAAACATGTGATGAAAGGCTAGATGCATTCTCGCAACAATTAGAACCGTAGACCGGTTTCGCTCTCATTAGAGCTCTTCAGTACGGCATACTAATTGTAGCAAAAATGCACCAAAAGTAATACGGCCATAGTATAGCCAGCCTTAAAATACTAAGTGAATGGTGGAGGTGCCGCCACCTAGTTGCGGAACCAAGTAGCAACTAGGTGGCGGCACCTCCACCATTCACTTAGTATTTTAAGGCTGGCTATACTATGGCCGTATTACTTTTGGTGCATTTTTGCTACAATTAGTATGCCGTACTGAAGAGCTCTAATGAGAGCGAAACCGGTCTACAGTTCTAATTGTTGCGAGAATGCATCTAGTCTTACACACTTTGTCCCTATATTGGGGTAGAAATGGGCCAGGGCTGACAATTTTCTAAATTGTTAGTAAGCTGTAAACAGTCTCTATTTTTATAACACTTTGTGTTATTTGGAGCTGGCGTTACAGCATACTACTTGGTTCCGCAAGTAGGTGGTGGCACCTCCACCATTCACTTAGTACATGTGATGAATATATGGACAACCCAGATATTCCTAATCAACTCAGGAAAACACATACATGCAGGAAATAACATCAAGCGAGGAATCTTCCAGGTTGATGCGCTTAGTCCGCTGTGGTTCTGCCGTGCCCTTAAGCGCCTGACATCTAGCTTGTACAGTCATAGGAAAGGGTACCAGCTTGACTCAACTGAGGTCGAGTTAAGCCACCTATGACCGACACCCTATAATTAACATATACCCCTTTTTCTCGTATCTTGTATAATAACAATGATATTGAGTTTTACGCAAGAAATGTGTCACACTGTATATATGTAAACAGATAAAAATTGAAACTAAATCCGGATATTGATTCTATGGGGCCTAGTTTGCGCTCATTTGAAGACCTCTCTTTAAAATTCAAGAGTCGCGGTCTCGTCATTAACGAATTTTTTCCACGAAAATCAGCTAAAAATAATACACCGTTAAACCATAAACTTAACTAAAACTACAACCAAAGCATCAGAGAAAGGGTCTATTTGAAATGCATTTTCGGGAAATATTTTAGTAAAATGAAGGACAATGACGGTTGAAGCTGACACTTTGCAGAACACTCTTGATGCTACAATTTCTTTACATAATTCGTATTTGTTTCAGGTTTTTGCCAAAATGTTTCCAATGTTGACGTTTTGAGGAAAACCCCAATTATTTAAAATTTTAATACCCATAACTTTTTGTCTTTAAACTTACAGACCTAAGTTTAGGTACATGGTTCACTCTTTATAATACAAACACGCCTACCAAATTTGGTTGCCCTTACTTTGTTATTTCCGGAGATATAATATTTTTTCGAAAGAAAACACAAAATTTTCCGGGGAAAACCGGGGCCGGTTTTCCTGGCTAACGAACTTATCGAAGCCACTTGCAAAGGGAAGATACCCAGAAATTTTGATCAAAATTGGCCCATTTTCTTGTGAGTTATCAGTGTGATACATGTATATATATATATATATATATATATATATATATATATATATATATATATATATATATATATATATATATATATATATATATAAACATATAAAAATTGAACCTGACTCTGGATGTGTTTTTTTAAATATTTCAACAATACACCACGAGGGCTTAGAGCCTAAATACTATCGTACCGTGGGTGTCGACAAGGAGGAAAGAGGCAACTTGTTAATTTTGGAGTTGAAGGTTTGGAGGTTTGGAGGAGAAGGAAAAACATGTGCCAGCAAGGAATTCCACAACTTGAAAGTCCTCGGGACAAAAGAGCGGGCATAACAAGATGTTCTATGTCTGGTAACCTGGACAATAAAAGGGTGCATCCGCTCTGTTCCCCTGGTAGATCTGTTGGAGGCAGCAGGTGGAGGAACTATGGAAGAAAGCTCCTCTGAGCAGTGCCCGTGCAGATATCTATAAAAGAGAGAGAGGTCACCAACGCAACTTCGGTGGGCAAGGGAAAGGGAGGGCAGCCTTTGGGTGAGGGTAGGGTAGCTCTCTTCTGAATGGAGTCCAGGATAGAGAATGTAGAATTGATGTGACATGTTGGTGCCAATTGAGATTTTGATCCACAGAAATGCCAACAAGTAAAATTACTTTGAATAGCTTGGTTGTTCGTTGTGATGGGTTCTAGTGGGCCTAGTGTTCGCGCTAATTTGAAGAAATTTTTATCAAAATTCAAAAGACGGGATCTCCTCGTTAGTGAATCTTTTTTAAGAAAATTCACTAAGGGGTAAACTAAATGAAAAGCTTCCGGAAAAACTGGGTCCATTGAAGATTAGCGAAAACTACAACACAATAAAAGAGCTGGGGACAGAGAGTGATGGTTGTGGCGACAACGCCAGATCGCCTTAAGACTAGGATATTAAGAAAAACATCTACAATTTGTATCAACGATATTCTTGTTAATTAAACTTATACATTTTACGTATTGTTAATTACTACAAAACCAAAAGTTACATACTACCAGCAAATTGAGCTCCACCATGGCTTGTTCCAATTCTTCTGTATGGTCATCTCTTTTATTTATTAACATTCACATAATTATATAGTTTTGCAATATTACTGTTTTTGCTGCCCTTGTACAATCTCCATCTCTGGTGGGCTTATACGATCAGCACTACAATGAGTGACTTATGATGAGTAGTGCCATCCGTGTATTTGCTGGACAGTGTCATGGATGCATGGACCTGGACTATAATAAGAGTGTATGACCGTTGGAGAACCTGTTTATGAATGTAGATTGCGACAATATATGACCTGTGTCAACTTAATGCACCTCGCAAAGAATAAACAAGGTCGTGCTCACCTGGTTTCGCATAAATACATCCCCACCTTGTGTCTTATCAAAAGCTCAATAAGGCCTCTATTAAGCACCTTTGGATAATGATTAAGCTAAGCACTCAACTCTATAGAATGTTCTTATAGCGAAAATAAGACCAGGTGCTGGTTAATTTAACTTGCCGATAAATTAGATGCAAATTAATACTGTTACAGTATTTGCAGTAGTCTTTAGCAAATTTTAGTAGAAACAAAATTTCTCATTAAAGAGATCGCGACTTCTGATTTTTTTAATAGGCGCGAACTAGAACCCCTAGAACCCATACCCGGCGTCAGTTTAAATTTGTATGTTTATCTGGAGGGTGTCCCACGGCCGATGGTACCTTAGACGTATATGGAAAACCAAACATGGCATCGATCTGAAAATTTGGTTGGTACCATAATCAAGCATGCTCTATCTTAAAAGTACAGTTTGGATAAGCCAGTTCACCACAATACAGTTTCGCTAACAAAGTTAGCGCCATTAGATGGATGAATACACTTTAAATAAAGTGCTCATTACAGGTTCAAAATCTTCACTCAATTCTCTATCTATCCTAAATATTTTCAATTACGTGGTGTTGGCGCTTCTACTGAAAAGACTGGTAAGACACGAAGCAACGTGCCGTTACCTAGTTGCGGAACCAAGTAGTATGTTATCACGCCAGCTCGAAATAAGACAAAGTGTTAAAAAATAGAGACTGTATAGAACTAACTAACAATTTAGTAAATTGTCAGCCCCGGCCCATTTCTAGCATAATATTGGGACAAAGTATGTAAGGCTAGATGCATTCTGCCGTGACAACATACTACTTTGTTCCGCAACGAGGTGGCGGTACGTGTTTAGTGTCTTACATCTCATTTAGTGTTGGAAGGCTGGCTACCATAGCCGTATTACTTATAGGTGTATTTTCGCTGCAATTAGTATGCCGTACTGACGATTTCTAATTAGAGTGAAACCGGTCTGCGGTTCTAGATGTGGTAAGAATGCATCTAGCTTTTCTTACATATCTCTTAAGTAGTTGAAAATAGATTTTATAAGTAACCTACTGTTTCCTTCCATATTGTTCAATAACCTCTCTAAACCGTGGTCCAGTCTCGTCTGTGTTAAGTCGTCCTGAAGGGACCCTGAACGCACTGTGTCCCTGTTTGTCCTAATGCAAAATTGAAAAAAAAGCTCGGGGCGCAGCAAGTGCGTGATGGTAGTGAATTTTTATTAAAAGCTTCAAATTTGAATAACTCAATTTTTTATAAACTTAGAAAGTTTAATTTTGGTATGTAGTAAGCTCTTCCCTAGAGCAAGATATACACCAAATTTCATTAAAAAAGCTTTGTAATCTTCGGATAAAAAAAATCGTTCGAAAGAAAATTTAAAATTCGAATAACTCAATTTTCTATAAACTTAGAAAGTTGAGTTTTGGTACATAGTAAGGTCTCTCCAAAGGAAACATATAAGATAAATGTCATTAAAGCAGCTTTGTTATTTTCTGAGAAAAAATTTTGTTTTCAAAGAAAACTCAAAATTTTCCCGGAAAACCTCAAACGATTTTCCTGACTAACGAACTCATCCAAGCCATTAATAAAAGAAAGGCATCAGCCGAGTTTCATTGAAATCAGTTAGTTATTTTTTGAGTTATCGGACGGATACATACCCGGGGTCAGTTTCAATTGTTATATATATATATATATATATATATATATATATATATATATATATATATATATATATATATATATATATATTTATATATATATATATATATATATATATATATATATATATATATATATATATGCACAAAAATAAAAAATACGTATAAACACAAAAACACATTCATGCATTCTGACCACAATTGTGGTGAGAATGCATCTAGCCTTTCGTAGTAGCTCTGTTATTTTAAGTGGACCATTCTGTATATTAATTTTTTTCGAATTCCTTGTTTAATTTAAATATTTTTTCCCAATATGTTCCTATACTTATCGGCGATGGTTCCCCAGATATTAATGAATTTTCATATTTTTTTTAAGCAAAACACAGTCATGATTAGACATTAATAATGTTGTACTCCTGCATTCTATGTAGCTAAAATTGTGGTTGTAGTTTAAGAAAAGTACAGTTATTTCATTTAAATGGAGAAATCAATCCGATATTATACAGGGTGCTTTAAAAGTTTTATCTTTTCCGATAAAAATTTAAAAGGAGATTACTGTCTTCAGGATTTTCGTTTCCATTTTATTGAAAAATGGTGCTGCAAATTGAATCATTACTTCCACATAGCTGTGATAATTTATTCTCTTCAGAAAGACATTCTCCTGGAATGAATTTGGGGCCCATAACTTGACCACAAAGGAAATATTTGTATTCCTGTACCCATAAATTTTTGAAACGTTATATTACTAGAGTTTTATTGAAAAAAAGTCAATTTTCACCAAATCACCCATTAATTATTCCCTACCCCTTGAAGCGATCTTACCCAAAAACAATTCGAAGCCTTGCTTTGTTGGGTGCAAACAGGATACCAAATTTAAAGATGATATATCAATTTGTTCGAAAGTTATTGAGCCTATTAACAGACAGACGTACATGCCGACAGACCGACCGACCGACAGACGAAAAATTTTCGTTCCAGAATCAAGTTTTATATATGTTTTGAGACTTTTTACGCCGTTTTTGTAAAAAAAAACTCGAAATTTTTGTCATCAGTATTCCACCCCTACACATTCAACCCCTAATTTAAATTCAGCACGGTATACCAGATGTTTAATTAAATTAAAAGTTTTCTTATAAATAAACCCTAAAACGTTATATTTTTTCCCTCAGGGTTCGTCCTCGGCCTTGCCGCCCCGATAGCACTGCAACCTTTGGTTAATTGTGCATGCCCTTAGTCTTACTCCACCCATTCCAAAATCACTGTGCTTTGAACTAGTCTGCACAGCGATTGGTAGGGTGAAGTTTTTTATTGCTCTGTTTCCGGTCTAGACTGACCGTAGATCAGTTGTCTTTTGCGGTCCAGAGCTTTACACTCGTACAAGATGTGCTGGGCTGATTCCTCCCCCTCTCCGCAGAGTCTGCATGCGAGGTCCCCTTCGAACCGCCCCATTTTATGCAGGTGTTTCTTGACGGCCATGTGTCCCGTCAAGAGACCTGTTGTGTTTCTGAGCTGTCCTCTGCTAAGATTTAGCAGCTCCACAGCTCTCTTTGAACTGGGTCCGTCAATTATTGACTTCCCATGTCTGAGCCCTGGACATTCCGCCCAGTACACCTTGTGTTGATCTGACCTGACCTGACCTGACCCAGGACTTAACGGCTCCCCTGGCAGTGCTCTTTGTCACGCCCAGAGCTGGTTCTGGTCCCATAAATGGTTCTGCTGACACTCTCTTCTTCATTGCCTTTGACCCCCGAGTGACCGGCACCCAGATAAAGGTCACCTCATTCTGCCCAGCCAGGTCGCTCGTCTCGTCTCGGCACTCACTCACCAGCCAGGAATTTACCCGTGGGCTACTTAGTGCCTTAAGGGCTGCCTGGCTATCTGTGGCTATGAGAATCCGCTTGTTGGTGTAGCCCCTCCTCTTGTTCTGCCGCACACAGTGCAGGATGGCGTAAATTTTGGCATAAAAGACCGTTTCTTGGGCTCCGAGTGAAAAACTATGACTTACCCTCGGTCCTTCCGAGTAAACACCTGCCCCCGTCTCACGCTCCCCGCCGGATCCGTCCGTGAACCAGACGAGCGCGTCCCGTGGTATGCCCGGCGTCATACCGCCATGCCTCGCAGTCCGGGATTTCCACTGTAAAGTTCTTTTCCCTGCACATTCGCGCGCTCGCGAAGTCTGACCTCATTTCAAGCATGGGCTCCTTCACGATCTCCTGAATTTTGCAGTGACCCCTGAAGCCTGGGTTGATCTTCAGTTTACCATTGCAGGCTAGTCTGTATAGTCCTAGCCTGGCCTCCCCCATAATAACTAAGTGTAGGGGGGGGGGGAACCAGCATCACCTCCATGGCGGCTCTTGGGGTTGAAGACATGTCCCCTGGTACACAACCACGCCTGTCTATGTAAATATTCGTTTCAATCACTTAGACAATCTGAGAGATATTGTGTTTTAAAAAATATTTTTTAATTTTTTACTGAGAAAAATTGGCCGTTAAGATTTGAAGAACGAACTCATCCAAGCCATTAGCAAAATAAGGGAATCCCAAAATTGGGTCTAAATCAGTGAAGTATTTTTTGAGTTATCAGTTGGATACATACATACATCCATAAAAGTCTCACCATAGATACCTCTCTATTAGTGAATTTTCATAACGAAAGTTCACTAAAAATCACTAGATGTCAGGCATTTACCTATCGCGATCTCATCATTAGTAATTTTTTCTACGAAAATTCACTTATATACCAGCGCTTCGGAAGACATATAGCGATTCCGCGGATATACAGTGTGGAACAGCCAAATGGAATAAATTCGATAACGGATAAATGAGGGCGTGTTGGGAAAAACGCTTGGACACGTCGATTTGTATTTTTAACTGCGCATCTTTTTCAAGAAAAAAAAATTATATAGGGTGCGTCATGTGACAGTGGCCAATACCAACTTTCTTATTTTAAATACAAGCCCCTGTATATTATTAATTTTTTGGATTCTTCAGAAAATTCTAGACATAATTCATGTACAATGTTCTATACCTATCTTCAACTGTTTCGGAAATATTAAGTATTTTCAGATTTATTACAAAAATTAACATTAAAAATAGAAAATTATTTTATTTCACAAATTCGCTACATTGCATTCAATACTTATTTCCCATTCAGCTCTTGATAATGAGAAAGTAAACAAAAACCATTCCTGCGTTTCTTTTTACTGATATGAAATGAAACAAAAACAAAAACAGTTTTCTTTCTGTTCGTATAAAACTCGTAGCCTTAGCAACTTGTTGTCTGCCTGCATGACAGTAGTGATTAGTGTCAGTGCTATTGTCGTTTGAATTTCGTTAACTGTACGTAATAATATCAGAAAAATGGTTCATTTAACAGAAATGCACAAAATAACCATTCTACAAATGATTGGTTATGGAGATAACACACGGACACAGATGGAAGTGTCTCGCTTATTTCACGAAAAATTTCCAAATTTGCCGCCTGTATCCCAAGGAACAATTAGCAAAATAGAAAAGCAGTTTCGCGAGCTTGGTCATGTGAGACAGATAAAAAAAGTAGCTGCCAATGCAGTAAGTGATGATACGAAATTGGATATTACGCTTGAGTTTCAAGAAAACCCACATACTTCTGGTCGACAAGCAGCCCAACTATTCAACGTTAGCCACACAGCAATTTTTCGAACATTAAAGGAAAGTAAAATGCATCCCTATAAAATGATACCAACTCAGGAGCTCATGGAGGACGATTTCGATAGGAGAACGTATTTTTGTGAACAAATGATGGCAATGTTAGATAACAATGTGATCCAATTAGAAGATGTTTTGTTTTCTGATGAGAGCACATTTACACTTCACGGTCATGTTAATCGTCAAAATTGCCGCTATTGGTCTAATGAGAATCCTCATTGGATGAGAGAGGAACATACGCAATATCCTGAAAAAGTTAATGTTTGGGCAGGAATTGTTGGAAATCATATCGTAGGTCCCTTTTTCATTGATGGCAATTTGAATGGGGATAAATATTTAGAACTGCTCCAAAATAATGTCGTGCCAACTTTGACAAACTTATATCCAGATCCAGCAAACCCACAAGTTCCTGCCAATAAAATATGGTTTCAGCAAGATGGAGCACCGCCCCATTACCAAATCAATGTCCGGCAGTACCTGAACCAAATTTTTCCAAATCGGTGGATAGGGAGGCGCGGATCGATAGAATGGCCAGCACGATCTCCTGATCTGTCGCTATTAGACTACTTTTTGTGGGGATATGTCAAAAGTATTGTATACAAAACTAAGCCCCTCAACTTAGATGACTTAAAAAGACGAATCACGCTTGCGATTAGATCAGTCACGCCTGAGATGTTGAGTAATGTTAGAAGACATTTCTATACCAGATTAGCATGTTGCCAAGATGTTCGTGGCGAGCATTTTGAACATTTACTACATTGACATTAATTTTTTTTTTGTTTTTTTAAATTATTAAGAAATAAGCAGTATTTCTTATTAGAATTTGTGAAATAAAATAATTTTCTATTTTTAATGTTAATTTTTGTAATAAATCTGAAAATACTTAATATTTCCGAAACAGTTGAAGATAGGTATAGGACATTGTACATGAATTATGTCTAGAATTTTCTGAAGAATCTAAAAAATTAATAATATACAGGGGCTTGTATTTAAAATAAGAAAGTTGGTATTGGCCACTGTCACATGACGCACCCTAAATAATTTTTTTTCTTGAAAAAGATGCGCAGTTAAAAATACAAATCGACGTGTCCAAGCGTTTTTCCCAACACGTCCTCATTTATCCGTTATCGAATTTATTCCATTTGGCTGTTCCACACTGTATACAGAAGTTGCCTGGAGATCTAGAACTTTATGAGCGAAATATCGTCGAGAGTCTGCACTGCCGGTCACTAGATATACATTCATGTCATTAAAGGCGGTTATTAACGCCAAGATATTGATAAGTTTGTGAAGTTTTTTCCCGTCCCAATAAATAACGTTTATTTCTTTAGTTTGACAACCAGTTAATCATTCTGTTTATGCGAGTGACTCTCTCGGCCTAGTCGGGTCTGTTCCGAGGCTCGCTCCGAGATTCTGTAAATCATCTGTGATGCGATCTCAGCCGGAACTTGCCTCATAATTAATCTACGGAGTTTAATTGAGATTTTTCTTTGATCGTTTATTCGATAGTGTAATTTATTGGTGTTTTTGTAAAGTTATTCTTTCTATTTTGCAATCATATCTCTTTCTCTCTCGAGTAGACTGGCTTCTTGATTCTTATATAAGGAGAAGAATCGAAGATGGCTGTGTTTTGCAAACTGCGGCTCATAGATTCTCTCTCATGTCGTTATGATGACTAACGAAACAGGCCATTAAAGTAAAATATCTCGTCGTTATTTTATATTTATCGGTTTTGTTATTTTTGTCAATCAGATATTATGCTAATAACCGATGATATTGGACGACTATCAACTATATAAATTAACTAGTATGGAGATGTTGAAAACAGATCAATGTTTTAATAATAAGAGATGAAATGATCAACCACCCAAGCCGAGAGAAACATACGGTTAAAAAAATCCCATAAACAAAAAATGCCAAACCAGGTGGGTTATATCGGTGAATTAAAAAAAATCTTTCTATGAAAAATAAAGTTACTCATATTAAATTAATAACAAAAATAATCGGGTAGACGCTCGGATTTACATCTTTTTTTTATATTTCAACAACACACCACGAGGGCTTACAGCTTAAATACTATCGTACCGTGGGTGTCGACAAGGAGGAAAGAGGCAACTTGTCAATTCTGGACTTGAAGGTTTGGAGGTTCGGAGGAGAAGGAAAAACATGTGCCGGCGAGGAATTCCATAACTTGGAAGTCCTCGGGACAAAAGAGCGGGCATAACAAGATGCTCTATGTCTGGTGACCTGGACAGTAAAAGGGTGCATTCGCTCTGTTCCCTTAGATAGCTGGTGAAAAGTATTTGCGAGCCTGGAAGAGGACACCTAATTTCTTAACAGCCGCTTCTGCAATTTATGTGACATGTTGGTGCCAATTGAGATTTCGATCCACAGAAATGCCAACAAGTGAAAAGGACTAATTACTTTGAATAACTTGGTTGTTCATTGTGATGGGTCTAGGGCTGGTGTATCTCTTATGAGATAGAAAGCAAGACTAAGATTTGGTGGAGTTGAGTTGTGCAAGATTTCTACTTCCCCAGTCTAATATTTTTTGGAGATCCACAGAGCCAGAACCCTCCATGAGTCTGCGATCCTCATCTAATTGGGCTAAAGAGACAGGCTTAGAATATTGTATATTTGAGTGGAGGGTGCTGTCGTCCGTGTAACTGTGAACTGGGTTGGATGTGCTAGAGAGGAGGTCATTGATGTGGAGAAGAAACAAAGTAAGGGATAAAGCTGAATCGTGAGCGACTCCTGCATTAATTGGATAAAGTTTAGAGGAATGGCCATCCACGACAACAGAAATGCTTCGGTTGGAGAGGAAATTTGCTGTCCAGGTACAGAGTTTTCGTGGTAGGCAATAGGCCGGTAGTTTATTAAGCAGCGCTGCGTGCCAAACCTGGTCGAATGCTTTGGATATGTCTAAATCGACTTGTTCCAAGAACGGGTGACAAAGGAAAGGAGGTTGGCAGTTGATCTGCGCTGACGGAATCCATACTGCCTGTCGTGGATTTGACTGTGTTTTTCATGCAATTTTAGTAGTTCGGTGTTTATATACTTTTCCACCACTTTAGAGACGACCGAAAGGAGAGAAATAGGTCTGTAGTTGCTAGGAAGCGCTTTGGATCCTTTCTTGGGGACGGGTTGTACTCGGGCAGTTTTCCAGTTACTAGGGAATATGCATCTATTGTAAGATGTCTGAAACATACGAGTCAGGACAGGAGCAAGTTCTGGGGCGCATTTTTTGAGAACAATTGCTGGGATCTCGTCAAGGCCAGAGGTTTTCCTGGTATTAAGAAAAGAGAGCATCTTTCGTACCTTTTTAGTTTTGAAAATGATAGTCGTCATTTTATGCGCGACATTGGTGACTTAAAAAGGTACTTTACAGAAAAAGTAAAAACCAGCAAAATCCCCCAAGCTATGGTACACGCCGACAAAAATTGTCAGGTAATATATAAATATGACCCACTGCTAAACTGATTTCAGTAGCACACATAAAAAACCAATGGAAAGAATATATATATATATATATATATATATATATATATATATATATATATATATATATATATATATATATATATATATATATATATATATATATATATATATATATATATATATATATGACCGATAACTCAAAAAATAATGGACCACTCTTGATCAAATTTGTTGAGTGCCTTCCTTTTGCAAGTGGCTTGGATAAGTTCGTTAGCCAGGAAAATTGGACCAGGTTTTTCCGGAAAATTTTAAACAATTTAAAAAATTCTCTGTACCAGAATTTTGGTCTCTAGTTTTAAAGACAAAGAAGTTATGGGTAGTTAAAGAAACAAATTTTGGAGTTTACCTCAAAACATCAAACTCGCAATTTTAAATGTTAAAATTGGCAATGTTTAGGCAAAGAACGTGAAACAAATACGGATTTTGAAAAGAAAATGTTGCAAGAAGAGTGTTCTGCAAACCCTTAAATTTCAGATTCAACCGTCGTTGCCCTTCATTTTTCTAAAATATTTACAGAAAATTCATTTCAAATAGACCCTTTCTCTGATGCTTTGGCTGTCGGTTTAGTTAAGTTGATGCTTTCGCTGTAGGTTTGGTAAAGTTTATGGTTTAACGGTCTATAATCTTTTTAAGCTAATTTTCGTAGAACAAATTCGTTAATGCATTTTTGCATTTCTTATCGAAACATGATGCGTTTATAAGAAAAAAATCTGGACGCAGTAAGTGCGTTTTGGTAGCGAATTTTCGGTAAATTTGCAGATTAGCTCCCGAACGCTTTTCAAAAAAACGGTTTTCAGAAACTTGCCTAGCCTAGAAATTTTTCTTGTGGTTTATGCAACAAGGGTGGTTGTATGCACGCTAGGGGGGAAGGAAAATCCCCACGACGAAGCAGCCACCCCCAACCCTATCGCAAGTCGAACCATGGGGGGGGGGGGTTCTGCTTCGTCGTAGGCATTTTCCTTCCCCACTCGTGTAGGCGGGGTTTAATAGGGATATGGCTTCAAATAGACAGCTTTTAAGCAGTTTTCTTCGCATTTTCTGCTCATATTTCCTTTTTACTGCCTACCCCGCACAGCACCCCTATTCACTCCTAGTCCCGTAACTTCCTTGGGGGGTGTGAACTAGAATTTTTTTTGTGGTTTATCCATCCAGGTGGGGTCCTAGGAATGTTTCTTAAAACGAAAAGCGTTCGGGAGCTAATCTGCAAATTTACCGAATTTTCATTAAATCCTTCAAATTTCAATAACTCAATTTGCTATTAACCTAAGCTTTGTTGGTTAGGAAACCAACATTTAAGTTTATTTTCGGAAAATTCTTGTATATTTTCAACCCATAAGTAATTTTGATAAAATATACTACATTGTTTCTACTACATAAGCTATACCGGAAATCAGATTGATGCCTGCTCGCATTTGCTATTAAAAACATTTTTATGGAAATTCACTTCCATAACACACTTGCTGCATCCAGACTTTTGAAAAATGTTTATATTTTTTTTAAGATTAAAGTTATTTCGATGAAATGTGGTACATTGTTTCTACTATATAGGTATGACGCCCTCGTGGCGCAGGTGGCTAGGTGCCTGCTAAGCGAGAGGTCCCGGGTTCGTTCCCAGGCGAGCCAATTGGACTTTGCCTGGAAAATTTTAAAAAAAGTATTGAATGGTGGGAAAAAATGTGCTAATGGCCTGAGATGCCGCAGCCAATAATATTAAATAAAATAAAAAAATACTATATAGGTAACCAAGTTTGATGCCTGCTTTCATCAAGGAAAGACATTTGCTATTAAAAATACTTTAAAAAAAGTTTGCTACCATAATGCACTTGCTGCGTCCAGACATTTTTATTTTTAAGGCTTTCAGGACTCCATCGCTTTAGAAACGCAAGAGAAAAGCTGAGGGTAGGAAAAAAATCGAGTAACAAAAATAAAAATAAAAGCCCATTCGGTTATGTTGATGCCAAGCTTTCTCAAGAAATAAAACTTCATTAGACCGAAGCATTATATCACCTACCTTATACATGATAATTATAGTAAGAGTTAACGATCTATAAATATAAATAATAAAATAATGTTGATTTGTGAGTGGCGTTTTATAAATGAGTCAGAATGTGTTCGGCGGGCAATGGACGTGGCAAATGGTATATCTGTCTGTAATTTCCTCTCTGGCGTTTCTCCTCTCTTCTGCCTCTCTCTCTTTCATTCGTAATTTACAGCGGCTGATGGGCGTTCTACTCAAAAATCTGGACACGGGGCGGCATCCAAGCCACGTATAAATCTGTCAAACCGATATTGTATTGATGTTATTTATGTAGAAATCAACTGTTCACTTCATTCTCATCAATCTAGCTTGCCATGACCGGACCAACTGATAAATCCAACTCTGTCTCTTTCTTTTCCCCGGCTACAGTCAACTGTTATTTCGTTTCATTATCTTTTATAGTCCCCACAAAATCACGAAATTAATCTATAGTTCTGTGTATAGTGTTCGATTCCGCTTCATTACTACTAATGTGAAAGAGTTTTGGCTGTTTCGTTACTGAACTACAAATGGACCGCCAAAAATTAGAGAATTAAAAGCTTAATAGCATGAAGTTGTAGCGTAATGAGCTGCGACATTTTTAAGAGAGTTTGATTAACAAAGTACAGGAAGTGATATGAAAATAATCCTGATGAGGTGTCTCACAAAAGCATGGGAGGTCTTAAACAGTACAGTTGTTCATAGAACAGAAAAGCTATCCAAGAAGGCATTCCTAATCGTGAAAATACATTTAATATTAAATTCATATTACAATATTTATTCGAAAATTCGCTAGCATAAATCCAAATAATATCATTTATAATTATGTAGGTTGTATAGAAATTATAATTATTGACCTGGATTTTTTTTTGATACAGGAGGGAGAAATGCTCATGCAGACCCCATTCACGGCCCCGTTGGTGCCGTGGGATACCGGGGTACTGTGAGACTGTACTCACTAAAACCCCCTCCCTGGGAGTACCGGACCTTAGTCCATATCTCCGTCGGTAAGATTTACACACAATGACTTTTTGAGTATGAATGTTTCCATTCTGTTTTTGCCGCGGGGGCGTTTATCGGGTAAGTATAAGCTTTGGACGCTTCTGCTTATGTGGAAGTTACTCGTCGTAGTCAGTGGCACTACGGAGAAGAGCATTTGGGTGAGAAGCGGCTTTTGCGAACTGAGTTGTGGATAGTTGAGTTATAAACTCAAGTATCGAAGGCATTTCCAGATCAGAGTGAATTTGACTGTTTCGGACAAACCATGGCGCTCCGGTAACCATTCTCAGAATTTTGTTCAGGATGATTTGAAGGGACTTGATGTGTGTTGCGGCCGCGGTGGCCCATGCAGGTGATGCATAGGTCAAGGCTGGCTGGATAATGACTTTGTAACTGAACAACTTATTGTTCATGGACAGTTTGGAATTTCTATTTAGAAGAGGGAACAGCATCGAGATGAACATCGAGGCTTTTTTCGGGCGTGATCGACATGGGGGCGCCATGTTAAGTGTTTGTCAAGGAAAACCCCGAGGTATTTGGCGGAATCTTGCCAGGGGATTAGACGGTTGTCTAATGAAGCGTGTTCGTGAGGTGTGTGTCTCTTCTTGGAAAATAGGACAGCTGAACATTTATCGGGGTTTATGGCTAGAAGGGATTTCCTATACCATGCTTGCAGCTCGACTACGGCAGTCTGAAGTCGTTGGGTTATTATCCTCGGCTGAGTGGAGCTGCTGAGGATGGTCGTGTCGTCTGCGTACAGTGCGTATATATATATATATATATATATATATATATATATATATATATATATATATATATATATATATATATATATATATATCAGTGTTTGTTTACATTCAGAGACTTTTTAGCTTTTGCTTTAGACTTATGACTTTAATCATGTACAGATAAGTAGAGATTTTTGATTAGATTCTTAAAATGTAAAGACGCGAGACTTTTAATTATGCACAGATTTGGTTTTAAATTTATTTAGTTAAGTTAGTTTTAAAAAGTTGTTAATTCGTTTTATTATTTATTAATTTTTTTATTACAAATTACATCGCTACACATGTCACAATTATCCTAGTTATAAACCATTATCCCTAATTATGCCCCGCTCCTTAAACAACACTATATTTAGCCCATAACAAGTAGTTTCGTAGAGATACTTAAGCTTGTGTTGCTATCACACACTATTTTCTTTTATTTAGTCTCAGCTCCAAACAGGCTTAAGCCTAATAACATGAAATAATATAAATAAGCACAAGATACAAATAATTTGTAATAAACATAAAGTTGTGTAAAACTGGAGTTTTAGGTTTTGGAAATCGAAATTATCTTCACGACAAACAACCCCATCCCATAGCTAGGTTTTTGGTATATAGCAAAAATTAGTGTAGTAATAAATTCACCAGCTCCTTTCTTGCCCTGGCTTCAAATGATGGGACGAAATGCGAGATTACTTTTCCTCATTTCCATGGGCGTCTGTCTGCTTCTCTCATCCTGACCCCTCAGATATCTCACAAAACGTTACCGAAATTATCCAATCTGGCATGGAATTATTTATTCCACGTACACAGAAAAGCTCTTCAGCCACACAAAAGTCCTGGTTCTCTAAATCCTGTGACAAGGCCAGACTTGAAAAGGTCAAAGCTCACAAAACACTTCTACACAATCCCAGTCCAGAAAACCGTCAAGCATTTAACAACGGAAGAAACCGCTATGTCCGCATTCTTTCTGAGGCAAAAAACTCGTTTAATAACCACATAACCTCTTAATCTCTAAGGACAGTAAACCCTTCTGGGCTCTTGCTAAATCTATTGGGAATAATTTCTGCAAGAGCACGTTACCACCTTTTGTCTCAGAGGATGAAATTGTTTCTACCGCCCTGGACAAGGCTGAGCTTTTTGCCTCGTTGTTCGCCGGCAATTCTATTCTCAACTCACCTCCAAATGCTCAATCACCAACAGTCCCCAATGTCGCGCATAAAATGACGGACATCATTTTCAAAACTAAAAAGGTACGAAAAATGCTCTCTTCTCTTAATACTAGGAAAGCCTCTGGCCTTGGCGAGATCCCAGCAATTGTTCTCAAAAAATGCGCACCAGAACTTGCTCCTTTCCTGACTCGTCTGTTTCAGATATCTTACAATAGAGGCATATTCCCTAGTAACTGGAAAACTTCTCGAGTACAACCCGTCCCCAAGAAAGGATCCAAAGCGCTTCCTAGCAACTATAGCCCTATTTCTCTCCTTTCAGTCATCTCTAAAGTGATGGAAAAGTATATAAACACCGAATTACTAAAATTTCTTGGAAAACACAGTCTAATCCACGACAGGGAGTATGGATTCCGTCAGCGCAGATCAACTGCCGACCTCCTTTCCTTTGTCACCCATTCTTGGAACAAGTCTATGGAATTACACGGTGAATCCCAGATTGTCGCTCTAGACATATCCAAAGCCTTCTACCAGGCCTGGCACGCAGGGCTGCTCAATAAACTACCGGCCTATGGCCTACCACCAAAACTATGTACCTGGACAGAAAACTTCCTCTCCAACCGGAGCATTTTGTTGCTGTGGATGGCCATTTCTCTAAACTATATCCAAATAATGCAGGAGTTCCTCAAGGTTCAGCTTTAACCCCTACTTTGTTTCTTCTCCACAACAATGACCTCCTCTCTAGCACATCCAACCCAGTTCACAGTTACGCAGACGACAGCACCCTCCACTCAAATATACAATATTCTAAGCCTGTCTCTTTGGCCCAACTAGATGAGGATCGCAGACACGTAGAGGGTTCTGTCTCCGTGGATCTCCAAAAAATATTAGACTGGGAAAGTAGAAATCTTGTACAATCAACCCCACCAAATCTCAGTCTTGCTTTCTTTCTAATAAAAGACACACCAGCCCTAGAACAACCACAATGAACAACCAAGTTATTCAAAGTAATGGGTCCCTTTCACTTGTTGGCATTTCTGTGGATCGAAATCTCAATTGGCACCAACATGTCACATCAATTGCAGAAGCGTCTGCTAGGAAATTAGGTTTCCTCTTTTGGGATCGCAAATCCTTTTCACCAGCTAATCTCTATACCTTATATACTTCACAAATAAGGCCAAACCTCGAATACTGCTCCCACATCTGGGGTGCCGCTGTCGCTTCTACACTCACTATCCTGGACTTCATTCAGAAGAGAGCTATACGTCTCATTGGTAACCCTACCCTCACCCAAAGGCTGCCATCCCTTGCCCACCGACGTGACGTTGGTGACCTTTCTGTCTTTTATAGATATCTGCACGGGCAGTGCTCAAAGGAGCCTTCTTCCATAGTTCCTCCACCTGCTGCCCTCAACAGATCTACCAGGGGTACAGAGCGAATGCACCCTTTTACTGTTCAGGTCACCAGACATAGAACATCTTGTTATTTCCGCTCCTTTGTCCCGAGGACTTCCACGTTGTGGAATTCTTTGCCGGCACATGTTTTTCTTTCTCCTCCGAACCTCCAAACCTTCAAGTCCAGAATTACCAAATTGCCTCTTTTCTCCTTGTCGACACCCACGGTATGATAGTATTTAGGCTGTAAGCCCTCCTGGTGTGTTGTTGAAATTTAAAAAAAGAAGCATTCGCTGTATCGTCGAAAGAAACTGTCGATCTATTTGTTAGTGTATTTGCTTAAAATTACACTCTTAATTTGCAGGGAAAGAGCCTAGCAACTATTCCAGGTATAAACTCAAACATGCACGAAATATTTTTTAGGCATCCTATTCAAGGGACATATTAGAAACTTCAGACATCAGAAAGGCATCATTGTTTTACCACAGCATATTTTCCCTTAAAAACATTTTTACGGAAATTCGCTACCATAACGCATTTGCTGCGTCCCGAACTTTTTGTTTTTTAAAAAAGATGTGCGGTGGTTATTGGTCTGTTCGCCAGAGGTGTTTGTCCGCGCTCGTCACGGGCTCCAATATTCACATAGTGCAGTTATAGATCAAAAAGAAAAGAACGTGATCTTCCTTAAAAATAAAAGATCCGGACTCAGCAAGTGCGTTATGGTAGCGAATTTTCCTGAAAATGCTTTTAATGGCAAATATGTCTTGTTTTTAAAAGAAGGACATTTGGTTGGCAGTATAACATATATATTAGTAACAATCTACCGTATTTCATTAAAATAGCTTTGTAGTTTCAAAAAGTACAAACATTTTCCGAAAATAAATTTTAAAAGTTCCAGAAAAAACTGGTTCGATTTTCCTGGCCAACGAACCTCTTTAAGGCGTTTACACACCTGCCAGGATATAATTATTCACGAACAGCTTTTCTTTTACAGAAAATCACCATTTTTGTTTACAGAAATTGCCTTCAGTAATGTTACACTAAATTATATTTTTCACAAAAATTCGACACCTTTTTTTTTTACAATAACTTACTAAACATTTATTAATAATTCCCAACATATCACAAAAATCTTACAACAATAAGTTCCACAGAAACACTAAAAACATTTCTACGAAAACTTTTAAAATTCAGCCACTATTTAAGCGTGCCCGTATACAACAGGTCGTTTTTTTCAACGAGTAATACAAACAAAAAGCTCTCTGAATGCGTCATTTTCATGGGTCTCCGCTATCTATTGATAAAAACACCCTTTCACAATTTGTGATATGTGTTTGAAGTATGTGCCAAAAACGTGAAAAGTTACAAAACAATTGAAACAACTCAAAACGATGAACGATATAATTTTTTTTTCTTACAAACATGCATTATAAATCGCTGGAAAACACAAAAATGCAATAAAATAATGGGCTGTTCTATTAAAAAAAGAAAGTGCGTATGACCAACGACTTATGGGCCAGCCTGTGATTGTCAAAATAAGTTTACAAGGTGCAGCTCGAGATACCCTATAATTAACATAAATACTTTTTTGTCATATCTTGATAATAACGGATATATTGAGCTTTACCCTAGAAATGCGTCACCCTGTATATGTGCAAACAGACAAAAACTGAAACTGACCCTGTATATGGGTTTTAGGAGTTCTAGTTCGCGCTCATTTGAAGAAATCTTTTTAAAATTCATAAGTCGCGGTCTTCTTATTAACGGATTTTTTCTACGAAATTTTGCTAAAATATAGACTATTAAACCATAAACTCTATAGCGGAAATTATTGCCGAAGCATCAGAAAGAAGGTCTATTGAAATGGATTTTCCGAAAATATTTTAGTAAAATGAAGGACAGTGATGGTTGAAGCTCAAACTTAAGGCTTTGTGAAACACACTTATTAAGAGATTTTTTCGACATAATCCGTATTTGCTTCAAATCAGTTGTCTGAAAATTGCAAATTTTGACGTTTCAAATCGCGACTTTGACGTTTCAAGAAGAAAAATTATAAAATTTTCAAAATATTTTTTCTGCTACTTCTTGACACTTTTGCGCCAAGAAAACTTCACCGTTGTATGTAATATTCAATTTGTTTTGTTAATCACACAAAATATTTTGTTCTTTTGCTTTCTTCTGATCACCAGTGGCACCCAATTTTTTTTCTTTAAATGCCTAAACTGTTTCCTGTTTTAACTTAGAGATCTGAATTTTCGTGTGTAGGGTAAGTTTGATATTACAAACGTATATGTCAAATCCGGTTGTCATAACTGTGTTATTTTCGGAGATACAAAGATTTTCCGAAAGAAAACCCAACATCATTTTCCCGGAAACATTGGTTCGATTTTTCTGGCTGACGAACTTATCCAAGCCATTTGCAAAAGGAAGGTACATACAAAATTTCATCAAAATCGGGCCATTATTTTTTGAGTTATCGGTGTGATATATATATATATATATATATATATATATATATATATATATATATATATATATATATATATATATATATACATATATACACATATATATATATATATATATATATATATATATATATATATATATATATATATATATATATATATATATATATATATATATATATGGTGGCGCGTTGAAAACGAAACAGACCGATTTGCGTCCAGATATATATTTTTTTAAGAAACGCTGAAACACGTCAATTTTAATATTGAGGGGGACATGTTTTGAGATAAAACTAAACTTTGTCACATCAACCCCTTAAGGGTGGTGATAACAACCCTTATATTTTAAATAGGGAACATGGATCAAGTACTACATCATTTGAAAGCTCTTTCTTTTCTGAATTCAGCACACTAATTTTTTTGGAACTTTTATCAACTCTTTTAAAAATTATTCACAGTTGAAGATGCAAAAACGCATTTCACTCATATAAGAAATGTGCTGATAGTCAATGTTTTGTTGGTTTGTAAACAAAACATTGACTATCAAAACATTTCTTATCGGAATGGGAGAAATGCGGTGTATTATTTCAGTTTATCGGTCGGTGTGATACTTGATAGTACTACCGAAAATTAATTTCACAATGGTGTATTCTGTAGAAGAAAGAGTTGAAATAATCACTCTTTTTTTCAAAAACGATGACTTTGCCAACCGTACCGCAAATTTGTTTAATGAACGACATCCGAACAGACATGTTAACAGAAAATACATTTTGGAGTTAGTTGCAAAGTTTCGACAAAGTGGTTCAGTAGCTAACAAAAAAACGGGATCCTGAACGTGAATTTCCGGTTAGAAATGAGACTACTGAGATTGAAGTTTTAGGATAAATTGCTGCAGACCCAACTTTGAGCACGAGAAAATTGGCCACTGTTTCAAACATCAAAAGAAGAACTATTCAGCGAATATTGAAGCATCATAAATTTCAGCCGTATAAAATTCATTTTGTACAACAACTGAATGAAGATGATTTTGATCGGCGGCTGGAGTTTTGTGAAGTTATGACTGCACGAATAGCTGATAACGGGAACTTTCTGTTCAATATCTGTTTTTCAGACGAGTATAAGTTTTTATTAAACTCTACAGTCAATCGTCATATTTGTCGTTATCGGGCAGATAATAATCCAATAAATTTTCACGAAGTCCACACTCAAACTCCACAGAAATTGAATGTCTGGACTGGCATTTTTGGAGACCGTTTATTCGGAGTTACTAGAAGATATCGTTTACCCTCTACTAATTGACATTGTTGAAAATGATGATCGCTATCAAGAAAATCAATTAGTGTTTCAACAAGATGGAGCTCCTCCGAATTTTTCACAACGTGTTAGGGAGTTTGTGAACAGAGAGTTTCCAGAGCAATGGATTAGGCGTAGAGGTGCTATTGAGTGACCCCCTAGATCACCGGATTTAACTCTTTTAGACTTCTTTCTATGGGGCCATTTAAAGAGTAGAATTTACGCAACAGAACCGGAGTCTCTGGAAGAATTACGACGACGCATTGTTGAAGAATACCGTCTAATAACTCCACAGCTGCTCCAGAACCTAAGAGCTCGTTTTGAACAAAATTTGTACCTTTGTGTGGAAGCTGGTGGTCAACAATTTGAACACTTACTTAACTAAATAAACATTTTTGGACGTTTGGTTTTGATTTTTAGTTTTTTTAACTAAAAATTGACTAATTAGTGCATTTCTTATCACAATGAATGAAATACGTTCTTGCAACTCCAACTGTGAATAATTTTTAAACGATTTGATAAAACTTCCAAAAGGATTATTGTGCTGAATTCAGAAAAGAAAGAGCTTTCAAATGATGTAACACTCGACCCATATTCCCAATTTAAAATATAAGGGTTGTTATCACCACCCTTAAGGGGTTGATGTTACAAAGTTGAGTTTTATCTCAAAACATGTCCCCCTCAATACTAAAATTGACGTGTTTCAGCGTTTCTTAAAAAAAATTCTCTGGATGCAAATCGATCTGTTTACTTTTCAATGCGCCACCCTGTATATATATATATATATATATATATATATATATATATATATATATATATATATATATATATATATATATATATATATATAAACACAGATCTCCCCATTAGTGAGATTTTCGTTTCACGAAAAATTCTCTAAAAACGACTGTTTCGCACACAATGTTAACTTTAACAGAGGATAGATGATAGTCCAAGTAAAATTCTACATAAAACTTCAATTACTACATCAAATATCACGGCACCTTTCATTTTAAGCCAATTATCCTTCAAATTAGATAAAAGCTCATAGATTTGTCAACCATAAGATTAAAGTAGTTCGTCGATCTCGTCCGTGCAATATTGACACAATAGACAAACGATAGGTCTCCGACTACAATTTTTACCTCGGCTGAGTTCGTCTACCTAGGTGTGATATAAATACATTGTGGCTGTTAATTTAGTTTAGAATTTTTCATCTTCTGATGATGCTGACGTGGTCAGTGAAACGATCGTAGGGTCTTTAAAAGATATGTGTTGTGGTGATTTGGGTTCTCCAAGTGTACTTACTTGTATTAGTAGAAACCCAATATAAGATAGTTGTAGTGAGATATGCACTTAAGACAACTGGCATTTGAAAATAGCTGAAAGCGAGCGGTCACCGCAGCACGGATAAGTCACTCAAACAAAACAAACTGCCTGGTATTTAGGAAAAGTTAAGGAGATCGATTGTCAGGTTCTCACTCACGGCTGAGTGTGTGTGTTTCTGGAAGTGGGTGCGGAGGACCATTAGCGTTCAGTCCATCCATGCATCACAAAGTGACGTCGCAAAAAGGAGACTTCAAATTTACGGCCGCCAGAGGCTTAAAAGTATGCAATAAATCCTGGGCAGAGCTTAAAAATCCGCCACCGCCCGCCAGAGATTGGCATGATTCGATATAAGTCTGTTGGAGCGATAGTGGCGTCCTTTGCAAGTGACGCGCCTTACCTACAAGACATGCCCGTGATAAATTGTAATTACTCCAACGCCACTTCT
Source organism: Tillus elongatus (assembly GCA_964006375.1). Classification (NCBI taxonomy): domain Eukaryota; kingdom Metazoa; phylum Arthropoda; class Insecta; order Coleoptera; family Cleridae; genus Tillus; species Tillus elongatus. Next base: position 13,769,903 of record OZ023266.1, read on the forward strand.
CTATCTCGTACATGGTGAACAAGACGACCGAGATCTGCCTGCGCCCACGGAACAAAAGAGAAAACTCAACTCTATGTCTCCTCTCCTCAGATACACACAGTCGATCATTCATGGAAATTAGCGACGATTTAATTGTCTTCGTTATAATTTATTTTATTCGATACACATCGTGTCTTGTGAAATAGAAACGTCGTGTTGGGTATCGTACACTTACGGTTGATTAGAGACAACCTGAAAATTATCTCTATCGTCATCACAATCTAATGGAGATGTCGTCTTGTTGCTCCAGCGATTTTTTAAAAATTTCAACAACACACCACAAGGGCTTACAGCCTAGATACTATCGTACCGTGGGTGTCGAGAAGCAGAAAAGAGGCAACTTGTTAATTCTGGACTTGAAGGTTTGGAGGTTCGGGGGAGAAGGAAGAACATGTGCCGGCAAGGAATTCCACAACTTGGAAGTCCTCGGGACAAAAGAGCGGGCATAACAAGATGTTCTATGTCTGGTGACCTGGAGCAGTGCCCGTTCAGATATCTATAAAAGAGAGAGAGAGAGGTCACCAACGGCACGTCAGTGGGCAAGGGATAGCAGCCTTTGGGTGAGGGTAGGATCACCGATGAGACGTGTAGCTCTCTTCTGAATGAAGTCCAGGATAGTGAGTGTAGAAGCGGCAGCAGCACCCCAGACGTGGGAGCAGTATTCGAGGTTTGGTCTTATTTGTGAAGTATATAAGGTATAAAGATTAGCTGGTGAAAAGTATTTGCGAGCCCGGAAGAGGAAACCTAATTTCTTAGCAGCCGCTTCTGCAATTGATGTGACATGTTGGTGCCAATTGAGATTTCGATCCACAGAAATGCCAACAAGTGAAAAGGACTAATTACTTTAAATAACTTGGTGGTTCATTGTGATGGGTCTAGGGCTGATGTATCTCTTATGAGAAAAAAAGCAAGACTGTTATTTGGTGGGGTTAAATTGTACAAGATTTCTACTTCCCCAGTCTAATATTTTTTGGAGATCCACGGAGACAGAATCCTCCATGAGTCTGCGATCCTCATCTAATTGGGCTAAAGAGACAGGCTTAGAATATTGTATATTTGAGTGGAGGGTGCTGTCGTCCGTGTAACTGTGAACTGGGTTGGATGTGCTAGAGAGGAGGTCATTGATGTGGAGAAGAAACAAAGTAGGGGCTAAAGCTGAACCTTGAGGAACTCCTGCATTAATTGGATACAATTTAGAGGAATGGCCATCCACGACAACAGTAATGCTCCGGTTGGAGACAAAATTTGCTGTACATGTACAGAGTTTTGGTGAAGGCCATAGGCCGGAGGTTTATTAAGCAGCGCTGCGTGCCAGACCTGGTCGAATGCTTTGGATATGTCTAGAGCGACAATCTGGGATACACCGTGTTGTTCCATAGACTTGTTCCAAGAATGGGTGACAAAGGAAAGGAGGTCGGCAGTTGATCTGCGCTGACGGAATCCATACTGCCTGTCGTAGACTGTGTTTTTCAAGAAATTTTAGTAATTTTGTGTTTATATACTTTTCCATCACTTTAGATTACTCTTTATCTCCAGCAGCTTTTTTCATTTAATTGTTACTTCCGTACTTAGAACCGATAATATTAACCCTTTCAGTTCCAATTTGTTTCTTTAGTTAAAATAACTTAATTTTTTTATGTGCCAGTAAAATGGATAACAAAGAACTAAAAAATAATAATTATTTATTTATTTTTTGAAGTGGGGGAGTCTTTTGGGGGCTCGGGACATATTTGCCCCAATGGGTTTGAAAGGTGGGACACAGATATCCCACTGGAAATTATTATTTTAACAACGCTATCTATGGAAAAAATCTTTTATTTATCGTAAACTAAGTGCGATAGGAAGTAAAACAGCTTTTGCATAATGGTACATTACAAGCCGTACAAATTGTTGTGGTTCACCTTCTTCTAGTGGGCCCTTATAGACATTTAAAAAAAATGACACTTTGTCAAAATATCAAAGTCGCGATTTGAAACATCAAAATTGGCAATATTTAGAACCTGAAACCAATACGGATTATGTAAAGAAAATGTCGCAGGAAGGGTGTTTCGCAAACCCTTAAGTTTCAGCTTTAACCATCATTGCCCTACATTTTACTAAAATATTTCCAGAAAATTCATATATATATATATATATATATATATATATATATATATATATATATATATATATATATATATATATATATAAATATATATATATATAAATATATATATATATATATATATATATATATATATATATATATATATATATATATATGATGACGCAAAGCTCAATATAGTTGTTATTATACAAGATACGAGAAATGTCTTGAGCTGCATCTTATAAAATTATTTTGATAATTACAGGATGGCCCATAACTTGTTGGTGATAAATAATGTTTTTTTCGAACACTCTTATATTATTGCATTTATTATCGACGCATGATGCATGTTTGTAAGGAAAAAACGCAGTAAGTGCGTTTTGGCAACGAATTTTAATTTTAAAAAAAGACATATTTGCCAGTAAAAATATTTTAATGAAAATTAACCACCATAACGCACTTGCTGCGTCCAGACTTTTTCCGTTTGCAAGACTTCAGAAATCTAATTTTAGAATCTAACTTACGGTGAATATTCAGTGCCGTGTGCCTGGAAGCCATAATTCACTAAGTGAACACTAAGTGAGCGGTAAGACACGAAGCAACGTGCCGCCACCTAGTTGCGAAACTGGGTACTATGTTGCCACGCCAGCTCCAAATAACACAAAGTGTTAAAACAATAGAGACTGTATACAACCAACTAACAGTTTAGTAAATTGTCAGCCCTGGCCCATTTCTACCCTAATATGCTCGTCACAGATTTCTATCTTCATTTAGTGAGTAAGGCTAGATGCATTCTAACCACAATTAGAACCGTAGACCGGTTTCGCTCTAATTAGAGCCCTTATATACTTTGCCTCTATATTATGGTAGAAATGGACCAGGGCTGACAATTTACTATAGTGTTAGTTAGTTGTATACAGTCCCTATTTTTAACAATTGGGGGTTATTTGGAGCTGGCGTGACAACATACTACTTGGTTCCGCAACTAGGTGGCGGCACGTTGCTTCGTGTCTTACCACTCACTTTGTGTGGGAAGGCTGGCTACCATAGCCGTATTACTTTATAGGTGTATTTTCGCTACAATTAGTATGCCGTACTGACGGGCTCTAATTAGAGCGAAACCGGTCTACGGTTCTAATTCTGGTTCGAATGCATCTAGCCTTACTCACTAAGTGAAGATAGAAATCTGTGACGAGCACTGATAAGTACATACACTTGCAGAACCCAGATCACCAAAAGTCATTTAAAAAAAGCTCTGTATACCAGGGGCGTGCGGCGACATTTTAAATAAGGGAAGCAATTTTCAGAAACTTACCTATTTGTAGTGCAATTCAATTCTTCTGTCGTTTCTGGCAAATTCGTTAATAATGCCATAAAACTGTGGATTCTGGGACATTTCCTCGACGAAGTTATTTTCAATTGACAAAATTGAAATTTAGGAATGTCTTTCCTGTCCTGTTGAATTCCTAACAAAACTCTTGATACGTTTCAATGTAGAACAATTTCGTTCTACAGACGCACCAGTAGCAGGAATTGTTAATACTAATTCACGTAATTTGAACGCTTCAGAATATGCATTTTCCAATTTTGATTCTTTTAAGAAAGTTAAAGGTTCACTCGCGTCAGTTTTTGTGTCAATAACATCGGTTTCATAAATACCTGTAAGTTCTGATCGTAATAAGGCTTTGTCAAAATAATGTCCATACTGGTGGAATAATGATTTGAATGAATCTTCTAGGAAAGGTATCCGTACAAATCCTCCAAAATTACACAATTCAAGAAATTTCAGGTCACTGAGATGATCAAATCTGCAGTTAATTTGCTGCTGAATTTGATCTATGATTTTGTAGAAAATGCGGCGATAAGAAGTTTGAAGGTCTCCCACATTATCAGTGCGCAGACGCTTTCTTCGTGGCTCACTTTTCCTAATTCCATTGTTTTTTTCCAGAACTTATCAAATTCATTCCTTTTTGAATTATAATAGATTTAAATTCACTAATTTTCTTCAGGCAAAAACCAATGTCATTTGTTTTACATTGCAATATGTTAAATACATTATCTGAAAACGGAAATATTTCCGAAAATATATTAAGTAAAAAATTAAAATTAAAGTCTCTTTTCAAACCATCCAAAAATCATCTAGAACTATTTATTGTTTCTGCATCCCAATTTTTGCTATTTTCTATTATGTTTTCAAAAAGTTCAATTAACGATTCGCGGTGTTCAAATATAGTTCACACAAGTTGTAGTTCCATCGGGTTGCAGCTACTTTGGGTAAACGTTTTTTAACAATTAAGTCTAAGGCTTGTGTGCGCTTCATAGATTTGGAAAAAAAGCAGCCATTCCACTTAGGGTAGCAAAAAACACCTTACATTCTTTAATATGAATTGTGGGATAAAATTAAATTTAATTTATGAGCACAACAGTGTACAAATAGAGCACTGGAAACGTTTCCCGCACTTTAGCTTGAAGACCTCCTAAATGTCCGGCAATAACAGCAGCCCCATCATAGCTTTGGGCAATTAATTTATTATCAGCCTCTTCAATATCTTTCATAATATTAAGCACAATTTTATATAGAGCGTTTGCGGTACGATCTTCTGTCACATTTTTAAAGCCTAAAAATTTTTCTTGCTCCCATCCATTTTTACATAGCGTATTACTACAGATAGTTGACTTAAATTAGTTACGTCGGTTGTTTCATCTTAAACAATAGCAATGAAACGAGTCTGTTTAATTTCAGATTTAATTCTGTTCAAAATAATAGTGGCAGCAGCCGCAACTAAGTCATTCTGAATGCGATTTGATGTTCTGCGAAAAACGTTAGACTGTTCCAAGTGATTTTTTAAACAAATGTCGTATTTGGCTATTAAAGAAACTAGGTCTTGAAAGCTTCCTCTATTTGCAGATGTAGTTGTTTCGTCATGACCCCTGAACCCAAATTCATGCTGACCAAGAAAACACACAACATCAATAAGTCTTTTTAATATGTTTCTGTTTTTATTAACCAGTTCATTGTGTTGGCGATGACAAATTTCTATCTGCTTGTCAACGGCGTGTTCAATTCGCGTTTGTTTCAAAGACACTTAATTTTAAAATGGTCTGTAAATGCGCTTTAGGCATAACATGTCTTTTTACTACTTTATGTAGATTATTCAAGTCGGAAAACCCACTTTTATTCCACACCCCCTTTTCAGTCACAAATAGACTACCAGGCCAACAAAACAGTTTATTCCTGTTAACCATTCATATTGTTTATAAGTTTTTTCCACGTTGAAATGTCGAATACATGTTTTAATTCTTGTATTTAAGTTTTTTAGAGTGGGTTTCGGCCTACCTTTATTAATACAAGCAAGTTTTTCAGCAAACGATAAAGCTGAAAATCCTTTGGTTATTAAAAAACACACGACACAATCACAGTTATTATTACCACTTGTTCCAAAAGGTTGTAAATTCCCACCCCCACCGACGCCGCTGTTAAAAGCTGATGTAGTTGCAGCCATATTAATAATCATAAAATGCCAATGTATTTAACTTAGTCAACTGCCTATTTCTACGAAATAATCAGAGACATTCACGTTGTACGTGCATCGGATCTTCCAACACGTTCTATATGTTGAAATACACATACATTGCGTCGAGCATCGAGCAAGGGTTTCTCATTATGTGGCCTGCTGGCTACGTGTATTTAACTGAAGTCATTGCATCCACTCGTAGTATCAGGTTCATGCTGTTGGTTGACGGTTGACACTTAATTTTAAAATGGTCTGTAAATGCATTTTAGACATAACATGTCTTTTTACTACTTTATGTAGATTATTCAAGTCGGAAAACCCCCTTTTATTCCACACCCCCTTTTCAATCACAAATAGACTACCAGGCCAACAAAACAGTTTATTCCTGTTAAGCATTCATATTGTTTATAAGTTTTTTCCGCGTTGAAATGTCGAATACATGTTTTAATTCTTGTATTTAAGTTTTTTAGAGTGGGTTTCGGCCTACCTTTATTAATACAAGCAAGTTTTTCAGCAAACGATAAAGCTGAAAATCCTTTGGTTATCAAAAAACACACGACACAATCACAGTTATTATTACCACTTGTTCGTGAAGTTTGTAAATTCCCACCCCCACCGACGCCGCTGTTAAAAGCTGATGTAGTTGCAGCCATATTAATAATCATAAAATGCCAATGTATTTAACTTAGTCAACTGCTTATTTCTACGAAATAATCAGAGACATTCACGTTGTACGTGCATCGGGTCTTCCAACACGTTCTACATGTTGAAATACACGTACATTGCGTCGAGCATCGAGCAAGGGTTTCTCATTATGTGGCCTGCTGACTACGTGTATTTAACTGAAGTCATTGCATCCACTCGTAGTATCAGGTTCATGCTGTTGGTTGACGGTGCTTGATAAGAGCGCAGAGCGCATATACAAGTACAGTATGATGCATAACAAATAATTATGTGTGAGCTTGCGAATTAAAAATTGTAATAGATAAATTAGTTTTAGAATTTGAAATTTAATATTTAAAATACAAAATGGATTTGAAATAATGCGGTTTAATACAAATTATTTTTAAGTAGGTATGTGGTCGATTTTTTAAGGGAAGCAATGCTTCCCATGCTTCCATGGACCGCACGCCACTACTGTATACTGATCAGTGCTGATCGCAGGTTCCAATCTTCACTTAGTGTAACCTGAATAATGTGGAATTTCTTAAGCTCGTCAGTAGGAAAACTCTGCAAGTTAATTTTAAAAACCTTGCATATCATTATTCGATTAAGCATTGTGTATCCGTCTAAAAATCGTCTGTGTAAGAACCGACCACAAAAGCAAACAGAACATTAAATTTCAATTACAGCTGTAGATGGGCACGGATCACGACACGCTCTAAATCATAAGCACAACAATTATCAATTTATCAATAAGTAGGAGTAGTTCTCTGAATGTGTGCGTGCCCTTAATATCCACCCATTAACCGTTCGTATTCGTGTTCGAATGCAAAAACAATCTCCGGAAATGTTCTTCCTCACCATAAATCCACACAACTTCGGGATTTATTTCCTAAAAATATCCTGGCAGAAGTGGTGATTTGCGAAACCGACGACGGAGTGACGCGTCTCTCTGTTTTGCATCATAGCGCAGTTTCCACTGTCATACAGAGTCAGATATATGGTGATTGCTGCATGGATGGATGGCCAAACTTACACTGTATCGTTATGTCCAAGGAAACTATTAGAGAGTCACAGGCGAAGGATGCATTCGCTCTCTAAAACGGCCGTAAATACACTTACTCTAACACTGCATCTTCTTAAACGAGCCTCGAATTGTACATTTGATACTCGATTGCTTCTGAGACGTCGCCTATTTACGCCGACCGACCAGCTCATGTTCTAATATGCAATAAACTGTAGTTTATGGATATTTCACATTCCTACACCACTGATTTTCTAATTAACATTGGCTCAGATAGGCATCGAAATGGTGCCGGTTAATATTGCTAATATAGGGTTACTATAAAAAAGTCTGGACGTAGCAAGTGCGTTATGGAAGCGAATTTTCATAAAAATGTTTTTAATAGCACATATGTCACTCTTTTTTTTTTTACTTTCAACAACACACCACGAGGGCTTACAGCCTAAATACTATCGTACCGTGGGAAAGGAGGAAAGAGGCAACTTGTTAATTCTGGACTTGAAGGTTTGGAGGAGAAGGAAAAACATGTGCCGGCAAGGAATTCCACAACTTGGAAGTCCTGGGGGCAAAAGAGCGGGCATAACAAGATGTTCTATGTCTGGTGAATTGGACAGTAAAGGGGTGCATTCGATCTGTTCCCCTGTTAGATCTGTTGGGGGCAGCAGGTGGAGAAACTATGGAAAAAAGCTCATCTGAGCAGTGCCCGTGGAGATATCTATGAAAGAGAGAGAGAGAGAGAGAGAAAGAGGTCACTAACGGGACGTCGGTGGGCAAGAGATGGTAGCCTTTGGGTGACGGTAGGGTCACCGATGAGATGTATAGCTCTCTTTTTAATGGAGTCCAGGATAGCGAGTGTAGAAGCGGCAGCTGCACTCCAGGTGTGGGAGCAGTATTCGAGGTTTGTCCTTATTTGTGAAATATATAAGATATAGAGACTTGCTGGTGAAAAGTTTTTGCGAGCCGGAAGAGGAAACCTAATTTCTTAGCAGCCCCTTCTGCAATTGATGTGACATGTTGGTGGCAATTGAGATTTCGATACACAGAAATACCAAAAAGAGAAAAAGACTCATTACTTTGAATAATTTGGCTGTTCATTGTGATGGGTCTAGGGCTGGTGTATCTCTTATGAGAAAGAAAGCAAGACTGAGATTTGGTGGGGTTGAATCCCCAGTCTAATATTTTTTGGAAATCCACGGAGACAGAACCCTCCATGAGTCTGCGATCCTCATCTAATTGGGCTAAAGAGACAGGCTTAGAATATTGTATATTTGAGTGGAGGGTGCTGTCGTCCGCGTAACTGTGAACTGGGTTGGATGTGCTAGAGAGGAGGTCATTGATGTGGAGAAGAAGTAAAGTAGGGGCTAAAGCTGAACCTTGAGGAACTCCTGCATTAATTGGATACAGTTTCGAGGAATGGTCATTCACGACAACAGAAATGCTCCGGTTGGAGAGGAAATTTGCTGTCCAGGTACAGAGTTTTGGTGGTAGGCCATAGGGCGGAAGTTTATTAAGCAGCGCTGCGTGGCAGACCTGGTCGAATGCTTTGGATATGTCTAGATCGACAATCTGAGATTCACCGTGTAGTTGCATAGACTTCTTCCAAGAATGGGTGACAAAGGGAAAGGAGGTCGGCAGTCGATCTGCGCTGACGGAATCCATACTGCCTGTCGTGGTTTAGACTGTGTTTTTCAAGAAATTTTAGTAATTCGGTGTTTATATACTTTTCCATCACTTTAGAGACGACTGAAATGAGATAAATAGGCCTGTAGTTGCTAGGAAGCGCTTTGGATCCTTTCTTGGGGACTGGTTGTACTCGAGCAGTTTTCCAGTTACTAGGGAATATGCCTCTATTGTAAGATATCTTAAACATGCGAGTCAGGACAGGAGCAAGTTCTGGTGCGCATTTTTTGTAATGCAAGCAGGCCTGAATCTGGTTACTGGTACTATATTTTATCAAAATTACTTATTGTTTGAAAATGTTCCAAAAATTTTCCGAAAATAAGCTTAAAATGTTTCCGAGAAAACTGGTTTCCTGGCCAACAAGCCTTAGGTTAATAAGCAAATTGAGTTATTGAAATTTGAAGGATTTAATGAAAATTCGCTACCAAAACGCACTTACTGCGTCTAGATTTTTTTTTTTACAAACATGCATCATATTTCGATAAAAATGCAAAAAGGCAATTATATAAGGGTGTTTGAAAAAAATAATTTTAGGGATCACCAACGCCTTATGGACCATCCTGTGATAGTCAAAATAATTTTATAAGATGCAGCTCAAGACACCCTATAAGTAACGTATACAATTTTTCCCCGTATCTTGCATTATAACAATTATATTGAGCTTTACCGTAGAAATGCGTCACCTTGTATATATGTAAACAGAAAGTAAACCCGGATATGGATTCCAGGGTGCCTAGATTGCGCTCATTTGAAGAAATCATTTTAAAAGTCGCAGGCTCCTCATTAAGGATTTTTTTACGAAAATTAGCTAAAAATTATAGACAGTCAAACCATAAAGTTAACTTAACCTATAGCCAAAGTATCAACTCAACTAGACCTACAGAGAAAGGGTCTATTTGAAATGAATTTTCTGTAAATATTTTAGTAAAAGGACAATGGTGGTTGAAGCTGAAATTTAAGGGTTTGCAGAACACTCCTCTTGCGACATTTTCTTTACATAATTCGTACTTGTTCCAAGTTCTTTATTTAAATGTTACGAATTTTGACGTTTCAAATCGCACTTTCACGTTTTGAGGAAAACTGCATGTTTTTTAAATGCTAATAACTGTCTATAATTGTCTTTCAACTTACGGACCTAAATTTTGGTACGTGGGCCACTATTTATAATACAAACACGGGTACCAAATTTGGTTACCCGTGCTTGGTTATCTCCGGAGATATCAATTTATTCCCAAAGACAACCCAAAATTTTCTGGGAAAACCTGGGCCGATTTTCCTGGCTAACAAACTTGCCCAAGGTTCTCCAAATACGGGAGTATTTACACGAAGTCTTTCCACAAAGATGGATTGGACGAAGAGGTTTCGTAGAATGGGCCCGCTAGATCACAAGACCTTACACCTCTTGAATTCTTTTTATGGGGATACCTTAAAAATAGAGTGTATAAAACGCAACCTGCTGATTTAGATGATTTGTAAATGAAAAAAAGCCTGGACGCAGCAAGTGCGTTATGGTAGTGAATTTTCATAGAAATGATCTGGCACAAAGTATTTTATTATAACTTTTTTTTCTTGTAACATATAAATCTAAATTTTGGTGTATAGTTTACTTTTTATATCGTAAACCTACCTACCAAATTTGGTTATCATACATTTTTTATTTTTTAAGATAAAATTTTTTTTCAAATGAAAACTTAAAATTTTTCCGGAAAACCTCGTCCGATTATTCTGATTAACGAACTTATCAAAGCCATTTACAAAAGGAAGGTACATGCCAAATTATATCAAAATCTGCCCATTATTCTTTTAGAAAAAAATTTTTTTCGAATGAAAACTCAAAATTTTCCCGCAAAACCTCGTCCAATTTTCCTGACTAACAAACTTGTCAAAGCCATTTACAAAAGGAAGGTACATGCCAAATTTTATTAAAATCGGCTTATTACTTTTTGAGATAAGAATTTTTTTCGAATGAAAACTCAAAATTTTTCCGGAAAACCTCATCCGATTTTCTTGACTAACCAACTTGTCAAAGCCATTTACAAAAGGAAGGTACATGCCATATTTTATTAAAATCGGCTTATTACTTTTTGAGATAAGAATTTTTTTCGAATGAAATCTCAAAATTTTCCCGGAAAACCTTATCCGATTTTCTTGACTAACAAACATGTCAAAGCCATTTACAAACGAAAGGTACATGCCAAATTTTATCAAAATCGGCCTATTATTTTTTTAGTTATCGGTGTGATACACATATATATATATATATATATATATATATATATATATATATATATATATATATATATATATATATATATATATATATATATAATTTTAACAACACACCACGAGGGCTTACAGCCTAAATACTATCGTACCGTGGGTGTTGACAAGGAGGAAAGAGGCAACTTGTTAATTCTGGACTTGAAGGTTTGGAGGTTCGGAGCAGAAGGAAAAACATGTGCCGGCAAGGAATTCCACAACTTGGAAGTCCTCGGGACTAAAGAGCGGGCATAACAAGATGTTCTATGTCTGGTGACCTGGACAGTAAAAGGGTGCATTCGCTCTGTTCCCCTGGTAGATCTGTTGGGGGCAGCAGGTGGGGGAACTATGGAGGAAAGCTCCTCTGAGCAGTGCCCGTGCAGATATCTATAAAAGAGAGAGAGGTCACCAACGGCACGTCGGTGGGCAAGGGATGGCAGCCTTTGGGTGAGGGTAGGGTCACCGATGAGACGTATAGCTCTCTTTTGAATGGAGTCCAGGATAGCGAGTGTAGAAGCGGCAGCTGCACCCCAGATGTGGGAGCAGTATTCGAGGTTTCGCCTTATTTGTGAAGTATATAAGGTATAGATATTATATATATATATATATATATATATATATATATATATATATATATATATATATATATATACATACATATATATACATATAAAAATTGAAACTGACCCCGGATATGGGTTCTAGGGGTCCTAGATCGCGCTCATTTGCAAAATTTTTTTCAAAATTTAAAAGTCGGGATCTCCCCATTAGTGAATTTTTTCTACGAAAATTCACTAATAACAACATAGATTAGGAACGTAACGCCTGACGTGTTGAACAGAGTTAAGGAAGAATTCCAGAGCAGATTATTTCGTTGTGCGCAAGTGAATGGAGAACATTTTGAACATTTATTATAAGAAAGGGACGTTTATATGGAGTTGGTTTTCGAAAATTAAATTTCAGGGTAAAGTGTTTAGTTTTAATATTCCGGTATTAAGTTTCGAGCCTGTATTGAAAACTGTAATATTAGACCATACATATGGGGTATCTACGCATTCAGCGAAATGTGATCCATCGAATTGTGATGAAAAAATGTAGGGTTGCCATTTAAAAATAATGGATAAAGTGGTGGGAGTTTAATTTTTTTAACTATGATTATAAGATAATGTTTGATAAATTAAACTTTACGTGCCTTAGCGTTTTCCACAAAAACTATTTTTTGCTGAATAATGAATTTTATTCCATAAGTGTGTTTCACAATATATATATATATATATATATATATATATATATATATATATATATATATATATATATATATATATATATATATATATATATATACACAGGGCTTTTATTAATTCCCGAACCCCACGTGACTGATTAAGGCAACCCGGCATACATGGTTGTACAACCTGAATTAATGAAATCCCTAAGATGACAGTGTAGTCTCATATTTCCTTTGGGGTTTTATAAAAAATATAATAAGTTGAAACAATAAATGTCTTAAATGTATTTATTATTTAGTATTTTAAACAGCAAGTCTGTTCATATATGGTTTACTGTTATTGATTGTTAAAAATAAATTAAAAACAGAATAAAATATTACTTTTATTTTATATAGATATCAAAATTTTGTAATGTACGTAAACAAATTGAGGTCCCATTATTTAAACTTCTAATTTACGGTTTTAGGAATGTGTATTGTGTAACATGTAACAAATATGTACCTGTTTGGGCAGATTACCGACGAACAGATTTGGTAGGGCTTCGTTCCATGCGATGTCGAATATCGTCAACATAACGTTAACATACCTACACTTTTAACTCGCGTAAGCAATGAAAATGCTAAGTTTTGGTAAAAACTGTTTATTTCTATTGTCCAACAGATAGAACATTATTTGAAGAAGGTAAACACTGGTCGAACTTGTAAAATGCACAATATGCATACAAAATAACCGTCAAAAGGGAATTGAGCGCCAGCTATAATGGACTGAACTGTCAATTGTCAATTGATTTGGTAACTTTACGGTGCCTAGTCTAGTGGTTTTTTGGTTACTTTTTGACTGCCACCTCATAAAATCATATTCCACTAAGAGAGAGACAGAATCCGGTCACGTGGGGTTCAGGAATTAATGAAAGCCCTATATATATATATATATATATATATATATATATATATATATATATATATATATATATATATATATATATATATATATATATATATATAAACATATAAAAATTCGAACGGTCCTTGGATTTGGGTTCTAGGAACCCTAATTCGCGCTCATTCCAAAAAAATTGCGAAAGTCTTACCATCGTTACCTCTCTATTTGTGAATTTTCATTAAGAAAAATAATTAATTTTCACACAGATAAAAGCTCTTATCAATTTTAGATATCGTATTTACTACAAAGTATGGAACACAGAACCCCATAAATACAGACATCACTACGTGGCAACTTCCTTATAAAATATTTTCAACTCTTTCACGATGACAGCGACGATATCAGCTCGGTGATATCTCTTATAAATCACAATATGCTGATGCCGCTGGAAAAATGCATTGTTTCGTTCACTGTCGTTTCAAAATTCATAGAAAACTTACACAAATATTCATTCACTTTGAAGAGGAATTGATGCGAATTTTCAGCGGTTCCAAAAAGAAAGAATGAAAGATAGCAGCGTCTTCCATGACGCGCAGACACAAACAGCAACTAGAGTATAGAGTATACAAACCTGGAATGCATTGTCTAAACTGCAAACGTACCGGGGAATCACCCGTTTCTCCCGTACCTGCTACGGTTACGGGATCCGATCTGCGATATGTACTTTGTCTAGAAATATGCTTATGAAACATTATATTTTATGGGAGTCATTTGCCGTAGAGAGAAAATGCTTCTGCATGTTTAATTTGAAAGACAGCGGCGGATTTTCACGTTTGGCGAAAATAACAAACTCTCCATTTTATTTTCATTTAATTACTCACATACAAAGATAAAATTATAACAATTTTAGCCTTAAATTCGAAGTTGCACACAGTTTTTACCTGAAGTTATCAATAATTTTGTGTCGTTTAAAGTCCAGTTATACATCATTTTGCATTTAAACCCAAATTATGTATAACTTACAGTTTAAACCTGAAATTATGTCTAATTTTGTGGCGTTTAAAATGGAAATTGGCATAATTTAGATTTTAAACCATAACTCATACATAACGTTGTAAGGCTAGATGCATTCTCGCAACAATTAAAACCGTAGACCGGTTTCGCTCTCATTAGAGCTCGTCAGTACGGCATACTGGCATACAATTTTTTTTTTTTTTTGGATACAGGAGGGAGATATGCGTGCAGACCTCATTTCACGGCCCCGTAGGTGCCGTGGGATATCGAGGTACTGTGAGACTCGTACTCTTAGTACACCTACTCACTAAAACTCCCTCCCAGGAAGTACCGGACCTTAGTCCATACCTCCGTCGGAAAGATTTACACACAATGACTTTTTGAGTATGAATGTTTCCATTCTGTTTTTGCCGCGGGGGTAAGTATAAGCTTTGGACGCTTATGCTTATGTGGAAGTTGCTCGTCGTAGTCGGTGGCACTACGGAGAAGAGCATTTGGGTGAGAAGCGGCTTTTGCGAACTGGGTTGTGGATAATTGAGTTATAAACTCAAGATACGAAAGCATTTCCAGATCAGAGTGAATCTGACTGTTTCGGACAAACTATGGCGCTCCGGTAACCATTCTCAGAATTTTGTTCTGGATGATTTGAAGGGTCTTGATGTGTGTTGCGGCCGCGTTGGCCCATGCAGGTGATGCATAGGTCAAGGCTGGCCGGATGATGACTTTGTACATGAGCAACTTATTGTTCCTGGACAATTTGGAATTTCTATTTAGAAGTGGGAACAGCTTCGAGATGAACAACAGGCTTTTTTTCGAGCGTGATCGACATGGGGGCGCCATGTTAACTGTTTGTCGAGGAAAACCCCGAGGTATTTTGCGGAATCTTGCCAGGGGATTAGACAGTTGTCTAATGAAACGTGATCGTGAGGTGTGTGTCTCCTCTTGAAAAATAGGACAGCTGAACATTTATCGGGGTTTATGGCTATAAGGGATTTCCTATACCAGCCTTGCAGCTCGACTACGGCGGTCTGAAGTCGTTCGGTTATTATCCTCGACTGAGTGGAGCTGCTGAGGATGGTAGTATCGTCTGCGTACAGTGCGTATGTCACGTTTAGGGGGGCTGTCGGAATGTCTGCGGCAAATATATTGTAGAGCAGAGGGGAGATAGCAGAACCCTGCGGGAGACCATCCGTGGCTGGGTACGTTCTAGATCTGGCTCCCAGATGTTTGACCTGGTACTTCCTCTGTTGCAGGTATGACCTGATTAGCAGAATCAGAGGTAAAGGATAATTAAATGATAGAAGTTTTTTTAGGAGGCCCGCATGCCAAACCCTATCGAAGGATTGAGCAATATCAAGAAATATTGCACCATTTGTCTTGTTTATATTAAATCCTTTGGTGATGTTTTTCACCACACGAAGGACTTGGTCAGTGGTGGAGTGCTGGTATCTGAAGCCGAATTGTTCATCCGGGAGGATATGATTTTCTGAGGTGAAAGAAGCTAGCCTTTTCTGAATCAGTTTTTCGGCGATTTTGCCGATGACTGGTAACAGGCTAATGGGCATGTAGTTCTGAGGGAACAGCGGATCTTGCATACTAATTGCAGCAAAACTACACCTATAAAGTAATACGGCTATAGTAGCCAGCCTTTCAACACTAAGTGAGTGGTGGACGTGCCGCCACCTAGTTGCGGAACCAAGTAGTATGTTGTCACGCCAGCTCCAAATAACACAAAGTGTTAAAAAAATAGCGACTGTATACAACTAACTAACAATTTAGTAAATTGTTAGCCCTGGCCCATTTCTACCCCAATATAGGGACAAAGTATGTAAGACTAGATGCATTCTCGCAACAATTAGAACCGTTGTCTTTAAAGTCAAAAGTAAACATAATTTTGTGCTCAAATTCATAGTTAGTGCGGCTTCTATTGAGTCCTGTTACAAGTTTTGGTAAATCTGGGTAAATTATATGAGAAGAATGCATTCCGTTGATTTTGATAATTACCTGGATGAGTTCGTTCATCAAATCTCAACGGCTAATTTTTCTTAATAAAAAATATTTTTTAAAACGTAATATCTCTCAAATTGTCTAAGTTATTAAGACGAACATGTATAACTTAAAAGAACATAGATCGACGTGGTTGTGTACCAATTTTCAAGTCGTTTGATCAGAGGAAAATAAAGTTATTCTAAATTAATAATAAAATAATCTTCGACATCACTTTAGATTCTGTAATGCAATATCTACAATGTTGGACAAAGACAGATGGCTTTATCTGTACCGCTATGTCAAATAAAATAAATCGCTGATAAAAATCTAAACAATGGAAGTTATTCCAAGATGTCAGACTGGAGGACATTGTGAGAGATACGACAGGGATGCCATTTCGGTGCAGGACCAGGTAGTATGTTGTCACGACAGTTCTAGTTTACACAAAATTTTATAGATATAGCTGTGTACAATGTACAACCAACTAACAATTTTGTAAAGTGCCAGCCTTGGACCTAATACAGCGGACAAAGTTTGCGTCCAAAAGCGCTAAATTTTAGCATGCGAATAATATAAAACAACTAGGTACCTATATTCTAAGGTTAATATAAATAGTAGGTAAATAATAACCCAACTTTTAATTTCAACTTAACTTGAACAAAATGACTGTAGTATATTATGGTTGTAACATCCTATGAAACAAATATGAAAGTGATAGGTAAACTGCATGTAGATTGTAAATATTGTATGTATTACTTAGTGAACTCTATACAGAATTCACTAGTAGGTATTACAAGAAATATACCCACCTCAAACTAATATAGTACGTACTCATAATATCTAGGTAAGTACTACAAAGTACATACATCCCTAGTTAAAATTATATAAACAGATCTTTAGGCTAAATTATTAAAATTTTTATTTCGAAATTTTGTATTGTTTATATTTATTTCATTTTCAAAAAGTATGGATACAGCAATAGTAAATAAGTGATGAAAATAGTTTAGGTGCGTTATGGTAGCGAATTCTCATAAAAATATTTCAAATAGTGATAACCCAATTTCCCATTAAACTAGAATCTTCAGTTTTGATACATAGTAAAACCTATATAAAAGCAACGTGGATACCAAATTTTAAAAAAATAACACAATGAGCTTCACAGATAATTACAAATTTGTTATAAAAAACCTTTTTTGTTATTTTGTTTGCAGAAACTGTTTCGATTGAGTTGATTAAAACCGATCATTCAAGCGATTAATATGGAAAAATACTTACCTGCCATTTATAATGTTATAGATGCATTTCGTTTGTAAATAAAAATTTAAATTTTCGGTAAATTTGCAGATTAGCACATGGGGGGTGTTTTGAAAAATCTTTTCAGAAATATGCTTAGAACCCCTTCTGGATGCTCAAACCACAAGAAGAATTTCTTGCAAACAGCCCACAAGAAAGTTACGGGACCAAGAGTGAATATGGGTGCTGGGCGGAGAAGAATATAAAAAGGAAATGTGAGCGAAAAGTGCGAAATAAACAGCTTAGTTGGTCCTCTTTAAGCTGCCTTTATCCCATTATGCAGCTATACCTCCTTAAAATCCTGTTTACCGCGCGTAGAACCTCTATATTCACCGCAGGTCCCGTAACTTTCTTAGGGGTGGCCCCGAAGGAATTTTTCCTGTTTACATTGCTCTTGTTTATGCATTGAGGATGATTGTAAGCATGCAGAAGGTGAAGGAGAACCCCCGCGACGAAGCAGCGGAGCAAGATTTTAAATTTATTTTTAAATTGTTATGTCATTTCATTTTTTAAAGTATTTTCCTAAAATGATTTTGAGGTTGCGTTGTTTGTCAGTCTTACATAGTAGGCTGCAATATTTTATCATTTTAAAAAAGTATGGATACAGCAACCGTAAAGAAGTGTTAAAAGGGTCTGGGTGCAGCAAGTATGTTATGGTAGAAAATTTTCGTAAAAATATTTCAAATCCGATAGCTCAACAAATTTCCCATTAAGCTAGAATCTTCAATCTTGAACCTAGGTATGGTAACACCTATGTAAACGCACCGTGGGTACTAAATTGAAGAAAAATAACATAATGAGCTTCGCGGATAACAACAAATTTGTTTTAAAAAACCTTTTTTGTTGTTTATTGTTTGCAAAAACTGGATGGGTTGATTAAAACAAACCATCCAAGCAATTAATAAGGAAAAATAGCTGCCATATTTACAATTTGACAGGTACATTCCCTTTGTAAATAATTATTTTTTTTCTGTAAAACTTTTGTAACCCTAATGAAATTTGTAACATATTTTTTTAAAGCAGTACTTACTATTATATGTAAGACCAAATTTTAATTTTTTAGCTCCATATAAGACATACATTTTTTAAAATAATCGCTAACTGGGAGTCTAAAACCGATCTCCAAGGTCCACTTAAATTTAAAGAATTTGTTTTAATAATATATCTTACTCATAGTGTACAATTCTTATGAAAATTCGCTACTATAACGCACTTGCTGCGTCCCGAAATTTTTTATTTATAAGCACATTTGGAGAACCGAAATCACCGCAACACATTTAAAAAAACCTGACGATCGTTTCAGTAATCAAGTTATCGTCATCAGAGAATTAATAATTCTAATATCTTATATCCACCACTCTATTTATATTCTTCTGCTGGTAGTCGATCACTGACGATTTAGGGAGGTCCAACGACACCACGTTAGTGACCGATTACATGCAGAAGAATATAAATATTTTTGTATCTCTGTTAGAACACACATCCTGGTAGCATTTCTTTAAAATGTTAATCTTGCAACTTGTTTGTAGACGTCGTGTTTACGTAATTAAAAATTAGTATCCAATCAATTTAAATTAGGCAATAACTCCGCTTTGTCCATTTGACGGCATCCGTTACAGAAAATTATCTCATTTTCATGGTAACACCAGTTGCAGTTAAGGAGCTAAATTCGTCAAAGTAAATTAGGAATCAATGGCGTAATTGCATCTCAGTTTTTATGTGTTTTCACATTCTATACACGTTTACTTTAATTACTGTATTTAGCTGGTATTTCAGTAGCTAAAATCTTCAAAATTACGCACAGTTTCTTTGCTTTTAACTGGTAATAGCTTCATATAACTGTACTAATCATAATTAATAAGCCTTGCCATTAGCATTTTTATTCGGCATTAAAAATAAAACAATCTCATACCAAACGTTAGTTACAGGTTACAGCGTCTAACAGACCTGCGTAATAATATAAAATGTTCGGTCGCCTAGCAACAACATACTAGATCTCATATAAGCGATGTTTACGATTGACAGTCAAACGCGACGATATTAAAAAATAAATGTTTCAAATTTGAATAGCTCCATTTTCTGTAAACCTAGAAAGCTCAATTTTGGCGTATAGTTAGGTCTTTCCCAAAGCAATATGTACACCAAATTTCATCGAAATATATTTGCAATTTTCGGAGAAAAAATTTTTTTTCGAAAGAAAACTCAAAATTTTCCCGAAAAACTTTGTCCGATTTTCCTGGCTAACGAACTCATCCAAGCTATTAATAAAAGAAAGAAACTTGCCGAGCTTCATCAAAATCGGTTGATTATTTTTTGAGTTATCGGTTGGATACATATATATATATATATATATATATATATATATATATATATATATATATATATATATATATATATATATATATATATATATATATATATATATATATATATATATATGCAATCTTCACTTAGTGGATTATTTATTTATTTTCAAACATTTAATCCAATATATGAGTTTCAAGTTCTTTTGCTTTATTTTCACTTTCTAAGCCGGCACTGTTATTTTGATTTATACGTCAACGAGAAAAATGAAGACGATGCGGTTTCTAAACTCGTGCATCGGGCAAGCCGCTAAGCGCTTACTTCACTAATAAGTAGACTACTACAAATTTATTGTAAATGAAACAGTATCTAAAGGGCATATATATTTGTTATTATATGTCTTTCTCATTAGGGATATATCTTAGTTAGCACAGCTTTTACATCGCGTTAAACTGATCTATGGCTGTGTTTTCTAACAATAACGTCGCGTTCGTTTTATACCTGTTCTGTTTTAACTTATTCCCGACCGCTAAGTTTTGCAAAACCACGCAATCAACATCACAACAGAAAGAGTGGGTATTTAAATCTTTTCTTCAACAGAATCGATTTCTCTTTTTAGTGAATTATCTTTAAAAAATATCACTAATGGGGAGATATCGACTTTTGAATTTTGAAAAAATTTCCTCAAATGAGCGCTATTTAGGACCCCTGGAACCAAAGGTCGGTTTCAGACTTTATATATATATATATATATATATAATATATATATATATATATATATATATATATATATATATATATATATTTATGTGTCACACCTATTACTTAAAAAATGATGGACCGATTTTGATAAAACTTGGTGAGTACCTTCCTTTTGCAAGTGGATTGGATAAGTTCGTTAACCAGGGAAATCCGCCTAAGTTTTCCCGGAAAATTTTGTGTTTTTTTTTTCGAAAAAAAATCGAAAAAAATTATATCTCCGGAATTAACAAAGTAAGGGCAACTAAATTTCATGTGCACGTTTACACCATCATAGCTAAGTTACTTACCAAAATTTAGCTCTGTAGGTTAAAGGACAAAAAAGTTACAGGCATTAAAAAAAATTGGGGTTACCTCAAAACGTCAAAGTCGCGATTTTAAACGTCAAAATTGGTAATATTTAGGCAATGAACCTGAAACTAATATGAGATATGAAAGAAAAATGTCTCAAGAAGAATGTTTTACAAAGCCTGAAATCTTAGTTTCAATCGTCATTGTACTTCATTTTACTAAAATATTCCCAGAAAATTCATTTCAAATAGACCCTTTCTCTGATGATTTGGCAGTAGTGTTGGCTATAGAGTTTACCGGTTAATGGTATATCATTTTTGTCGAATTTTCGTAAAAAATCTTTAAAGTTCAATATATCCGTTATTATGCACGATACGAAAAAAATTGTATACGTTAATTATAGGGTGTCTTGAGCTACATCAAAAAAAAATATTTCTACAATTACAGGCTGGCCCATAAGTCGTTGGTGATTCAAGTTTTCTTTTTTAGTGCATTTTCTTAAAAAAATTCACTAATGGGGAGATCCGTGTATATATATATATATATATATATATATATATATATATATATATATATATATATATATATATATATATATATATATATATATATAAATATATATCGTACCGATAACTCAAAAAATAATGGACCTATCTTGATCAAATTTGGTGAGTACCTTCCTTTTGCAAGTGGCTTGGATAAGTTCGTTGGCCAGGAAAATCGGACCAGGTTTTCGTGAAAAATTCTGTTTTCTTTCTAAAAAACATTATATCTCCGGAAATATCAAAGTGAGGGCAACCAAATTTGGTACGCGTATTTGTATTATAAAGAGTAAACCATGTACCAAAATTTAGGTCTCTAAGTTTAAGGACAAAAAGTTCCGTGCAGCTAAAGAAACAAATTTTGGAGTTTTCCTCAAAACGTCAAACTCGCAATTTAAAACGTCAAAATTGGCAATGTTTAGGCAAAGAACAAGAAACAAATACGGATTGTGAAAAGAAAATGTTGCAAGAAGAGTGTTATGCGACCCCTTAAGTTTCAGATTCAACTGTCATTGACCTTCATTTTACTAAAGTATTCACAGAAAATTCCTTTCAAATAGACCCTTTCTCTGATGCTTTGGCTGTCGGTTTAGTTAAGTTGATGCTTTCGCTGTAGGTTTAGTGAAGTTTATGGTTTAACGGTCTATAATTTCAGCTAATTTTGGTAGACTAAATTCGTTACTGCATTTTAGCATTTTTTATCGAAATATGATGCATGTTTGTAAGAAATAAATCTGGACGCAGTAAGTGCGTTTTGGTAGCCAATTTTCATTAAATCCTTCTAATTTCAATAACTCAATTTGCTATTAACGTAAGTTTTGTTGTTTAGGAAACCAACATTTAACTTTATTTTCGGAAAATTTTTGTATAAACGCGGCAAAGGCGTTTTGGTAGCGAATTTTCATTAAATGTTTCAAATTTCAATAACTCAATTTGCTATTAACCTAAGGTTCATTGGCTAGGAGACCAGTTTTCTCAGAAACATTTCAAGTTTATTTTCGGAACATTTTTGTGCATTTTCAAATAATTATTTTGATAAAATATGGTACATTGTTCCTACTTTATAGGTTAGGTCAGGTAACCAAATTGATGCCTGCTCGCTTTAGAGCGTTATATTTGTAATTAAAAACATTTTTATGAAAATTCACTTCCAATTATACAATATGCTCAGGCTTCTACAGTGTCCCGACCTTATTGCTTTTGTGGGGTATATTGGTTATGAGTGGAGATAGATTGCGGTTTTCACAATACTGTTCTACTTTTTTGTGTGAAACTAACGATGTAACGCAGGAGACACAGGCCGGTTTTGTACTCCTTATGAACTCTTCAGTATACCACACTTGCCTTACGGCAGGCATTTCCACAATATCCCATGGAGAAAAGCGCAAAGCACCATCTCTGGAGTTGTGACAGTTCTAGGCTTCCACAGAAGCTTCCACGCACATACGGTGCAGCAAGAAGGAGGCTGTTATTACGAAAACTCACAAGCAAAAACAACTACACCCTGGCTGGTACCACGACAGGCAGTGAATTACACCATTCAGTCATACTGAAGAGTCTTCAAGGAGGATATAACCGGTCTGGATCTCCTGCTTTAGATCTCACCACAAGCTGCAGGTGGTAGTGGACTTTTCCTTTCCGTGATAGTAAAGGATTTTCTTTACGTCCGAGGAGGTACCAGCCCTTATATCAAGGGGTTGGTGAAGTCCCAATAGACGTTTCCGATTCTGGTGTATGAGTCGGTTTCCCTTATAAACAAAAATTATGTTGGCTCCTCCTTGTACAAAAGGTTCCGGAGATAAAATAACCCTCCATTCGGATCTCCGGGAGAGGGGTGTGCAGGAGGCGCCGGCATCATGATTTAACATATTCTTCTCGAATATGACTGGCCTAAATTTTAACCTCAACTAGGTCCACCACTTCCTCCAGGATAATAGGTCCCAACTCCTCTTCCTCAAGGAAACCCAAATCAGTGGTAAAACAGCCACTAATCACCGTAATTTCCAGGGATATAAGCTCCTTACTTCCTTTAGATTGCATGGAGGCATGTGCGCATACGTCTGTAGCAATGTACCCTGCACCAGACTCCCAAATTTAGAAGCTGGAAGAAACGACAAACTCAGGGCTGCAACTAAATACATCTGTTGCATTTACCGGTCACCTTCTGACAACAACTTTGTACAGTTCTTCGACTGCCTTTCTGAAAAAACCAACCATCTGATTTCTGAATATCGTTCCTCCGAGGCTACTATTCTTGGTGACTTCAATGTCCATAATAAGGAATGGTAGGATCTTCAAAAACCGATCCACAAGGAAGAGCAGCCGGAGGCCTTTGCAGTCAGCAATTATTTAGCCAATATGGTTCAGCAACCTAGTTACTTTCCTCGCATCCCATCACACAGCGTAAATCCCCTGGATCTCCTTCTTACTACAAAACCTGAATGCTATAAGACATCAGTCACCGCCCCCCTTGGTCGCTCAGACCACGGCATGGTCACTGCTCCTGCGCAATGCAACCCGAGGTCACACAGTCATCACACCCACGTATCGTTTGGTACTACAACTCCGCGAACTGGGACGAAATTCAGGATTACTTTTTCTCATTTCCATGGGCGTCTGTCTGCTTCTCTCATCCTGACCCCTCTGATATCTCACAAAACGTCACCGAAATTATCCAAGCTGGCATGGAATTATTTATTACACGTACACAGAAAATCTCTTTAGCCACTCAAGAGCCCTGGTTCTTTAAATCATGTGACAAGGGCAGACTTGAAAAGGTCAACGCTGACAAAACGCTTCTACACAATCCCAGTCAAGAAAACCGTCAAGCATTTAACGACGCAAGAAACTGCTATGCCCGCATACTTTCTGAGGCAAAAAACTCGTTCAATAACCACATTAAAAACAAAGTCCTCTCAAGCTCCAACGGAAGCACACCCTTCTGTACTCTTATTAAATATATTGGGAATAATTTCTGCAAGAGCACGTTCCCACCTCTT
The DNA here is from genome assembly GCA_964006375.1 of Tillus elongatus. NCBI lineage: Eukaryota > Metazoa > Arthropoda > Insecta > Coleoptera > Cleridae > Tillus > Tillus elongatus. The sequence continues at coordinate 13,794,471 of OZ023266.1, forward strand.
GTTTCAGGGGATGAAATTGTTTCTACCGCTCTGGGCAAGGCTGAATTTTTTGCCTCGTTGTTCGCCAACAATTCTACTCTCAACCCACCTCCAAATGTTCAACTACCAACAGTCCCCAATGTCGCGCATAAAATGACGAATATCATTCTCAAAACTAAAAAGGTACGAAAGATGCTCTCTTCTCTTAATGCCAGGAAAGGCTCTGGCCTTGATGAGATCCAAGCAAATGTTCTCAAAAAATGCGCACCAGAACTTACTCCTGTCTTGACTCGTATGTTTCAGACATCTGGCAATAGAGGCATATTCGCTAGTAACTGGAAAGCTGCTCGAGTACAATCCGTCCCCAAGAAGGGATCCACAGCGCTCCCTAGCAATACAGGCCTATTTCTCTCCTTACAGTCGTCTCTAAAGTGATGGAAAAGTATATAAACACCGAATTGCTAAATTTCTTGAACCGAAATCTCAATTGGCACCAACATGTCACATCAATTGTAGAAGCGGCTGCTAAGAAATTAGGTGTCCTCTTCCGGGCTCGCAAATATTTTTCACCAGCTAATCTCTATACTTTATATACTTCACAAATAAGGCGAAACCTCGAATACTGCTCCCACATCTGGGGTGCCGCTGCCGCTTCTACACTCGCTATCCTGGACTCCATTCAGAAGAGAGCTATGCGTCTCATCGGTGACACTACCCTCACCCAAAGGCTGCCATACCTTGCCAACCAACGTGCCGTTGGTGACCTCTCTCTCTTTTATAGGTATCTGCACGTGCACTGCTCAGAGGAGTTTTCTTCCATAGTTCCTCCACCAGTTACCATCAACACATCTACCAGGGGAACAGAATGAATGCACCCTTTTACTGTCCAGGTCACCAGACATAGAACATCTTGTTAGGTCCGCTCTTTTGTCCTGTGGACTTCCAAGTTGTGGAATTCCTTGCCGGCACATGTTTTTCCTTCTCCTCCGAACCTCCAAACCTTCAAGTCTAGAATTAACAAGTTGCTTTGCGCTATTCTCCATTGCGGAAAGTAACGATGTCGAAATTAAGACTGACATGGCACTCTTTGTGCTACTTAGAGTAACTTTGAAAATTTGTCTTTTCTAGACACTCCTGTATTTATTTTATGCGATGAGAGAACGACACTGTGAAAACTAATTCTAATACATTTTTAGAAATTAATGATGCAAATAGTTTTTTCTATTAAGCAAATATTTTGTGTTACAAACCAAACATATAATCCTTTAATCTAATCCAGTTCTGCCCAGTTCTGGGTCCAGAGGAACATTCCTCTAAACTGTATCGAATTAATGCAGGAGTCCCTCAAGGTTCAGCTTTAGCCCCTACTTTGTCTTTTTCTCCACATCAATGACCTCCTCTCTAGCACATCCAACTCAGGTCACAGTTACGCGGACGACAGCATCCTCGACTCAAATATACAATATTCTAAGCCTGTCTCTTTAGCCCAATTAGATGAGGATCGCAAACTCATGGAGGGTTCTGTCTCTGTGGAACTCCAAAAAATATTAGACTGTGGAAGTAGCAATCTTGTACAATTCAACTCCACCGAATCTCAGTCTAGATTTCTATTTCATAAGAGATACACCAGCCCTAGACCTATCACAATGAACAACCAAGTTATTCAAAGTTATGAGTCCTTTTCTCTTGTTGGCATTTCTGTGAAACCAAATCTCAATTGGTATCAACCTGTCACATGACAGAAGCGACTGCTAACAAATTACGTTTTGTCTTCCTGGCTCGCAGATACTTTTCACCAGCTAATCTCTATACCTTATATACTTAACAAATAAGGCCAAACCTCGAATACTGCTCCCACATCTGGGGTGCTGCTGCCGCTTCTACACTCGCTATCCTGGACTCCATTCAGAAGAGAGCTGGCATCCCTTGCCCACCAACGTGCCGTTGGTGACCTCTCTTGCTCTTTTATACATATCTGCACGGGCACTGCTCAGATGAGCTTGCTTCCATAGTTCCCCCACCTGTTGCTCCCAACAGATCTATCAGGGGAACAGAGCGAATGCATCCCTTTACTGTCCAGGTCCCCATACATAGAACATCTTGTTATGCCCGCTCTTTTGTCCCGACTACTTCCAAGTTGTGGAATTCCTTGCCGGCACATGTTTTTCCTTCTCCTCCGAACCTCCAAACCTTCAAGTCTAGAATTAACAAGTTGCCTCTTTCCTCCTTGTCGACACCCACGGTACGATATTATTTAGGCTGTAAGCCCTCGTGGTGTGTTGTTGAGATAAAAAAAAACACGTCCTTACCACTAGACCATCAAGGGTGCTAGAACTTATTCTGCATTCATAAAGTGATTGATTTCCCTTATAATAACTGTATTCCTAAAATACACCATGCCATAAGTGTTAAGATTATGATACAAGAAGTTGTATATATATATATATATATATATATATATATATATATATATATATATATATATATATATATATATATATATATATATATATATATATATATAACATACTATATGTGAGTGTATTACTAGGCGAGAGAGAAAGAGCTTGCAAGGAGTTTAAGGAGAGGCACGAGGCACCTGTACAAGGCCATTTCGCATGCATTAGCGACCGCGAGGACACACCGCGACAACGCCATGATTTGCAGCCGACCGTTTATAAACACTTACACAGGGGACAACTGGCAACTGTCCTCACGTCTCCGCGATACCGACCTACTGTATACAGAGCATTTACAGTAAACAGTACGCTAGCTACCTCACTCCTTACTGTTGCCAGTCATGTTCGCTGTGTCCTGACTAGTTCTAGCATTCTTTACATTTCAGGACCGGATCCATACAGCATCTTTTGATCAAGTGTGGTCATCGGAAATCACATTTAGTGTCTTGTATTGACAACGAATTAAGAAATGTTTATTCTTTATTTGCCTGGGCAGATGTCTGTTTTCGCAATAATAACCCCACAGAATCGGGATATCTATTATTGAAATTACAGGGATCAAGAAATAAATGATAAAAGGCTCAAAGAAGAGGTAAAACGACTTATTCATTCGTATAATTTCAAAAGAAGAAAAGAGAAAGCATGGTTAAAACATATAACTTTTAAAAGCCTACCAATAAGTTGACATTAACCAGGTGTGTGCGTGTGTGTGTGTGTGTTTTGTTTCTTTAACGTCGGCCTATTTCCGCAACTATGGCCAATCACCGACGCCAAGGAGCAGTTTCACCTCGCTATCCTGGAAATTTTGCCGAACCGCTGCCTTTCTGTAAGGAGAGTAGGGGTCTTTAACGTGCCCAACATCGCATGGACACGGGACCGACAGCTTTACGCCCCCTCCGAAGGGCGGAACGTGCAGACATTCAACTTGCTCAAATACAATGCCAGAACCTCGGTTGATGTAAATTTTACAGTTTCTACTGAAAAAGAGAAAGGAGTACCCTGGGATCGAACCCAGTAACCTTCGGTTCAGAGGCACACGTTCTTACCCTTGATTCCGACAATAGGCATGGATGCAAAATGATGATAATGTTTTGTATCCTCCTACTATGTCGAAAATCATAACTACTGGACAATTGATAGTCCCTTTCTTAATCTTATTTTTAAAGGGGTAGACATTGATCCAATCCAATCCATAGCAGGTGGTAGTGGAGTTTTCCTTTATGTAATAGTAAAGGATTTTTTCACGCCCGAGGAGGTACCACCCCATACATCAAGGGGCCGGTGAAGTCCCAACGGACGTTTCCGGTTCTGGTGTATGAGTCGGTTTCCCTTATAAGCAAAAATGATGATGGCTCCTCCTTGTATAAAATATTCCGGAGGCAAAATACCCCTCCATTCGGATCTCCGGGAGAGGGGTGTACAGGGGGCGCCAACATCAAGATTTAACATATCCTTTTCGAATATATGTGGCCTAAATTCTAGCCTGAACTCCGTCCACCATTTCCTCCAGGCTAACAGGCCCCAACTCCTCTTCCTCACCGAAACCCAAATCTGTGCCAAAACAGCCACTAATCACCTTAATTTCCCGGGGTATGAGCTCCTTACTGCCTTTAGATTGCATGGAGGCGTGTGCGCATACGTCCGTAGCAATCTACCCTGCACCAGACTTCCCAATTTAGAAGCTGGAAGAAAAGACATACTATGGATAAAACTCTCTCTCAGGGCTGCAACTAAATTCATCTGTTGCATTTACCGGTCACCTTCTGACAACAACTTTGTCCAGCTCTTTGACTACCTTTCTGAAAAGACCGACTATCTGATTCCTGAATATCCTTCCTCCGAGGGCACTATTCTTGGCGACTTCAATGTCCATAATAAGGAATAGCTAGGATCTTCAAAAACCGATCCACAAGGGAGAGCAGCGGAGGCCTTTGCAGTCAGCAATTCTTTGGCCAATATGGTTCAGCAACCTACTTACTTTCCTCGTATCCCAACACACAGCTCAAATCCCTTGGATCTCCTTCTTACTACAAACCCTGAATGCTATAAGATATCAGTCACCGCCCCCCTTGGTCGCTCAGACCACGGCATGGTCACTGCTTCCTGTGCAATGCAACCCGAGGTCACACAGTCATCACACCCACGTATCGTTTGGCACTACAACTCCTCAAACTGGGACGAAATGCGGGATTACTTTTCCTCATTTCCATGGGCGTCTGTCTGCTTCTCTCATCCTGACCCCTCTGATATCTCACAAAACGTCACCGAAATTATCCAAGCTGGCATGGAATTATTTATTCCACGTACACAGAAAACCTCTTCAGCCACTCAAAAGCCCTGGTTCTCTAAATCCTGTGACAAGGCCAGACTTGAAAAGGTCAAAGCTCACAAAACGCTTCTACACAATCCCAGTCAAGAAAATCGTCAAGCATTCAACGACGCAAGAAACCGCTATGTCCGCATTCTTTCTGAGGCAAAAAACTCGTTTAATAACCACATTAAAAACAAAGTCCTCTCAAGCTCCAACGGCGGCAAACACTTCTGGACTCTTGCTAAGTCTATTGGGAATAATTTCTGCAAGAGCACGTTCCCACCTCTTGTCTCAGGGGATGAAATTGTTTCTACCGCCCTGGGCAAGGCTGAACTTTTTGCTTCGTTGTTCGCCGGAAATTCTACTATCAACCCACCTCCAAATGTTCAACCACCAACAGTCCCCAATGTCGCGCATAAAATGACTGATATCATTTTCAAAACTAAAAAGGTACGAAAGATGCTCTCTTCTCTTAATACCAGGAAAGCCTCTGGCCTTGACGAGATCCCAGCAATTGTTCTCAAAAAATGCGCACCAGAACTTGCTCCTGTCCTGACTCGTCTGTTTCAGATATCTTACAATAAAGGCATATTCCCTAGTAACTGGAAAACTGCTCGAGTACAACCCATCCCCAAAAAAGGATCCAAAGCGCTTCCTAGCAACTACATGCCTATTTCTCTCCTTTCAGTCATCTCTAAAGTGATGGAAAAGTATATAAACACCGAACTACTAAAATTCCTTGAAAAACACAGTCTAATCCACGACAGGCAGTATGGATTCCGTCAGCGCAGATCGACTGCCGACCTCCTTTCCTTTGTCACCCATTCTTGGAACAAGTCTATGGAACAACACGGTGAATCCCAGATTGTTGCTCTAGACATATCCAAAGCATTCGACCAGGTCTGGCACGCAGCGCTGCTTAATAAACTTCCGGCCTATGGTCTACCACCAAAACTTTGTACCTGGACAGCAAATTTCCTCTCCAACAGGAGCATATCTGTTGTTGTGGATGGCCATTCCTCTAAACTGTATCCAATTAATGCAGGAGTTCCTCAAGGTTCAGCTTTAGCCCCTACTTTGTTTCTTCTCCACATCAATGACCTCCTCTCTAGCACATCCAACCCAGTTCACAGTTACGCGGACGACAACACCCTCCACTCAAATATACAATATTCTAAGCCTGTCTCTTTAGCCCAATTAGATAAGGATCGCAGACTCATGGAGAGTTCTGTCTCCGTGGATCTCCAAAAAATATTAGACTGGGGAAGTAGAAATCTTGTACAATTCAACCCCACCAAAACTAAGTCTTGCTTTCTTTCTCACAAGAGATACAGCAGCCCTAGACCCATCACAATGAACAACCAAGTTATTCAAAGTAATGAGTCATTCTCTCTTGTTGGCATTTCTGTGGATCGAAATCTTAATTGGCACCAACATGTTACATCAATTGCAGAAGCGGCTGCTAAGAAATTGGGTTTCCTCTTCCGGGCTCGCAAATACTTTTCACCAACTAATCTCTATACCTTATACACCTCACAAATAAGGCCAAACCTCGAATACTGCTCCCACATCTGGGGTGCAGCTGCCGCTTCTACACTCGCTATCCTGGACTCCATTCAAAAGAGGGCTATACGTCTCATCGGTGACCCTACCCTCACCCAAAGGCTTCCATCCCTTGCCCACCGACGTGCCGTTGGTGACCTCTCTCTCTTTTATAGATATCTGCACGGGCACTGCTCAGAGGAGCTTTCCTCCATAATTCCCCCACCTGCTGCCCCCAGCAGATCTACCAGGGGAACAGAGCGAAGGCACCCTTTTAATGTCCAGGTCACCAGACATAGAACATCTTGTTATGCCCGCTCTTTTGTCCTGAGGACTTCCAAGTTGTGGAATTCCTTGCCGGCACATGTTTTTACTTCTCCTCCGAACCTCCAAACCTTCAAGTCCAGAATTAACAAGCTGCCTCTTTCCTCCTTGTCAACACCCACGGTACGATAGTATTTAGGCTGTGAGCCCTCGTGGTGTGTTGTTGACATAAAAAAAAAACCACCGAGGTTCTACACTAACCAGGTAGTTTATATGCTATTGTGCAAATTAATTGTATCATTTCAGTTTTTCGTTTTAGTGAATTTCTTTTTTAAAATCACTAATGAGGACACGTGACTTTTGAATTTTGAAAAAAAATCTTCAAATGAGCACACACTAGGCACCCTAGAACCCATATCCGGGGCAAGATTGAATATATATATATATATATATATATATATATATATATATATATATATATATATATATATATATATATATATATATATATATATATATATATATATATATATATATATATATATATATATAGGCTGTTTCATTAAGGCTGACCAGCGGCCATATCTCGGAAACTACTGGGCCTTTTTTTCGCGGAAAAAAAATTCGTAACTAAAGTGGCCATGAGAAAATCCTGGAAGATATTTTTAAGTTCCGCATTTCACTGCAAGGGGCTCAATTGAAAATCAAATATTACATCTCTAAATTGCTCCAAAAATTCCCACAACAAAGTATACCTTTGGTAACATCATCAGTAATCTTGGACAACTCTGCATGATTTTGGTTCGAGGTTCATTGGAGTAGTGACCCTGATAAGAATGGGGGAAGCCATTGAAAGTATAATCATTTGAATCGCTGTAACTTCTAAACAACCCATCCGATTTTAGTAAGCTTGAGGTTGTTTATAAGAAAGATGTAAGTATTTTCAACTTTCGTATCCATTTTTAAAGAGTAGTTCCCAACAAAATTACTAGAGGGCGTACTTTGTAATCAACAATTTTTTTGATTTTACTCCGAAAATGTAAATCATATGGTATCATTACGACACCATAATCGGAAAGTAGATTAAATTTCGAAGAGAAAACGTAAAAACCGCATTTAGATATCTCTGCTCGTTTCACAGTTATTGTCAAAAGAATAATTTTAAACACTTTATTGTTTTCGTAGTTCCGTAGTCAAGCATTCCTCGACAAAAAAATATTTTAAAACTTTATGGTTACGTACTTAAACTTTTTAGAAAATGAGTTACCGGTCCTCTTAGAAGATGTTCCTATTGACCTAAGAACACCCATGTGGCATCAACACGATGGATGCCCAGCACACTTTTCGCAAAGGGTTCGTGATTTTTTGAGCGTTAGTTACCCAAATCGCTGGATTGGAAGGGGCAGTTTGTTTCCGTGGCCACCCACATCCCCGGATTTAACTGTATTAGATTTTTACTTATGGGGACGAATAAAAGACATTGTTTATAAAACGTGACCAAATACACGGAACAACATGATTGAGATAATTTAAAATGCCATAAATTCGATTTCACGAGCTGAAATTGAAACAGCAATTTCCAGTACCAGAAAAAGAATTAATAGTTGTATTTTGCAAAACGGTGGATATTTTGAACATTTATAGTATTCTAATTGTTTCCTTAAAAAGTATTCCATAACATTTATCTTTCAATTGTTTTCTTCAAATAAAGTGTTTAAAATTATTCTTTTGACAATAACTCTAAAACGAGCAGAGATATCTAAATGCGGTTTTCACGTTTTCATTTCGAAATTTCATCTACTTTCCGATTATGGTGTCGTAATTATACCGTATGATTTACATTTTCGGAGTTAAACAATTTTGGCCAGATAGTTTTAATTACTGTGGATGCATGTCCGACCCTAAATAAATCAGATTTTTAGCTGAAGGTACAGGAGAAGTTACACAAAAGTTATGATAATTATTAAGAAAATATACTTTAATTTTAAACGGGCAGCATCTAATATTATCAAAAAAAGTGTTACTTTGACTTATAATTTCATACAATCATTATATCATTATGATTGTTTTAAGCAAAATAAACTTAGATTAAATTTTATTCATATATATATATATATATATATATATATATATATATATATATATATATATATATATATATATATATAATTCAGAAATGTCACTCGAAAAAATAGCAATAAAAATATATTTGACTAAGAAAAATTATGAAAGTGCAATGACCTTTTTACTTGGTTCATTTTCTGTCCAGCAGATCTTTAAGGGTCGAAGAAGTTAAAACTCTGGACGCAGCAAGTGCGTTATGGTAGTGATTTTTTATTAAATGCTTCAAATTCGAATAACTCAGTTTTCTATAAACTTAGAAAGCTTAATTTTGGTATGTAGTAAGGTCTTTCCTAGGGCAAGATATTTACCAAATTTCATTAAAATAACTTTGTAATTTTTGGAGGAAAAAAAAATTCGAAAGAAAATTTAAAATTTGAATAACTCAATTTTATATAAACTGAGAAAGTTTAATTTTGGTACCTAGTAATGTCTCTCCCAAGGCAACATATATAGTGAATTTCATTAAAACAACTTTGTTATTTTCGGAGAAAAAAATTTTTTTTGAAAGAAAATTCAACATTTTCTCGGAAAAACATATATATATATATATATATATATATATATATATATATATATATATATATATATATATATATATATATATATATATATATATATAGTATTAAATTTTTGTAACGGTAATAGTGTTATTTATCAAAAAATTTTGGGAACGCCGTCAGTTGTAGAATAAAACTCTTTATTGTAGGCCGAGCTTTCGGAAAAATTTATTCCTTTATCAAGCTACAACATGGAAAGAAAAAAGTTTACAATTTACTTGGAAAAAGTATAAAAGTTTAAAATACTTCCATATAACATGAGTTCTACTAAACTAATTATCTAATAACAAACATAAAAAGAAAACCTTTTGATGAATTTGAGTGAAGTCTAATAAATGCCAAACTGACATACAAAGCTAAATATTGTTTAATTGAATTTGTTTTTTGTTTTTGTCTAGGAAATATAAAAAGGGGTAGTGATTTCTAAAATTGTTATCTCTCTTTAAGTTTAATAAACTTAAAGATATATATATATATATATATATATATATATATATATATATATATATATATATATATATATATATATAAACATATAAAAATTGAAACTGACCCCGGATATGGGTTCTAGGGGTCCTAGTTCGCGCTCATTTGAAAATTTTTTTGCAAAGTCTCACCATCGATACCTCTCTATTAGTGAATTTTTTTAAATAAAAATTCACTGAAAGGGGCGAATTAGAGGTGGATCACCCTTTTAAAGATTTTAATTTTTTAAACCCTAACCTACTTGAAAATTAAAGTCCATCAATTTTATAGCAAATTTTTCTCCTCTTGTCAATTTGCCGCCAAACCACCCATTTTTGAGAAAATTGAGACTTTTAGCGTTGAGATCGAAATAAAACTATGTCCCTTGAAGATTTTATTAAACATTAAAGTCTTATACGGGATGACTTGGGCTCTCTGGAAGTCATCTGTTGCTAAGTTAGAGTCGTTGTCAAATCTGACATTATATAAATTGATTAAGTTTTGCAATAATTATTGTCTTGTGTTTCTTGTTTTCTTTTGTGATAATAATTTCTTGCTCAATATGGCTGGAAATTTCTCGGTTAATGAACAAGTTGACATGCTTGTGGTATGAGGGTTTTGCGAGGGTAATTGCCGCAGAAGTCTCGAGGTATATCGAAAGAAGATTTCCTAATCGTATAATACCACATCGTCAAACGTTTGCCAATGTTGAACGTAGAGCCCGGGAAACGGGTTGATTTTGCATAAAACATGCTGGAGGACGCGTCCATGCAGTGAACGCAAGAACTGAGGGGCGTCTTCTAGACAGTATTGAAAATGAGCATCAGACCAGCACCAGACGACTATCTAGGCAGTTTTATAAAACGCAGCCGACAGTCCATAGAATTATCCGATGCAATCTGCTGCATCCGTATCACCTTCAAAAAGTGTAAGAACTGCTACCGCAGGATTTACAGGCAACACTGTTTTTTTTTTGTAATTTTATCTTACATCAAAACATTGATTTTCCCAAGACCATTCCTTTTAGAGACGAAGCTTGCTTTACAAGGAGAGGGATTACGAATGTGCACAACTGCCACGAATATTCGGATGTAAATCCACATGCTACAGTAACCCACCATGTTCAAAGAGAATTTAAAATAAATGCATGGGCAGGAATTGTTGTAGGACATTTGGTTGGGTCGGCTATTTTATCAAACCGCTTAAACAGCGCAACATATTTGCTTTTGTTGCAAAATGTTCTTCCTGAGCTACTGGAGGAGCTGCCTTTACAACTGCGCAGCGAAATGTAGTTTATGCATGATGGGGCGCCACCAGATTTCACTACAAATGTTCGTGGATTTTTAAACCAACTGTTTTCAAAACGATAGATAGGTCGTGGAATTAATGGCCCTCAACATTGGCCAGCACGATCACCAGACTTGGATAAATGTGACTCTTTTCTCTGGGGGCTTTAAAAGAATCTGTGTATTTGACACCAGTTTAAACTGCGGAAGACTTGTGGAGTCCCATCAATAATAAGTTGACCATTATTAAAAGTGATATCCAATTACTTAACAGAGTCGACTTTAATTTTCGCCGAAGGGTGCAGTTGTGTGTGAGAGAAAATTGAAGTCATTTTGAACAATATCTTTAGTGTTTCTTGTGTTTTTTTTTATTTATTTGTTTTTAATAGCGTTTGTTAAATTCCAGATATGTTAGTGTTGAATAAAGTCTTCAAGGGACATAATTTACTTTTGACCTCAACTCTAAAAATCTCAAATTTCTCAAAAACGGATGGTTTGTCGAAAAATTGACAAGAGAAGAAAACGATACAAAATTTAATTTGCTATAAAATTGATGGACTTTAACTTTTAATTAGGTAAGGGTTTGAAAAAATCAAATCATTATAAGGGCAACCCACCTCTAATTCACTCCTTTTTGAGCTTATATCTACTTCAAATTTTTGTTAAATAACGACGTTGATTAAAGAAAACCATCTACCAAATTTAGTTGTTCCATGTTATGGCACTACTGCAATACAGCTGTTTTTTGTAATTATTAGAGAATTTTCCGAGGTCAATATCTCACCAACTATGGGCGTAAGAGAAAAAATTTATATAAGAAATCGGCATGTTTTGAGGTCCTCTACAAGCGCACGATCTGTGTCCATTGCGTTGGGAATCACCCTGTGTATGTATTTTTGTGTGTAGATATATAGGGTGGCGCATTGAAAACGAAACAGACCGATTTGCGCCCAGAGAATTTTTTTTAAGAAACGCTGAAACACGTCAATTTCAATATTGAGGGGGACATGTTTTGACATAAAACTCAACTTTGTCACATCAGCCCCTTAAGGGTGGTGATAACAACCCTTATATTTTAAATATGGAACATGGGTCGAGTGTTACATCATTTGAAAGCTCTTTCTTTTCTGAATTTAGCACACTAATTTTTTTGGAAGTTTTATTAACTCGTTTAAAAATTATTCACTATTGAAGATGCAAAAACGCATTTCACTCATTACGATAAGAAATGTGCTGATAGTCAATGTTTTGTTGGTTTGTAAACAAAAAATTGACTATCAGAACATTTTTTATCGGAATGAGAGAAATGCGGTTTATTATTTCAGTTTATCTGTCCGTTTGATACTTGATAGTACTATCGAAAATTAATTTCACAATGGTGTATTCTGTAGAAGAAAGAGTTGAAATAATTACTCTTTTTTTTAAAAAAACGATGACTGTGCCAACCGTACCGCAAATTTGTTTAATGAACGACATCCGAACAGACATGTTAACAGAAAATACATTTTGGAGTTAGTCGCAAAGTTTCGACAAAGTGGTTCAGTAGCCAGCAAAAAACTGGATCCTGAGCGTGAATTTCCGATTAGAAAAGAGACAACTGAGATTGAAGTTTTAGGTCAAATTGCTGCAGACGCAACTTTGAGCACGAGAAAATTGGCTACGGTGTCAAACATCAAAAGAAGAACTATTCAGCGAATATTGAAGCATCATAAATTTCACCCGTATAAAATTCATCTTGCACAACAACTGAATGAAGATGATTTTGATCGGCGGCTGGAGTTTTGTGAAGCTATGACTACACGAATAGCTGATAACGGGAACTTTCTGTTCAATATTAATAACGAGTGTACGTTTTTATCAAATTCTACAGTCAATCGACATAATTTTCGTTATTGGGCAGATAATAATCCAAGAAATTTCCATACTCAAACTCCACAGAAATTGAATGTCTGGACTGGCATTTTTGGAGACCGTTTAATCGGACCAATTTTTCGTGATGGCAATTTGAGCGGCGAAACGTATTTGGAGTTACTAGAAGATATCGTTTCCCCTTTACTAATTGACATTGTTGAAAATGATGATCGCTATCAAGAAAATCAATTAGTGTTTCAACAAGATGGAGCTCCTCCGCATTTTTCACAACGTGTTAGGGAGTTTTTGAACAGAGAGTTTCCAGAGCAATGGATTGGGGGTAGAGGTGCTATTGAGTGGCCCCCTAGATCACCGGATTTAACTCCTTTAGACTTCTTTCTATAGGGCCATTTAAAGAGTAGAATTTTCGCAACAGAACCGGAGTCTCTGGAAGAATTACGACGACGCATTGTTGAATAATGACGTCTAATAACTCCACAAATGTTCCAGAATGTCAGAGCTCGTTTTGAAAAAAATTAGTACTTTTGTATGGAATCTGGCGGTCAACAATTTGAACACATTTTTGAACGTTTGGTTTTGTTTTTTAGTTTTTTTTAACAAAAAATTGACTAATTAGTGCATTTCTTATCACAATGAATGAAATTCGTTCATGCAACTCCAACTGTGAATAATTTTTAAACGAGTTGATAAAACTTCCAAAAAAATTAGTGTGCTGAATTCAGAAAAGAAAGAGCTTTCAAATGATGTAACACTCGACCCGTGTTCTCTATTTAAAATATAAGAGTTGTTATCACCACCCTTAAGGGGTTGATGTGACAAAGTTGAGTTTTATGTCAAAACATGTCCCTCTCAATATTAAAATTGACGTGTTTCAGCGTTTCTTAAAAAAAAATTCTCTGGACGCAAATCGGTCTGTTTCGTTTTCAATGCGCCATCCTATATATCTGCACACATATGTGTCGTATTTGTAAGTTCTTGCATTATAGGATTTTTGTTTTCCTTTACATTTTATAAGTAATTTAAAATTTACGTTTTAGCATTTAAAATATTGTCTAGTTGGCCAATAAAGATGTTTATTATTATCATTATTTAGACTATCGCGGTGTAGATATTGTTTTTGGGCTCATTCCCCTTCTCTACATGTAATCGCCTTTTCCTGCAGTAGTTTCTAGTTTTCTGCACGTCCCTCATTCGGTAGCTTCCAGCAATAGCAACATTTAACCGTAGCAGAGAGGCCTAAGTAGACATTTGCCTAACGTATTATCTCATAATTCCTGAGTTGTGTTTAAGTTGGCCGAGAACCGGACTCACCCTTTGATATATAGACGGTGGCACGGTGTTCTAATGTGTGCTTAAGTTATTTACAGGCAGATGGGGCTAGTGGACTGGGGGTCGGGGTTTGCAAGATTTACAAGTTCAACTTGCAGGTTGGCTCATATTGTTTGGTCATTAGTGGAGGTGGTTGTTCTATGTGTGTATGACAAGATTTACTTTCCGCACAATTAATTTCAGATGGAAGTACACTCTCACTAATAGCGACCGCTTCTGCTAAATAATGCACTACAAATTGTGACCGAAATTATGTGCGTGCCTGATGTGAAGAATCTGAGATGAACATGTCAACTTACTGATTAATGTATTTTATTGGACATTGCAGAATTTATAAGATCAAATATAGTGCTCCTTAATAAAACTTGAACATGTTCAACCATCTCATTTCTGAACGTCACACAGTCTAGGACTAACCAAACATTCAATGAAAAGCCTCTCTCCAGGCAACAAATTTATTTAAAAATATATTTCCCGACGCGTTTCGACAGTCTAACGCACCTCAATCCCTATTTGCGGTATTCTTCCTGGTCACGTTATGTTGATGACATTGTGGTGGTTTGGTCGGGTACCATAGAGCAGCTTCACCTGTTACAGGGTTGGCTGAATGCCCTACACATAAACATCGATTTCATAATGGAGTTAGAAGTTGAGTCGTCCATAAGCTTCCTCGACCTGAAGTTGAAGAGGAGTAACCACAGCATAGTATTTAACATTTGGAGAAAACCCACTCAGACCGACCACCTCATTCCATTATAGTCTTGCCATCATATGTCTCACAAGATGGCTTCACTCAGATTTTTGGTTGACAGCTTGTTTAGAGTTCCACTGTCGGGGACCGACTTCATCAGAGAATTAAACCTTATCAAGCAACTCGTAGTCAATAACGAGTACAAACTCAATATAATTGATAAGATGGTCAACAGAAAGAGCCGTCAGCTCTTAATTGAAGCGAGCACTATTTTACGACACCCTCAGCCGCGCTAGAGGTCCTGTTGATGCTGCCACCGCTTCCCATCTGTATCAGGCGTCGCATCTTAGAATGCGGGACTCGGGAAACTGGTGCGGAGAGGAAGCAGTAATAGGGCATGCAAGAGTCGCCAAGGAGGTGGAAAAGGAAATTCCGATTTCCGCCATAAAGGTGCGGGATGCCGAGGACGATATTAGGTTGACTAGGTCATACACCCTCAGGATCCTCAGTAGGGATCAGTGGAGGGAAAATGAGGTTGAATTCCAGCCCGCAAGCCTGGTCTGTTTCACCGACGGATCGCGGCTGGAGGACCAACAATCCTCCGGGGCAGGAATATACATCGAGGGCCTGGGGGTGCGCGAGAGCTATGCTCTTGGCGCATATACCACGGCATTCGAAACAGAGGTGTATGCTATCCTGTCTGTGGCCAATAGACAGGATGTGAAGAGGAGTCCCGAGAAATGTGTGTACATCTGCTCGGATAGCCAGGCGGTCCTCCGGGCAGTCTGAGCGGCCAGAATCAGGTCAACACTGGTTCAGGAGTGCGCTGACGCCCTCGGAGGGCTATCCAGGATGAAGGACGTGCAACTTGTGTGGGTTCCGGGACACTGTGGCGTAGCGGGGAATAAGGTGGCGAATAATCTCGCAAGACTCGGTTCCCGGCGGCCGTTTTGTGGCCCGGAGCCTGCGATAGGCATAAGTAGGAAGACAGTATCTGTCGCCTTAGACAGGTGGACCGAGGAAGCAATGGAGAGGCACTGGGGGTCGGTTGGTGGCTGCAGGCAGGCGAGGGACTTCGTGGAGGGGCCGGACAGAGATAAAGCTGTCTGGCTACTTGGAAGGAGTCGACCTACGCTTCGCCGCATCCTTGGGGTGCTGACAGTCCACTGCGCCCTTAGAGGACACCTCACATTGATAGGCGTAGAGAGGGATCCCATTTGCCAGGAATGCGGCGAGGATGAAGAAACGTCCTACCACTACCTCTGTGAATGCGAGGCTTTTGGGAGTCTTCGACAAGAATTGTTCGGATCGAGGACTCTGCAGAGGAATCAGGTAATTACCGTCGAATTGAAGACCGTCACGGCCTTCATCTCGAGGTCGAGGCGGTTTGCCGACGGAACCGAGGTAGAGTAGAGCATGGTTGCTGGGTTGCTTGGGTTGGCAAAAAGGGCCCATTGTGGCCTACCTGCTTGGCGTTGGCCTCCCCACCACTGTTACTACTACTATTTTACCCCTCGCTCAACCTAAGAGGATATCTTATTTCCCTTTCACCCATTGTGGTCCTGTGTCCAACGCCATAGTCAAGGCTCTCAAATGTGACAATGTCAAATTTTCATTCAAGTCCATGAACACCGTTAACAATTTGTTCATTCACAACGAAGATAATATCCCAGACCTGCAGAAGTCAGGTGTCTATCGCTTAAGATGTGGCACCCCTGTATGTAAAGCTGTCTATATAGGAGTAACCGGAAGATCTTTGGGCACCAGAGTTACGTGACACCTCAGAAGTAGGAACCAACCCGATAATGACACGTCAGTCTTTGGTTGCCATTTGAGGGAGAGTGGCCACTGCTTTAACAAAAATACAGATGCTAAAATCTTGCACCCTTCAAGTTTTTTTTTTTCAAGAAATTGAGATCTTCAAACATCTCAACTACCAAGCCAGTGATGTTTTGAACTTGTCCAACACTGATATAACAAACTGTCCTTCCTTCTACAACCAATTGGTGTAATAGTGCTACTGAAATCTATGGTTTTCTATATGACCAGAAGTATGATGATTTGAAGATGGCTGTTCTGTGGCTCCCCTTCCATTTCTGCTTGTTTTGTCATTGACATATGTCGCTTCTGACACTTGTTTCTGAATCACCCTTCTGCACTTGCGCCAGTGCCTCCTACCTGTTCAAGTTGGCATAATGGCTGCCCCTCCTTACAGATATTCTTTTATATCGCCGATTTTTTCATTGATTTTTCTTTGGGAACAAATTTCTGGCGAATCCAGATGTAGTGTTGCAACGCCTCTAGTACATTGGATGAAGTTTCTGCCCATTGAACCTTTTGTATAGTTTCAAATTCAATTTTTAAGAATTGATTAAGTGAGTAGTGTCCATTTTGTTTTTCTCTTTTAATCTCTCATAAGTTTCTTTACCTTAATGGTTCTCATTGGGTTTCTGCATGATTATGCTTGCCACTTGTGGTGTCTGCCATGTCAGTTTTGCTCCTTGGCTTGTTTTATTTCTGTAATAGACTTAATTGTTTAATGTTCAAAATAATAGACTTTTTGCATTTTATAGCTTTCAACGCTTGTCAGTTTACTCCGATGTTTTTATTTGATTCATTTTTGACTGCATGTTTTAGCTTTAACATAGTTTTTTAGCTTGTGGAACTGTATCTGTTGTGTTTCATTGTAACTCTCTAAATTTACCTTGACTGTTAGTTTGCCTTTTACTGCGTGACTTATAATTTTGGATTTTGACCTTTGACGTTTTCTGTAGAAAATGTCTTGTCACCATTGTGCACTAACCTGCACAATTACCTGCCAGAGAGACTAACGTTTTTCTGACAGACCTTTTTGTTATGATTCTAGATTTATCACCTGAAGATGACCTCTTAGAGTGTCGAAACGTACCGGGAAATATATTTTTAAATAAATTTGTTGTCTGGAGAGAAGACTTTTATTTAATGTTTAGTTATGTTCAACCATACCTTACAATTAAATCTGAATTTAGATAAACAAAAAAATTATTTACACTATTTTATTGTATATATAACTGCAGTTACGCCGAAGTTCTTAGTTTTGTGACATACAGAATCAAAGTACCATGTACCATTTTAAAATTTCAAATATCTACTTCGTGTTCAATTAACATTTTTAAGAAGTGACGTTTCTGTCTTTTCAGCTAAACAAATAAAGGAGTAGTGGCGATATCCACTAGGAACTACCTGTTTTACTTCCACATCGTCAATACTTATGGAACTATGGCATCAGCTACAAAATCGCTTATACGTCGTAGGAAGTGTCAAAGCATATAAAAAGTCTGTACGCAGCAAGTACGTTATGGTAGTGAATTTTCATTAAAATGTTTTAAATAGCAAATATGTGTTTTTTTAAAAAAAAGCAGGCATAAAATTTGGTTACCAGTATAACCTATATAGTAGAAACAATGTCACATATTTCATGAAAATAAATTTATTGTTTGAAAATGTACAAAATTTTTTAGAAAATAAACTTAAAATGGGATGCCGATCAGGATGAGTTTCATTTAACAATTCAGCTACTTCTTTTTGGGTGCGCATCCTGTCTCCAAATCCGATCATGCAAAGAATTTCAATTCGTTCTCGTTCAGTTAATTTAACTATTCTTTTATAAAATGACAAAAGTCAGGCAGCCATCATTTTTGACTATGTGTACGTAGAATGACAGGCTCTTTCAAACGTCGTGGTAGAAATTGGCGTTGCTATTTAAAAAAATTGTCGGCGACGTCATATCTCGAACAACGATGACGTCACAAATATGGATCGTATGGACATATAAAAATGGAAAGCGACCTCGGGCCAACTTTTACGCCGTTTTAGCAAATAAACAATTAAAAAATTTCTGTCACCGATATTCCACCGCCATACATTCAACCCCTAATTTAATCTGAGCACAGAATACAAGATGTTTGATAAAATTGAAATTTTTTTAAGAAGCAAACCCTAAAACGTTATATTACTCGAGGTTTAACGAACAAATGTCAATTTTCACCAAATCACTCTCATTCATTCCCTACCCCCTGGAGAGATTTTACCCAAAAACAATCTGAACCGTTCGTTTGTCGGTTGCTAACTGTATACCAAATTTGAAAACAATATCTAAATTCGTTCTAAAGTTATCGTGGGTACAAATAGACAGACATACAGACCGACAGACAAAAAAATGTTTGTGCCCAAATCATGTTTTCCATATGTTTTGACACTTTTTACTGGGTTTAAGGGAAAAAATTTTAGTTCTTTAGCTTCATACAAAATTGAGTTTTGGGCATATTTTTCAAAAGGAGTTAGAGCACAAGATTTTTTTGATAATAGAGAGATATTGGTGGTAACACTTTCGAAAGAATTCTTCAAACGTGAGCTTACTAGGACCACTAAAATCGATCTTCAAGGTCTGTATAAGTTTAAAGTATTAACTTTAGCAATATGCCGTATAATAATAGTCAGTAGTGGCTCGTGCCTTAAGGCTGCGATATCCTAGACGAAGAAGTACCTCCGACAAAGATAGAAAATATTATCCCGTAAACTGCTGCTGAACATCTTGAATTAACGCTTTCCTTGAAAACTGTATCATTCTACCGAAGTCTTACTAAGTTGAGCTACTTCTCAGAAGGTGTCGTCAGTTTCGGCTTCGTATTTGTAGAAAAGTGGTAATAATTTTGCCTTTGAATAAATGCTACGTTGTCGGTTTGGGGTGCGCAAGAAAAAAAAGTTCGGGACGCAGCAAGTGCGTTATGGTAGTGAATTTTTATTAAATGCTTCAAATTTAAATAACTCAAGTTTCTACAAACTTAGAAAGTTGAATTTTGGGGTATAGTAAGGTCTTACCCAGGGCAACATATCCGAAAAATTTCATCAAAATAACTTTGTAATTTTCGGACAAAAAATTTTTTTTCAAAAGAAAACTCAACATTTGCATAACTCAATTTTTTAAAAATGTAAAAAGTTGAATTTTAGTGTGTAGCAAGGCCTTTTACAACGCAACATATCCACCAAATTTCATTAAAATAGCTTTGTAATTTTCGAGAGAAAGATTTGTTTTGAAACAAAACTCAACATTTTCCCAGAACACCTTATCCGATTTTCCTGACTAACGAACTCATCCAAGGCATTAATAAAATAAAGGCACTTGCCGAGTTTCATCGAAATCAGTTGCTTATTTTTTGAGTTATCGATTGGATACATACATACATATATATATATATATATATATATATATATATATATATATATATATATATATATATAAACATATAAAAATTGAAACTGACCCCGGATATGGGTTCTAGGGGTCCTAGTTCGCGCTCATTAGAAAAAATGTTTGCAAAGTCTCTCCATGGATTTTAAAAAATAAAAATTCACTAAAAATGAAGGGCTCGCCTCTTTTTCCCCGAAAATGTATTTTAAAAAACCTACTTACTAAACTAACTAAACTTAATAATTATTAACTACTTACCAAGTTTTCCTCTAGTTAGTTATAAGTTATACTAGTTAAAAAGTCCTTTCCTTTGATAATTACTAACACAAATCACAATTCTGTCAACACTCAGCATTCTATTTAGTTTATAAGTTATAACATAACAGACCAATACTCATTCCTTAAACGAAAAATCCATACGTCTATTTTTGATAACCACAAACTGTTCTAAAACTCTGTCATTAAAGTTCGGTATTTCAAATACAAAGTCCCTGTTTATTGCCAACATTGCTAGCGCATTAAGTCGATCATTCGACATAGAATTTCTAAGGAAGGTCTTTACTCGTTTTACACACTCTCTGCGAAAAAGTCCAATGCAAACTGCAAGTGTGGAATTTTACAGCGCACAACCAGAGTGCTAATTCGGTCGTTTTCGACGAAGATAGGCGATCATCTCGCATTGAAGTATCGCATTTCCTCAGAGCGCCGAAAAATACACACCGCCGCGCGACTGGTGTATATGGATATCGATGTATATAACGTCTGCAACTATTAACACCATACTTATTCTGATTCTGTATTAATGGCAGCCGACTCTGCGATCCTCGATATACTAATTTTGTTTGCTGAATGCAGGAGGTAAAAAAGTCAATAAAAATTTATAAAAAAATATTATTTTTTCCACGGCAGGCGGCAGTGCGCGTGCACACTTATTGAGCAGCCGCCCCTGGTAATAGTGTACAATTCCTATGAAAATTCGCTACTATAACACACTTGCTGCGTCCAGAAATTTTATTTCTTCTGCTTAGCGATAACATTTTGAATTAAAAAGCCCGAACAATTAATTTCCTTACTTCACCTTGTATTCCCGTTATAACATCATCATACACAAAATGCATTAATATGTATGTAAATTTCGATGTAATTTCCAACAATAACCTTATTAAGTTATTAAATTACCTAGGTGAAATGTGAGATGTACGTAGAAATTCAATTAAAGAAATTCACTAGAGCTCAGCATCTGTACCAGAGCAATTAGCTTATTAAAAAAATCATTTTAATTTAATTAAACCGGCCCAGCCCAATTATACCAAATAATAATGCAAACAAACAAATGAACAAATTTCACAAGCAACTTGATGTGCCCATAAAAATTCTGTTAATTGGTGGAATCGGCCCGCTGGAGCACGAGCTCCAGTTAATTATAAGCAAGAAGTTCCAAGAATGCGACTTGAATTTTCACAAAACATCCAAGAAGGCTTTTTATCGACTTTCGATGGCATAGATATTGACTATACTGAGATTATAAGTGGCCGTTAATAATATAGTCACAGTTTATTATCCCGTCATTGTGATAGAGTTCAATAATTTGTCGATGAAGAAGAACAAGCTTTTGTTCTGGTTTCATAACAAACTACCATCTCTTATTCCTATACAATCTGAGTACGTAAGGTTAGATGCATTCTCACCACAATTAGAACTGTAGCCCGGTTTCGCTCTAATTAGAGCTCGTCATTACGGCATACTAATTGCTGCGAAAATACACCTATAGGGACAAAGTATGTAAGGCTAGATGCATTCTCACCACAATTAGAACTGTAGCCCGGTTTCGCTCTAATTAGAGCTCGTCATTACGGCATACTAATTGCTGCGAAAATACACCTATAGGGACAAAGTATGTAAGGCTAGATGCATTCTCACCACAATTAGAACTGTAGCCCGGTTTCGCTCTAATTAGAGCTCGTCATTACGGCATACTAATTGCTGCGAAAATACACCTATAGGGACAAAGTATGTAAGGCTAGATGCATTCTCACCACAATTAGAACTGTAGCCCGGTTTCGCTCTAATTAGAGCTCGTCATTACGGCATACTAATTGCTGCGAAAATACACCTATAGGGACAAAGTATGTAAGGCTAGATGCATTCTCACCACAATTAGAACTGTAGCCCGGTTTCGCTCTAATTAGAGCTCGTCATTACGGCATACTAATTGCTGCGAAAATACACCTATAGGGACAAAGTATGTAAGGCTAGATGCATTCTCACCACAATTAGAACTGTAGCCCGGTTTCGCTCTAATTAGAGCTCGTCATTACGGCATACTAATTGCTGCGAAAATACACCTATAGGGACAAAGTATGTAAGGCTAGATGCATTCTCACCACAATTAGAACTGTAGCCCGGTTTCGCTCTAATTAGAGCTCGTCATTACGGCATACTAATTGCTGCGAAAATACACCTATAGGGACAAAGTATGTAAGGCTAGATGCATTCTCACCACAATTAGAACTGTAGCCCGGTTTCGCTCTAATTAGAGCTCGTCATTACGGCATACTAATTGCTGCGAAAATACACCTATAGGGACAAAGTATGTAAGGCTAGATGCATTCTCACCACAATTAGAACTGTAGCCCGGTTTCGCTCTCATTAGAGCTCTTCAGTACGGCATACTAATTGCTGCGAAAATACACCTATAGGGACAAAGTATGTAAGGCTAGATGCATTCTCACCACAATTAGAACTGTAGCCCGGTTTCGCTCTAATTAGAGCTCGTCATTACGGCATACTAATTGCTGCGAAAATACACCTATAGGGACAAAGTATGTAAGGCTAGATGCATTCTCACCACAATTAGAACTGTAGCCCGGTTTCGCTCTAATTAGAGCTCGTCATTACGGCATACTAATTGCTGCGAAAATACACCTATAGGGACAAAGTATGTAAGGCTAGATGCATTCTCACCACAATTAGAACTGTAGCCCGGTTTCGCTCTAATTAGAGCTCGTCATTACGGCATACTAATTGCTGCGAAAATACACCTATAGGGACAAAGTATGTAAGGCTAGATGCATTCTCACCACAATTAGAACTGTAGCCCGGTTTCGCTCTAATTAGAGCTCGTCATTACGGCATACTAATTGCTGCGAAAATACACCTATAGGGACAAAGTATGTAAGGCTAGATGCATTCTCACCACAATTAGAACTGTAGCCCGGTTTCGCTCTAATTAGAGCTCGTCATTACGGCATACTAATTGCTGCGAAAATACACCTATAGGGACAAAGTATGTAAGGCTAGATGCATTCTCACCACAATTAGAACTGTAGCCCGGTTTCGCTCTAATTAGTCAGTACGGCATACTAATTGCATTACTATAAAATAATACGGCTATGGTAGCCAGCCTTCCAACACTAAGTGAGATATAAGACACGAAGCACGTACCGCCACCTCCTTGTAGAACCAAGTATTATGTTGTCACGGCAGCTCCAAATAACACAGAGTGTTAAAAAATATAGACTGTATACAACCAACAGAGAGAACAGGTGAGAATGCATCTAGCCTTACATACTTTGTCCCTATATTGGGGTAGAAATGGGCCAGGACTGACCATTTACTAAATTGTTAGTTGGTTGTATATAGTCCCTATTTTTTAACACCCTGTGTTATTTGGGGCTACCGTGACAACATACTACTTGGTTCCGCAACAAGGTGGCGGCACGTGCTTCGTGTCTTATATCTCACTTGGAGTAAAATATAAGTACGCTTGGAGAACCCAAATCACCACAACACATCTTTGAAAGAATTGACGATCGTTTCACTAACAAGGTTAGCGTCATCAGCGGATAAAAAATTCTAACTACTTACTACTAACATCACCTTTTCTACTATGTGAAACTGCAACCTGTTATGCGCACTGATAAGTACACTTGGAGAACCCAAATCACCACAACACATTTTTTAAATACCTTACGATCGTTACGCTAACCACGTTAGCATCATCAGAGGATGAAAAATTTCTAAACTAAATTAACAGCTACAAATGTATTTATATGATACCTAGATAGACGAACTAAACCGAAGGTAAAATTGTAGTCGGAGACCCATCGTTTGTCTATTGTATCTATATTGCACGGACAAGGTTGGCGAACTACTTTAATCTCCTAGTTGACAAATTTATGAGCTTTTATCTAATTTAAAGGATAATGGGCTTAAAATGAAAGGTGCCGCGTTATTTGAGGAAGCTCAAGTTCTTTCTTGATCTATAAATTCAGTATGTGAATACTGGAGCCTGTGATGACCACAAACAAATACATATAGCGACAAACCAATAACTGCCGCACATCTTTTTGAAAGCAAGAATGACGGTTTTGCGCACAATGGTAACTTCAACAGATGATGAATATTCTAACTAAAATTCTACATAAAAACAAGTATTTATATTGATTTCTTAGATACAAAAGAAAACGAGAGGGGATTTTTAAGTCGAGAACACAACGTAGAGCCTAGTATCTGTATAGACCGGACGAGGTTATTGTCCATACTTTTTTATTCTGCCCGACAGATTAGCAGAGTTTAGCTGGTCAAATGCAAAGTGAGAATAAAGGGCTTGAAATCAAAGGTGCCGCACGGTTCAATTACGTTTTGTTCTTAATCGATCTTGATATATATATATATATATATATATATATATATATATATATATATATATATATATATATATATATATATATAAACTTTTTTTAATTACTTTTCGGCTAAATAATTCGGTAAGTCGGCTTTCTTACAAATACTTTCCAACCCTTTCCGATACGTGGTTCGTAACGTAGACACACAATTTTTTTCTCTATTTTATCTTTCTTAAGTGTCGTGAATTCAGATATCATTTTCCTTGTTCTGGAAATATACTTGTACATATTATGTATAGATGTGTGGCTATTTTTAAGTTTTTATTTAATTGTATTTTATATTTTTTTAGAGTATATCTCTAAGATGTTTTGATTAATTCATTTTATAATTGTATGAACCTCAATTTTTAAAATTGGCTTTTAGAGTGTTTTAGCTTTATGAAAGGATTTGTTATTAGGTGTTTTAAAATTTTGGACATTATGATTTTTATTGTTGTAGACATAGATGTCTGTTGTCTATGATATCTGTTTTGCTTGTTTTCTTATATTCTTATATTTTTATCTAATCCTGACATGTCTTATCTACAGGGTTTTGTAGCACAGAGACCAATAAAAGTTATTATTATAACAAAAATGGGGCAGACCAGCATATATAAAGCTATTAAAGACAAAGAAGGTACCACTCGTCACAGAGAAAGAACGTGGAAGGAAAAAGACTTGATGAGAACACAAAAAATTCAATTCGTCGGAAAGTTCATTCGTTTACCTTTAGCAATATATTGCCAACTTTAAAAAAATTTAAACTGCTATGGAAGCAGACTCCGATATGCCAAAAGTATCACGACGAGTGTTGATGCGAGGTCTGCACTCTATGAGTTTCCGATTCATGAAAAGAAATCGGAAGAGTAGTCTTTTAGAAAAAAAGAAAAGAAGTTGTTTGATGGCGTCGTACGTATTTGGAAAAACTTGGCCAATACAGGCTCGGGAATCGTAAAATTTACTTTATGGACAAAACTTGGCCAAATGAAGGTCATAGCGTTTTGAAAGTTTGGCAAGATCTTAATGTGACAAACAGTCGAGGAGCGTTTTTAGAAGGATGGTCTACAGAGCTGAAAGCTCCCCCTGGCAAAGGAGAACGCTTGAGTGTTACTCATATTGGCAGTAACGATGGATCTCTCGCAGGTGGGATATTCGAGTCGAAGAAAACGGGTGATTACCACGAAGATATGGACTCTACGCGTTTTGAAGGTTGGTTGCTTCAGTTTTACCATAGTTGGAAGCGGTTTCTGTGGTAAGTATGGACGATGCACCATACCATAATCGTCCGTTAGAGTTGTTACCAACATCCAACTGGCAGAAGCGATAAGTTATCGACTGGCTTGACAGCAAAGGTATTGCGCATGAGGAAACCAGGCTTAAAATTCAATTACTGGACATATCACACCGTCACAAACAATCCTTTATAAAATATGCCGTAGATAAACTAGCCTGAGAACATGAGATTATAGTCTATTTACCACCCTATGGTTGTGAGATAAACCCCGTTGAATTAATTTGGGCTTAGGTAAAATCTGAAGTAGCAAGAAATAACAAAACCGTTAAGTTGCCGGAAATAAAGTCATTGCTACATAATGCATTAAACCACGTGACTGCCGAGAATTGGCAAAAATGCATTCAGCATATTATGAAGGAGGAAACTTTTTTTTTTTTTATGTCAACAACACACCACGAGGGCTTACAGCCTAAATACTATCGTACCGTGGGTGTTGACAAGGAGGAAAGAGGCAACTTGTTAATTCTGGACTTGAAGGTTTGGAGGTTCGGAGGAGAAGGAAAAACATGTGCCGGCAAGGAATTCCACAACTTGGAAGTCCTCGGGACAAAAGAGCGGGCATAACAAGATGTTCTATGTCTGGTGACCTGGACAGTAAAAGGGTGCATTCGCTCTGTTCCCCTGGTAGATCTGCTGGGGGCAGCAGGTGGGGGAATTATGGAGGAAAGCTCCTCTGAGCAGTTCCCGTGCAGATATCTATAAAAGAGAGAGAGGTCACCAACGGCACGTCGGTGGGCAAGGGATGGAAGCCTTTGGGTGAGGGTAGGGTCACCGATGAGACGTATAGCTCTCTTTTGAATGGAGTCCAGGATAGCGAGTGTAGAAGCGGCTGCTGCACCCCAGATGTGGGAGCAGTATTCGAGGTTTGGCCTTATTTGTGAAGTGTATAAGGTATAGAGATTAGTTGGTGAAAAGTATTTGCGAGCCCGGAAGAGGAAACCCAATTTCTTAGCAGCCGCTTCTACAATTGATGTAACATGTTGGTGCCAATTAAGATTTCGATCCACAGAAATGCCAACAAGAGAAAAGGACTCATTACTTTGAATAACTTGGTTGTTCATTGTGATGGGTCTAGGGCTGCTGTATCTCTTGTGAGAAAGAAAGCAAGACTTAGTTTTGGTGGGGTTGAATTGTACAAGATTTCTACTTCCCCAGTCTAATATTTTTTGGAGGTCTACGGAGACAGAACCCTCCATGAGTCTGCGATCCTCATCTAATTGGGCTAAAGAGACAGGCTTAGAATATTGTATGTTTGAGTGGAGGGTGCTGTCGTCCGCGTAACTGTGAACTGGGTTGGATGTGCTAGAGAGGAGGTCATTGATGTGGAGAAGAAACAAAGTAGGGGCTAAAGCTGAACCTTGAGGAACTCCTGCATTAATTGGATACAGTTTAGAGGAATGGCCATCCACAACAACAGATATGCTCCTGCTGGAGAGGAAATTTGCTGTCCAGGTACAAAGTTTTGGTGGTAGGCCATAGGCCGGAAGTTTATTAAGCAGCGCTGCGTGCCAGACCTGGTCGAATGCTTTGGATATGTCTAGAGCAACAATCTGGGATTCACCGTGTTGTTCCATAGACTTGTTCCAAGAATGGGTGACAAAGGAAAGGAGGTCGGCAGTCGATCTGCGCTGACGGAATCCATACTGCCTGTCGTGGATTAGACTGTGTTTTTCAAGGAATTTTAGTAGTTCGGTGTTTATATACTTTTCCATCACTTTAGAGATGACTGAAAGGAGAGAAATAGGCCTGTAGTTGCTAGGAAGCGCTTTGGATCCTTTCTTGGGGATAGGTTGTACTCGAGCAGTTTTCCAGTTACTAGGGAATATGCCTTTATTGTAAGATATCTGAAACAGACGAGTCAGGACAGGAGCAAGTTCTGGTGCGCATTTTTTGAGAACAGTTGCTGGGATCTCGTCAAGGCCAGAGGCTTTCCTGGTATTAAGAGAAGAGAGCATCTTTCGTACCTTTTTAGTTTTGAAAATGATATCAGTCATTTTATGCGCGGACTGTTGGTGGTTGAACATTTGGAGGTGGGTTGAGAGTAGAATTTCCGGCGAACAACGAAGCAAAAAGTTCAGCCTTGCCCAGGGCGGTAGAAACAATTTCATCACCTGAGACGAGAGGTGGGAACGTGCTCTTGCAGAAATTATTCCCAATAGACTTAGCAAGAGTCCAGAAGGGTTTGCCGCCGTTGGAGCTTGAGAGGACTTTGTTTTTGATGTGGTTATTAAACGAGTTTTTTGCCTCAGAAAGAATGCGGACATAGCGGTTTCTTGCGTCGTTGAATGCTTGACGATTTTCTTGACTGGGATTGTGTAGAAGCGTTTTGTGAGCTTTGACCTTTTCAAGTCTGGCCTTGTCACAGGATTTAGAGAACCAGGGCTTTTGAGTGGCTGAAGAGGTTTTCTGTGTACGTGGAATAAATAATTCCATGCCAGCTTGGATAATTTCGGTGACGTTTTGTGAGATATCAGAGGGGTCAGGATGAGAGAAGCAGACAGACGCCCATGGAAATGAGGAAAAGTAATCCCGCATTTCGTCCCAGTTTGCGGAGTTGTAGTGCCAAACGATACGTGGGTGTGATGACTGTGTGACCTCGGGTTGCATTGCACAGGAAGCAGTGACCATGCCGTGGTCTGAGCGACCAAGGGGGGCGGTGACTGATATCTTATAGCATTCAGGATTTGTAGTAAGAAGGAGATCCAAGGGATTTGAGCTGTGTGTTGGGATACGAGGAAAGTAAGTAGGTTGCTGAACCATATTGGCCAAAGAATTGCTGACTGCAAAGGCCTCCGCTGCTCTCCCTTGTGGATCGGTTTTTGAAGATCCTAGCCATTCCTTATTATGGACATTGAAGTCGCCAAGAATAGTGACCTCGGAGGAAGGATATTCAGAAATCAGATAGTCGGTTTTTTCAGAAAGGTAGTCAAAGAGCTGGACAAAGTTGTTGTCAGAAGGTGACCGGTAAATGCAACAGATGAATTTAGTTGCAGCCCTGAGAGAGAGTTTTATCCATAGTATGTCTTTTCTTCCAGCTTCTAAATTGGGAAGTCTGGTGCAGGGTAGATTGCTACGGACGTATGCGCACACGCCTCCATGCAATCTAAAGGCAGTAAGGAGCTCATACCCCGGGAAATTAAGGTGATTAGTGGCTGTTTTGGCACTGATTTGGGTTTCGGTGAGGAAGAGGAGTTGGGGCCTGTTAGCCTGGAGGAAATGGTGGACGGAGTTCAGGTTAGAATTTAGGCCACATATATTCGAAAAGGATATGTTAAATCTTGATGTTGGCGCCCCCTGTACACCCCTCTCCCGGAGATCCGAATGGAGGGGTATTTTGCCTCCGGAATATTTTATACAAGGAGGAGCCATCATCATTTTTACTTATAAGGGAAACCGACTCATACACCAGAACCGGAAACGTCCGTTGGGACTTCACCGGCCCCTTGATGTATGGGGTGGTACCTCCTCGGGCGTGAAAAAATCCTTTACTATTACATAAAGGAAAATTCCACTACCACCTGCACGTGGGATCTAGATGTACGAATTGACATTGTTGTAGAGCCGTTAACCATTGCTGTTGGGTAAATTAGTACTGATAGTGATAGTGATACCGAATCCGATACTAATTCTGAGGGCTTTATTGACATTTAGTCAGTCATATTGTGTCACCGAAGATAGCTTGTGTATGGATTGAACTGTCTTAACATTTAACATATTCGCTTCTTATTATTTTGGTTAGTGATTGGTTAACAGTGGCTAGAATTTCCGTTTTAAACTAGTTGTGATCTTTGTTGTTAGCAAAAGCACTGCAAAATTATCCAAAACACTCGGTAAGGTTCATTTCATTTGTAAGGAGTATGCCTGCTCAAGTATATGAAATTTCTCCACACAAAGACGTTTGGGCAGATGTAAATGAATTACTGGGTTGACCATGACTAAACCGAGGAGCAGGGCAGGGTTGCTGGATGTCAGGGTTGGCAAAAGGGCCCGATATGGCCTAGTTGCTTGGCGCTAGCCTCCCCACCTTTACTACTAAATGGCGGCCATAAAACCTAACACTTTAGGTGCTGCTTGGTTAATTTAAGGTACTAAAAATACAAAGAAATGTGATGTGAACATAACAGTATTTGGTTTCAATAAGATTTTAAGTTTTTCTTTAATTGTTGTAACGATTACGTTTCGCTACTGCTTTAATTATTCAAAATAAACCCGTAAGAGACTTAATTAGTAGCTGACAATCCAATATCTGTAAGGCAATTCATGTTTAATTTCAAAATTATTTTCATGAAAAGTCGCTAAATCTTCAAGCACCGTAAACCCCTTTACTGCATTTCGAATTTGTACGTTAAAACTAAATATATGTTTGCCATGGGAAACTACCTCGCATTATTACTGAACAATTATTTCCAGGAACGAAATAAGCATTTAAAATAAACGTTAGGAATATTCGAGAACAAAATATTGTTTATCTGTAATTTTCCGGTGATGTCACCCAAGAAAGACCGTTGGAAATGTTGCAGAGAATTGCCGGCAACACCTTCAACTGTGGACACGGAAGGTGAGACGTCGTGACTTTACCACCGATTAGAGGTCTCGTTTTATCTCATTCGAAGAATGGAGGCTAGAGAGAGCTCGCGCACAGCCAGCAACGGTCACGGGAAGAATTTTTGCGTGCAGCGAGTAGGAGTTGCAGAACCCGACACATTACCGAGGACTCTCTGCTGAGCGTTCATAGAGTGAACACCCGTCAGTTCCGGTGGCTATTACATTATCTTAAAACGGGGTTGTAATGTTCTTTCTGTTATCTGTACTACCTAATAATTATTGTCAGTGATTGTACTGAGTAATTCAAGTGATTTTAGAGTTTAATTAAACATCGTATTCAGCATAAAAACGCTAGCTAACTCGTGGCTCTTTGTTCCGAACTGTTGATTTCTTGCCGTAATCAGAAATAATTCCTGGTTATTATCGAACCTTAACTCAATTGGTAGTGAATTTTACTTAAGCAAATTCACGTTTTAATTGCGATTCACAAAATTCCCATCAATCGAATTCAGAACATTGACATAAGTGTCAAATGGTCTTGTAGTATTGGAGCAATAACATCCAGCGGCCCAATAATCTCTGATGAGAAGTCCCAGTCGTTTTCTCCAGCTTTACCGCTCTTATTGGAGTCTGTAATCTGTGTCAGGCACTCATGATTGATCCCACCTGTAAAGCATCTTCACAGGGTCATCAGGTAACCTAATACCGGAAGACTGGTGAGTCTAAACAAATATTTTCTCTGAATCAGCAAAATTTTAATGCCGAAATCTAACATCTGAAGTTTTAATAACCTGAACTTTCAAAATCGCGTAGTCAAGTTTGAGCTTAAACAATGTCAGGGAGGTGCTGTCAGCATAACTATAAATTTCCTGTTTAATCTCTAAGATTTTGTCAATTTTGTCAAGTTAAACACATAGTGTTTATTTATTTTTAATTGTAATTAGCAAATTTTGTCTGTAAGATATCTAACCTATACATTCTATTTAATATCTCTTAGTTTTCATAACTAATGTAGAAATTTCACGTAGGATCATATATTCTTTTTTTTTTTGGAG
Organism: Tillus elongatus; assembly: GCA_964006375.1. NCBI lineage: Eukaryota > Metazoa > Arthropoda > Insecta > Coleoptera > Cleridae > Tillus > Tillus elongatus. Next base: position 13,826,141 of record OZ023266.1, read on the forward strand.
CCTCACTCAAAGAACTGGCCAGTTAATTCACTACAAAACCTAGTAATTGATTGACAAACGTCAAGTAACTTACCTAATCATTTGTGTTTGTTTTTGAGCGATACCCTAAGTAATTAACAGTCACATTTTAGTAATATGCAATTACCTTTATCTTATTGTTTTGGCATATGTATGTAAAATTAATAATTTCTTGTTCTTGAAATTCTTGCTGTTTATCTGATTTCTATTTGTGTGCAATTAATGTTTATTTGAGATTTACGAACCATTTTTATTTTACCTTGTTTGCTATTCCAAATTCAATTTATATGAATAAATTTATATACTTTGTTACATTAACATATCTGATTAATTGAAGAGAAATTCCTCCCTAGTATCTACTTTCTTTTTGACGTCGGCGCAAACAATTTATTCTTACTAACTATTATCTAGATATTTAAATTTCTATGTAACCTAGCACTAGTCTGGAGAGCCCACAAATATAGGACTCTGGGCAGTGCGAAACAAACAAAGGAAGAGAACGTGAGTATCAAACTACATCCAGATCTGTCAACCTTCTAAAAAGTACTGCTAATCTTAATAAATTTGACAATCTGATAGATAGCTACTTTAGGGTAGGGTGTTATAGGCAATTGTGACCTCACCATTGAGCAGATCTATATCCACCTGAGGTCAATCACCATATACCATGGTTCTTGTACTTAAAGCTTCTCTTTGAAGGAGGTAACATTGTATGATTATTTTCTGCAAACTACCATAGAGTTTTGTATTTTTTCTACAAAATCATGAGTTGGGCAAACTGAAAGACCTATAGAAATTAGATTTAAAGAACATTAAGAGCAACCGAGATATGGCACTATAGATGAATGTATTTCACAGAATATTCGGGACAATAATAACCACGTAGATGAAGTAAACCTCAATTCAAAGTGTTAGAAGATCACGACATTTAGCACTTTCTACAAATCCATCATTTTCTTTTGTATACTACCAGAGGGAAAGTTCTTGTTACCTTTGTTTCTTATTGAAGAGTGATACCAAGTGAGAACACCCACAATTAATAAACGTAAATTTCTTGTCAATGATTTAAACACCTACTGACCATATTTCATTGCACAATGTTACAGTATAAAGCTGAATTTTCTTTTCTTTGGGCAATATATATATATATATATATATATATATATATATATATATATATATATATATATATATATATATATATATATATATATATATATATATATAGAGAGAGAGAGAGAGAGAGAGAGAGAAATAACCGAGTCAGTGATACGAGAACGTTATAACTTTCAACTCGATAATTTAATGTTATCTTAATAAGGTAAAAGGCAAGAGGAGAAGGGGTCGATAATTATAAATATGATTAAAGTACTGTACGTCGACATTCTCTGTGAATAACGGTCATGAAATATGAACCACAGTTTAATGTACACTCGATGGGTAATATCACATTAATTTACTGCAGCCGCTTCTTTCACTCACTTTAATCGAATCATATAAAATGCTGAGTTTATGCGAAAACGATACCTAAATATAATTCAGCTGTCGTGGTCGTAAACCCGTTGGAAAACCCGAGAGAAGGACAGATTTTGAATATTTCGCATTGCTACCTACTATAGGATAAATACACTTAATGAAAAAAATATCTACGTAGCAAGTGCGTTATGGTAGTGAATTTTCATAAAAATATTTGTAATAGCAAATTCCTACGTCCTCCATCTAACTCACAGTTACAGAAACTACCGGGAATCGAACCCAGACGCTCGGTGTAGCAGCCAAAAACTCGTTCCACTACACCACGGAGGTGAAATAAGTTAGCTGCAAAGTGATGCTCATCTAGTGAGCACACTTTGAGGCTTAGATTATCTAGGACAGAACGACGATTCATATCGAACTGTTCAACAAGTCAGTAACTACACACTAAATGCGTGGGTTTCTTCTTTACTAAGCGGTGAATCCGATTAAAGGCAATAAGCAGAGGTACTAACGTAGCAATGTCTGGGGAGGAATATCGATGATAGCATCGATGAAAGAGGCAGAGATATTCAATTTTTGTCCTGTGATATAGATAAGTACGATTGCCCGTGATAAATGAATCTCCTTTAAGTCAGTGATGGATTTGGAGGGGGGTAGGGGGGGGGGGGCCAACGAACCTTAGATTAATAGCAAATTGAGCTATTGAAATTTGAAGCATTTACTAAAAGTTTGCTACCATAACGCAATTGCTGCGTTCCGAGTTTCTTTTCTTACAAACATGCATTATGTTTCGATAGAAAATGCAAAAATGCAATAATATACGGCATGCTCGATAAAAAAAAACGAAAAATTGTAGCACCAACGACTTATGGGTCACTCGGTGATTGTAAGAATAATTCTAAAAAATGCATCTCCAGACCCCTTATAATGAACGTATACAATTTTTTCTCGTATTTTGTATAACGAATATATTGAGCTTTATCGATGAAACATATGTATGTATGTATGTATATATATATATATATATATATATATATATATATATATATATATATATATATATATATATATATATATATATATATATAGGGTGGCGCATTGAAAACGAAATAGACCGATTTGCGTCCAGAGAAATTTTTTTTAAGAAACGCTGAAACACGTCAATTTTAATATTGAGGGGGACATGTTTTGACATAAAACTCAACATTGTCACATCAACCCCTTAAGGGTAGTGATAACAACCCTTCTATTTTATATAGGGAACATGTGCGAGTGTTACATCATTTGAAAGCTCTTTCTTTTCTGAATTCAGCACACTAATTTTTTTGGAAGTTTTATCAACTCGTTTAAAAATTATTCACAGTTGAAGATGCAAAAACGCATTTCACTCATTCCGATAAGAAATGTGCTGATAGTCAATGTTTTGTCGGTTTGTAAATAAAAAATGGAGTATCAGAACATTCCTTATCGGAATGGGAGAAATGCGGTTTATTATTTCAGTTTATCGGTCGGTTTGATACTTGATAGTACTACCGAAAATTAGTTTCACAATGGTGTATTCTGTAAAAGAAGGAGTTTAAATAATTACTCTTAAAAAAAAACGATGACTGTGCCAACCGCACCCCAAATTTGTTTAATGAAGGACATCCGAACAGACACGTTAACAGAAAATACATTTTGGAATTAGTTGCAAAGTTTCGAAAAAGTGGTTCAGTAGCCAACAAAAAACGGGATCCTGAACGTGAATTTCCGGTTAGAAATGAGACTACTGAGATTGAAGTTTTAGGAAAAATTGCTGCAGACCCAACTTTGAGCACGAGAAAATTGGCCACTGTTTCAAACATTAAAAGAAGAACTATTCAGCGAATATTGAAGCATCATAAATGTCACCCGTATAAAAGTCATCTTGTACAACAACTGAATGAAGATGATTTTGACCGGCGGCTGGAGTTTTGTGAAGTTATGACTGCACGAATAGCTGATAACGGGAACTTTCTGTTCAATATCTGTTTTTCAGACGAGTGTACGTTTTTATTAAACTCTACAGTCAATCGTCATAATTGTCGTTATTGGGCAGATAATAATCCAATAAATTTTCACGAAGTCCACACTCAAACTCCACAGACATTGAATGTCTGGACCGTCTTTTTTGGACACCGTTAAATCGGACCAATTTTTCTTGATGGCAATTTGAGTGGCGAAACGTATTTGGAGTGACCAGAAGATATCGTTTACCCTCTAGTAATTGACATTGTTGAAAATGATGATCGCTATCAAGAAAATCAATTAGTGTTTCAACAAGATGGAGCTCCTCCGCATTTTTCACAACGTGTTAGGTAGTTTTTAAACAGAGACTTTCCAGAGCAATGGATTGGGCGTAGAGGTGCTATTGAGTGGCCCCCTAGATCACCGGATTTAACTCCCTTAGACTTTTTTCTATTGGGCCATTTAAAGAGTAGAATTTACGCAACAGAACCAGAGTCTCTGGAAGAATTACGACGACGCATTGTTGAAGATTGCCGTCTAATAACTCCCCAAATGCTCCAGAATGTCAGAGCTCGTTTTGAACAAAATTTATACTTTTGTATGGCAGCTGGTGGTCAACAATTTGAACACTTACTTAACAGAATAAACATTTTTGAACGTTTGGTTTTGTTTTTTAGTTTTTTTTAACGAAGAATTGACTCATTAGTGCATTTCTTATCACAATGAATGAAATACGTTCTTGCAACTACAACTGTGAATAATTTTTAAACGAGTTGATAAAACTTCCAAAAAAATTAGTGTGCTGAAATCAGAAAAGACAGACCTTTCAAATGATGTAAGACTCGACCCATGTTCCCTATTTAAAATATAAGGGTTGTTATCACCACCCTTAAGGAGTTGAAGTGACAAAGTTGACTTTTATGTCAAAACATGTCCCCCTCAATATTAAAATTGACGTGTTTCAGCGTTTCTATAAAAAAATTCTCTGGACGCAAATCGGTCTGTTTCGTTTTCAATGCGCCACCCTGTATATATATATATATATATATATATATATATATATATATATATATATATGTATATATATATATATATATATATATATATATATATATATATATATATATATATATATATATATATATATATATATATATATATATATGTGTGTGTGTGTGTGTGTGTGTGTGTGTGTATTTATGAAAACATAGGGACTGAAACTGACCCCGGATATGAGTTTTAAGGGGCCCAGTTGGCGCTTATTTGAAGAAATCTATTTAAAATTTCTTCTCAATCAATTAACAAGTTGCCTCTTTCCTCCTTGTTGACACCCACGGTACGATAGTATTTACGCTGTAACCCCTCGTGGTGTGGTGTTCAAATATTATTATTAATTTGCTCTACTCGAGTGGGCATTCCGTGTGTGTTTTTGACCAAAGATGACTGCTAGATATTTTATATCTCTCATAAATGGAATTTCTATCTGAGTTAACACCAAAGGTTTAATGCCGTCAAGTGAGGTTTTTGGGGTTTGATTGGCAGTCCTTGTTTTCTACAACACATTTTACACTTACTTTTACTTATCAACTTCTCCGAGAAGCACTTTATCTTTGGGCTATACATACTCCAGTCAATCCTCTGTAGATGTTAACGTTATCTACAAAATGATGTAAAAGTGCATAATAACCCAATGTATTAAATTTGAACGTTTCCAAGATATACAGTGAAAATGTTGGTATCAAGAAAACGAATAAAAAACTTAGTTTCTTTAAAACAAAATTAGGTGAATAGCCGAAAAAGCCAATGAATTGCCTGCGCAGCAGGAAAAAAACCAGTTAAAAAAGGGGTAGAACAATCCACTTAAATGTCTTCATCTGAATGTATATTATTAGCACATAATTTTTGCGCTTGAATCTAATTAAGGCCGTCTGGAGATAGTGGATGGCAAGAGGGTGGAAACATCTCTTGCAATTTCAACCCCTCCAGCCGTGAAGGGTGGTAGTTACTAGTCAGAATCGCCATAAACATTCTACCCCTTTACCTATATTTCACGCACACCACAATTCTCTAATTACTGCACGTTTAGCACGAAATATGAGACATAAATTAGAGACACAAATGCTCACTGTCCGGTTTATATGTAGTATGCACCTAGCTACACGCCGTCTCTCAGTCTCCACAGGACAAGTTATTGTTTATTCTGCCAGTTTGCTACCGCCGCCGCGTTACAGAATGTTATGTTTTTGCTTTACACTATAAACACTATTAAAATAAATAGGTGAGCCTGTGTACAGGGCCAGATCTAGGGGGGGGCCGGCCGGGCAAATGCCCAGGGCGGCAAAAATGAGGGGCGGCAAAATTGAGGGCGGTTGTATGGAGAAAAATCTAATAAAAAATACACTGCTCAACACTGTAGATAAATGAAGAGCGAAAGTCGAATGTAGTGAATTTTATACGGCAAAAATAGCAAAATTAAAATTCTTACTAAAAAATTTAGAGCAAAAATTTTTTTTTTTTAAAACACAATTCACAAAATATTGTAAAACAGCACAGTAAAAAGTTCCATTCTCGACAAAAAAAATGTTTTTAGCCCCTGTAAATTCGTAGAGGGACCAATATGTATTACTGTGCTGAGTATAAATTTCTTAACGCTGTATTAAATAATACACTGGGAATGAAGGAAACAGGGAACAAGGGAAGGTCAGTAGCACCACAAATATTCAATAATAAGCTAGGCAGAAAAGTTTAACCCATTTTTTATTACTTCTTGGAATTACTTTTGCTTTCTTTATATTTGGACATGCCTATGAAGGCAAGTGTTAATAAGATGAATGATGAATGGAATGAGAAGATAGTATGTCATAATAAGTTTACAGTACAATTCAATATTCAATATTACAGAAACTCAAATAGCGCCAATAGTGCACCATAAAGAATAAAGAAGTGTTAAAGTGTTTTTCTATTTTATATTTCATAAGGTTCATATAATAGTTATATGCCAAGTGTGTAAGTTGTGTTCTGAAGTAGAATAGTGGTTGCTGGTGAGTTGGTGATAAATAAATCGTACATATATTAAAGTGCCTGTGTGAATTGTGAATTTACTAAGTAAGTATCTACCTACCTATTTATTAATTAATTATTGGTTCTTAGTTTGATCTAGAAACAAAAAGTCTGGACGCAGCAAGTGCGTTATGGTAGTGAATTTTCATAGAAATGGTCTAGCACCAAATATTTTTTTTTACTTTTTTCTTTTAACATAGAAATATAAATTTCGGTATATAGTTTCCTTTTAATACCGTAAATTTACGTACCAAATTTGGTTACCATAGCGTTTCTATTTTTTGAGATAATTTTTTTTACGAAAGAAAACCCAAAATTTTCCCGGAAAACCTGGTTAGATTTTCCTGGCTAACGAACTTATCCAAGCCATTTGTAAAAGCAAGGTACATGCAAAATTTTATCAAAATCGGTCTATTAATTTTTTAGTTATCGGTGTGATACATACATACATACATACATATATATATATATATATATATATATATATATATATATATATATATATATATATATATATATGTATATATATATATATATATATATATATATATATATATATATATATATATATATATATATATATATATATATATATAAACATATAAAAATTCAAACTGACCCCGGATATGTGTTCTAGGCGTCCTAGAGCGCGCTCAATTGAAGAAATTTTTTCAAAATTCAAAACTCAGGATCTCCTCATTAGTGAATTTTTTCTAAGAAAATTCACTAAAATTTTATTTCAATGGAACTTTTCTATCATTTTGTTTCAAAGTCAAATAAAAGGGGTTTACCCTATGACGGCAGTATTATTAATAATTTTTATCTGGTTGTTTGATATAAAAAAAACCATAAAAGCCTGGACGCAGCAAGTGCGTTATGGTAGTGAATTTTCATAGAAATGATCTCTCACTAAATATTTTATTATAACTTTTTTTGTTGTAACATAGAAATTTAAATTGTGGTGTACAGTTTATTACTTTTTACATCATAAACCTACTTACCAAATTTGGTTATCGTAGCTTTTTTATCTTTTGAGAAAAAATTTTTCTTCGAATGGAAACTCAAAATTTTCCCGAAAAACCTCGTCCGATTTTCCTGACTAACGAACCTATCCAAGTCATTTAGAAAAGTAAGGCACATGCCAAATTTTATTAAAATCGGTCCATTATTTTTTGAGTTATCAGTGTGATACATACATACATATATATATATATATATATATATATATATATATATATATATATATATATATATATATATATATAACATATAAAAATTGAAACTGACCCTGGATATGGGTTCTAGGGGTCCTAGTTCGCGTTCATTTGCAACAATTTTTTTAAGATTCAAAAGTCGGGATCTCCCCAATGAGGTACACATCACATCTATTTAAAAATTTCGGAGTTGCAGGTGTAGGTGTGAAGTTTTCACGTTGCAGGATGAAATTTGTAATAAAAAAATGACGTGTTTTGGGATTCCTTATAAATATGCACAATAATTGAGATACTGAATTTATTCCATTTGGCTTTTCCACACTGTGTGTGTGTCTGTAATATGTAAAATGTTGTGTAAATGCATTTTGTCAGGCATTTTGAGTTTATATATTAGCTATCTTTCTCTGTGGTAATTAACATCTCATCATAAGCGAATCTTTTCTCCTAAAATTCGCTACTAATGCTATTTTCTGTTACATTTTACAATTAAGATTTAATGTGTTCAGATAACATGACCTGCCTTTAAAAAAAATTGGTTACTGGTATAACCTATATAGTAGAACCAATGTACCATATTTTATTAAAATAACCTATTGTTTGAATATTTATAAAAAAAATTCTAAAATAAACTTTAAATGTTTCCTGGTTTCCTAGCCAACAAACCTTAGGCAAGTAGCAAATTAAGCTATTGAAATTTGACGCATTTAATGAAAATTCGCTACCAAAGCGCACTTACTGCGTCTTTTCTTACAAACATGCGTCATATTTCGATAGAAAATGCAATAATATAAGGGTGTGCGAAAAAAATTTAGGTGTCACCAACGACTTATCGATCCCCTGTGATTACCAAAATAATTTGATAAGATGCTGCTCAAGACACCCTATAATTAACGTCTACAATTTTTCTCGTATCTTGTATACAGATATACAAATAAAAACTGAAACTAAACCCGGATATTGATTCTACGAGGGCCTAGTTTGCACTCATTTGCAGAAATCTTTTTAAAATTCAATAACTACCGTAAACGCACTTGCTGTGTCCAGACTTTTATTGTAAACATGATTTGGATGTAACAAATACGATACCTGCAGCAGGGATCATTGACTAATAGCTATTTACAAAGACGAAATCTGCTCGTTATGATAATTAAAGAAACTATTGACTTTTAATAATAATTACAATAGACTAAAACGATGTGTAAGGAAAATATTTTATTATAACTTTTTTTTCTTGTAACATCGAAATCTTAATTTTGGTGTATAGCTTACTTTTTATATCGTAAACCTACCTACCAAGTTTGGTTATCATAGCTTTTTTATTTTTTGAGATAAAATTTTTTTTAGAATCAAAACTCAAAATTTTCCCGGAAAACCTCGTCCGATTTTCCTGGCTAACGAACTTATCCAAGCCATTTACAAAAGGAAGCTACGTGCCAAATTTTATGAAAATTCGGCCTATTATTTTTTGAGTTATCGGTGTGATACATACATATATATATATATATATATATATATATATATATATATATATATATATATATATATATATATATATATATATATATATATATAAATTGAAACTGACCCCGGATATGGGTTCTAGGGGTCCTAGTTCGCGCTCATTTTCAAAAAATTTTTCAAAATTCAAAAGTCGGGATCTCCTCATTAGTGAATTTTTTCTACGAAAATTCACTAATACGAAACAGGGTAATCTTGTTGATTACTACCTATAGATGTAGACCACGTTAATTTCAGCTGCGAAACGTTACCGGGTTGCCGCAGGGGAGCGCAACTTTAGGTCTCAAACAAGTTACCCGAAATAATAGAGAATATAAAAGTAAGGTACCTACTCATTTTTTTGAATAATAAATAATGTTGTGGTTCAAATGATGATCAGGAAGACAGCTATCAGTTATTACAATACAACCTAAGCAAAAATCCTGTTTGATTTATATAGCCGATTATTCATAATTCAATTCAATTTTATTAAAGCTCAAGTAGATGAGTAGGTGCCTAACCAATGTGGTATTTATAGGCTTATATTACATCTATTTGAATTTAATATATAGTTTTAATTTTATAGTACAAAATGGCTGGCGGTAGATCACGCTTGTCGGGATACCAATATAAAAAACGAAGGCTCGAAAAAGATGCAGAGCGACAAAAGCAAGCAGAGTCATTAGAATCCTTCTTGAAGAAAGGTGAGCTTAACAAACCATCGTCACCCATACACCTATTACGAGAAACCGATCTAGCAGCTGCGGCCCCGAGTAATCCACATGACGAAGGTACACCAAAAATTATCTGCTGTGAACCTGCTGCTTCTGGGTCAAGCGCTATTACAGGTGAAGGTGCTATTGCAACTACAAGTGTTTCAATAGGTCCAACGTTCTCTTTGGATGCCGATCCAGCAATGTGGCCCGATAGAATGACAGATGCAGAAAGAATATATTTAGTAAATAGAGGTTGTCCTAACCCATTTTATGAATATGAATTTCCACGAGCTAACAATGGTCGAAGGTTTACTTCGAGATATTATAAGAGAAAGCTTAATAACGGTGAAGAAATTTTGAGAGATGGGCTTGTGTATTCTGTGGCACGAAATTCACTGTATTGTTTTTGCTGCAAAATATTTAATACAACTACAACTTCCGGTCTATCTGAAGGTGGCTACAAAAATTGGAAGCATGTAGGTGATACGCTTAAATGTCATGAGACATCAAAAAATCACCTAGAAGCTGTGAAATCTTGGTTAGAACTTTCAGGTAGGCTCAAATCGTCGCATACGATAGATGCCGAATCACAGAGAATAATTAGATCAGAAATAGAACACTGGAATGGAGTTTTGTTGCGTATTGCCTCAATCATTAAAATGTTGGCAAAAGGTGGCTTGGCTTTTCAAGGTACTACTGATAATCTGTATCAATCTAACAATGGTAACTTCTTAAAACTAGTAGAGCTGTTAGCCGAATTTGATCCTGTTATGCAGGAACATGTACGCAGAGTTTTGCAGAAAGAGGAAAAACAAGCAATCTACTTAAGTAAAACCATTCAGAATGAGTTCATTAATACAATGGAAGACAGCATAAAAAGCCATATTTTGAAAGCTATTATAAAATCGAAATACTATTCTATAATTTTAGATTGTACCCCGGACGCTAGTAAAACAGAGCAGATGACCCTGATAATTAGGTATATTTCTATTAATGAAACCGAATGCCACCCAAGAACATCAGAAATTGTGATAAACGAAAGTTTTTTAGGATTTATACCAATCGAAAAAGCTACAGGTTTCGAACTAACAGAAGTTATCTTACAACAATTATCAGCACTTGGATTGCCTTTAGAAAACATAAGAGGGCAAGGGTACGATAATGGATCCAATATGAAAGGTATTCGAAGTGGGGTCCAAGCCAGGATAAGAAACATCAATCCACGGGCATTTTATGTCCCTTGCAGTAGCCATTCTTTGAACTTAGTAGTAAACGATATGGCAAAGTCTTCACTGGAAGCTACAAACTTTTTTAATATTGTGCAAAAGATATACGTTTTCTTTGCCTCTTCAACGTTGAGATGGTCAATTCTTTTGATGAATGTAAAAGGTATTACTCTGAAACCACTTAGTGACACGAGATGGGAAAGTCGAATCGAGGCAATAAAACCACTAAGACATCAAATAGGGCAAGTTTACGATGCACTGTTCAGTGTTTACCAAAACACAGATATGGATACATATACACGAGACGAAGCTTCAGGTTTGTTAAATCAAATTAAACAGTTTAAATTTTTGTGCTCTGTAATAATTTGGTATGAAACTTTGAATCGGATAAATCCTGTGAGTAAGTTAATCCAAAGTAAAGATTTTGAGTTAGTTTCCGTCATTAAATTACTAAAAAACACCAAAGTTTTCTTTGAAAACTCACGTTCAGATGAGTATTTTATTCAAGTTATTGAAGACGCCAAAACCTTGGCTACTGAATTGGACAGTGAGGTGTTAGATTTTGAAAATGTGCCTAAACATCGTGTTCGATCTAAAAAGAAGCAATTTGGTTACGAGTGTAATGATGAACCAATCACTGATCCTCGTCAAAAATATAAAATCGAAGCATTTTTTCACATTATAGATACAGCTATAAACTCCTTGGAGTTAAGGTTTTCCCAGATTTCTGAGCATAGTAAACATTTTGCTTTTTTATATAACATATATGCCTTAAGAGAACTACCAAAAGATGAATTGTTAGAACAATGTAAGAACCTCGAAACTATTTTAACCCACGAGGCCTCATCTGACATAAATGGATTAGAACTTTCAGAGGAGTTATCAGTTTTTTCTGTGATTTTAGATACTAATTTGTCTCCCCAAGATGTTTTAAAATTTATAACAGATTTAAGATTTGGTCCAAATATCAGTATCGCTCTCAGAATTCTTTTGACTTTACCAGTAACAGTTGCAGGTGGTGAAAGAAGTTTTTCTAAATTAAAAATAATAAAAAATTATCTGCGGTCCACCATGACACAAAAAAGATTATCTGGATTGGCTATGATTTCAATAGAACATAAGATTTGTGACAGTATAAACTTATCACAAATTATTAAAGATTTTGCAGAACAAAAAGTGCGAAGAAAATTATTTTAGTTACTTGACAGAGTTTAATATTCTCCGAAACAAAGTGCTTTAATTTAATTTGTTTATCTTTTAAGAATGACGAATTCGTTTTGTGGCTCTACATAACTGAGTTTTTTACTTGTATTAAATTTTAAAAAATCATTTTTTTTTTGTTTTTTTCCATTCATCCAAACTGCATAGTCGATGTAACAAAAGTTACATAAACATAAACCGACTTCATATAACATTTGGTCCACATCTTTGAACTTCTAAACCGATTTTGATGAAAAATATTCACTGTTATCTAAGTTAAAAGATACATAAATCGATAAAAAATAATTGTTTTAGTCCAGTCCGGACTTTCTTAAAAAACAGCTACATACATACATATACTCATGAAATTTAGTATACTCTTCAAAAACATATGTGAATATTATTCAATTCCAACAACATTGGATACATACGGGTCAAAATAATAACCTCTTTTTTTAAGTCGCAATTTGCACCATCCCACCTCTGGAATAAAATGTTTATGACTTATAAAGTATCATTGTAAAGGGCGGCAAATATTATTTTTGCCCGGGGCGGCGAAAAAGCTAGATCGGGCCCTCCTGTGTATGAACATAGATACCTACATGTTTGGATATGCACCATACGTTTGTAATACTAGTTGCTATCCGTGTCTGCATAAATTTTTCAGTAAAGGATTTAAGCATTACTGCCTGAGACTGGAGATACATGAGGAGATTCAGAAGCAGTTAGCTTTTTGGCGGTGACTACAATCTCCATCACGAGAAACATTCTTTTAGCTTGTGTGTGTTATTATTATTATTATTATTATTATTATTATTATTATTATTATTATTATTATTATTATTATTATTATTATTATTGTTATTATTATTATTATTATTATTATTATTATTATTATTATTATTATTATTATTATTATTATTATTATTACTATTATTAATATTATTATTATTATTATTACAATTAGAGATTCTCTGCAGAATTCAGGAAACGACTAGCTTTTAATTTTTAGTATTTTTTCTTTGAGACATGGCCCTTGGCTATTTGGTATATTAGTAATTTACGTTACAAGTCCGGAAAATACTGTTTTTTTGGACGAGTCGACAAAATTCTAGGACAAGCCGTAGGCGAGTCCTGGAAGTCTGCGAGTCCAAAAAAAACTGTTTTCGGACGTGTTGCGTACACTATTTTTTCGGCAACCATGTAGAATAACAAATCAATGAGACACATTTCTTTATTATATTTCTTTGTAGAACAAAATTTTGAACATTTTAATTCTTATTTGTATTAAATATTGAAATTCGAACAGAAGATAGGTACTAACAGAAACATTCTAATTCTTATTTATATTAATATTTATATTAAAATTAGAGCAATTGCTAATAGTGAAAGGATTTAATTTGTTTGAAATGCTTGGTATATTTAAATGCCTTTTGTAGTCAGAACAAGAAGGTAAAGTTTCCGTTTCACATTGATTGTTTTCATCCGATAATTTTTGATGGTATTGGCAATTTTAATGGTGGTAATGTTCAACTGTATTTATCAAAATCATACCTACCAAGATTTTAATATTCACAATGACAACAAAGATGTGATTCTTCCCGGCCTAGTCTGCGAAGTACCTACTTCCCGGACTAGGCCGGAGAAATGCTACTTTCTCAAAGAAAAAGCGTTCGGGAAGTGGGTGCTTTCCGGACGGTTGCCGAAAAAAAAATTTCCCCAGCTGTTTTTTATTACAATTAACCAGCGGGGGAAAATTATGTACCAAATAGCCAAGGGCTATGTTTCAAAAAAATTTAAAAATTAAAAACTAGAGTCGTTTCCCGAATTCTGCAGAGAACCTCCTCAATACACCATCTATCCCCTGTGGGTCCCGGGACTACCTAACAGAATAGGCCCAAGGTAACTCCTGCCTGTCATAAGAGGCGATTAATCGGAGTCAAGCAGGTGGTAGTGGACTTTTCCTTTACGTGATAGTAAAGGATTTTTTCACGCCCGAGGAGGTACCACCCCTTACATCAAGAGGCCGGTGAAGTCCCAACGGACGTTTCCGGTTCTGGTGTATGAGTCGGTTTGCCTTATAAACCAAAATGATGATGGCTCCTCCATGTACAAAAGATTCCGGAGATAAAATACCCATCCATTCGGATATCTGTGAGAGGGGTGTAAAGGGGGCGCCGGCATCAAGATTTAACTTATCCTTCTCGAATATATGTGGCCTAAATTATAACCTGAACTCCGTCCACCATTTCCTCCAGGCTATTAGACCCCAACTCCTCTTCCTCACCGAAACCCAAATCAATGCCAAAGCAGCCACTAATCACCTTTATTTCCCGGGGTATGAGCTCCTTACTTCCTTTAGATTGCATGGAGGCGTGTGCGCATACGTCCGTAGCAATCTACCCTGCACCAGACTCCCCAATTTAGAAGCTGGAAGAAAAGACATACTTTGGATGAAACTTTCTCTCTCAGGGCTGCAACTAAATTCATCTGTTGCATTTACCGGTCATCTTCAGACAACAACTTTGTCCAGCTCTTCGACTACCTTTCTGAAAAAACAGACCATCTGATTTCTGAATATCCTTCCTCCAAGGTCACTATTCTTGGTGACTTCAATGTCCATAATAAGGCATAGCTAAGATCTTCAAAAACCGATCCACAAGGGAGAGCAGGGGAGGCCTTTGCAGTCAGCAATTCTTTAGCCAATATGGTTCAGCAACCTACTTACTTTCCTCGCATCCCAACACACAGCTCAAATCCCTTGGGATCTCCTTCTTACTACAAAACCTGAATGCTATAATATGTCAGTCACCGCCCCCCTTGGTAGCCCAGACCACGGCAATGTCACTGCTTCTTGCACAATGCAACCCGAGACCAGAGTCATCACATCCACGTATCGTTAGGCACTACAACTCCGCGAAGTGGAACGAAATGCGGGATTATTTTTCCTCATTTCCATGGGAGTCTGCCTGCTTCTCTCATCCTGACCCCCCCTGATATCTCACAAAACGTCACCGAAAGTATCCAAGCTGGCATGGAATTATTTATTCCACGTATACAGAAAACCTATTCAGCCACTCAAAAGCCCTGGTTCTCTAAATCCTGTGACAAGGCCAGACTTGGAAGGTCAAATCTAACAAAACGCTTCTACACAATCCCAGTGAAGAAAACCGTCATGCATTTGAGGACGCAAGAAACCGCTCGGTCCGCAAAAAAACTCGTTTAATAACCACATCAAAAACAAAGTCCTCTCAAGCTCCAACGGCAGTAAACCCTTCTGGACTCTTGCCAAATCTATTGGGAATAATGTATGCAAGAGCACGTTCCCACCTCTTGCTTCAGGGGATGAAATTGTTTCTACCGCTCTGGGCAAGGCTGAACTTTTTGCCTCGTTGTTCGCCGGCAATTCTACTCTCAACCCACCTCCAAATGTTCAACCACCAACAGTTCTCAATGTCGCGCATAAAATGACGGATATCATTTTCAAAACTAAAAAGGTTCGGAAGATGCTCTCTTATCTTAATAACTGGAAAGCCTCTGGCCTTGACGAGATCCCAGCAATTGTTCTCAAAAAATGCGTACCAGAACTTGCTCCTGTCCTCACTCGTCTGTTTCAGACATCTTACAATGGAGCCATATTCCCTAGTAACTATAAAACTGCTCGAATACAACCCGTCCCCAATAAAGGATCCAAAGCGCTTCCTAGCAACTACAGGCCTATTTCTCTCCTTTCAGTCGTCTCTAAAGTGATGGAAAAGTATATAAACACCGAATTACTAAAATTTCTTGAAAACACAGTCTAATCCACGACAGGCAGTATAGATTCCGTCAGCGCAGATCAACTGCCGACCTCATTTCCTTTCTCACCCATTCTTGAAACAATACTATGGAACTACACGGTGAATCCCAGATTGTCTCTCTAGACATATCCAAAGCATTCGGCCAGGTCTGACACGCAGCGCTGCTTAATAAACTTCCAGCCTATGGCCTACCACCAAAACGCTGTACCTGGACAGAAAATTTCCTCTCCAACCGGAGCATTTCTGTTGTCGTGGATGGCCAATCCTCTAAACTGTATCCAATTAATGCAGGAGTTCCTCAACGTTCAGCTTTAGCCCTACTTTGTTTCTTCTTCACATCAATGACCTGCTATCTAGTACATCTAACCCAGTTCACAGTTACGCGGAAGACAGCACCCTCCACTCAAATGTACAATATTCTAAGCCTGTCTCTTTAACCCAATTAGATGAGGATCGCAGACTCATGGAGGGTTTTGTCTCCGTGGATCTCCAAAAAATATTAGACTGGGGAAGTAGAAATCTTGTACAATTCAACCCCACCAAATCTCAGTCTTGCTTTCTATCTCATAAGAGATACACCAGCCCTAGACCCACCACAATGAACAACCAAGTTATTCAAAGTAATGAGTCCTTTTCACTTGTTGGCATTTCTGTGGATCGAATCTCAATTGGCGCCAACGTGTCACATCACTTGCAGAAGTGGCTGCTAAGAAATTAGGTTTCCTCTTCCGGGCTCGCAAATACTTTTCACCAGCTAATCTCTATACCGTATATACTTCACAAATAAGGCCAAACCTCGAATACTGTTCCTACATATGGGGTGCCGCTGCCGCTTCTACACTCGCTATCCTGGACTCCAATCAGAACTAACGTCAACATTTACAGTAAACTGGAAATTTTGAGAAACCCACGTGCGTGAATTTTCAGAATTCAATTGTGAGCCGTAGTCCAGAAACGGCTAATGGAAGGTCTACGTGGGACATCCTGTATTGTCTCATGTCTGTGGTGCTGCTCCAAATACAACCATGTCCCTCCTAGATTCTATTCAGAAACGAGCTGTTCGCTTTTTCAAGATAATTTGAAGGACACATACTTGGAAAATGTGATAGAGGTAGACCAAGAAGAAAACATCTGGGAAACCTGGCACAACTGAAGTGCGGAAGCTATTGCGAAATAAAAAGAGCTACCGAAAACAGCGAGTCGTGGTTGCGACAACAAATGCGTGGTCTCTATTCGACTGTGATGATGACATAACAACCAACATGTTTTGAAAATTAATTATGCTTTTAAAATATAGAAGAATCTACAAGATGCTTGATTTTAAGAAAGTGATATTCTGGAAAATATTTACGAAACGCAACATTCAATCGTTTTACCATTTTAATAAGCAAAAAAATACAACCTTGCCAATTAGCCGGCCTAGTAGCTCTGATAGTAGCAAAGTTAAAAATGGTAAAAAATAACTTTGAAAACCTTGCAAACTTCTGAATGGTAAAATCAATAAGATAATCAAAAAAGACTTACTTTTTCTGGAAGCTGCTGCCACAAGTAGAACACAAAAACGGCCTTTCTCCACACATTTCTCTTCTTTTTATTGCATTTTTCTGCTTCTCTTCCTTCGTTGCATGTCGCTTTAGATGATACAACCAGTTACTTTTTCTAACAAAACCAGTATTGCAAATAGAACAAACAAACGGTCTCTCCATGGCATGAAACCTCAAGTGACCTAGTAGAATATATTTGGTGAATAATTTTTTACACAATGGACACTCATACTGTGGAACAGTTTTCTTAGTTTGGGCTTCATCTTCGCTGCTAGGCGGAGGTATGTAAGGTTCACTGTGTAAAGCTTCATGATATAAGAACTGGGAATATGTATTTGTGGAGTAAGCACATTTTGAACATTTGTGTTTGCTACCAGGGTCCTCTTTTGGGGTACACGATTTTGATCTCAGATGTATTGTTAATTCTTGCGGAACTGTGAATTCCATGTTGCAACGTGGGCACCTAAAAATAAGGAAGACAAGAAATGCTAGGTTCATTTACAGGCTACAAAACAAGTTTCGCTAAGCGTACATTTTTTCTTAGGTATATTTAGCAAAAACGGAGGGAGAGAAATACACTTAGAGAACCCAAATCACCGCAACACATCTTTTAAAGACATTCAGATCGTTTCACTAACAATTTTAGCGCCATTAGATGATGAAAAATTCATCAAAACGGAATTTTTCATCCTCCGGTGACGCTAACTTAGTGAGCGAAACGATCGTTAGGTCTTTGAAAGATGTCTTGTGGTGATTTGGGTTCTACAAGTGTACTTGTAAGTGCTCACCACTGGTTCGCACTTAGTACGGATGTAGAGACTACCATTCTGACTTCACGACAGAACCCGTTGAAGAGAAGAAGAAAATGAAGCTATATGATGCATGTCAATACTAAATATGCAAATAAGTAACTTATAACAATAATTACCATTATAATAATAAAAAAGCTCGGGACGCAGCAAGTGCGTTATGGTAGTGAATTGTTATTAAATGTTTCAAACTTGGCTAACTCAATTTTCAATAAACTTAGAGAAAGTTGAATTTTGGTACGTAGTAAGGCCTTTCTCAAAGCAACATGTCCGCCGAATGTCATTAAAATACTGCTCCCACATCTGTGGTGCCGCTGCCGCTTCTACACTCACTATCCTGGACTCCATTCAGAAGAGAGCTATACGCCTCATCGGTGACCCTACCCTCATCCAAAGGCTGCCATCCCTTGCCCACCGACGAGCCGTTGGTGACCTCTCTCTCTCTCTATCTCTCTCTCTCTCTCTCTCTCTCTCTCTCTCTCTCTCTCTCTCTCTCTCTCTCTCTCTCTCTCTCTCTCTCTCTCTCTCTCTCTCTCTCTCTCTCTCTCTCTCTCTCTCTCTCATAGATATCTGCACGGGTACTGCTCAGAGGAGCTTTCTTCCATAGTTCCTTCACCTGCTGCCCCCAACAGATCTACCAGGGAAAAATATCGAAAGCACCCTTTTACTGTCCAGGTTGCCAGACATAGAACATCTTGTTATGCCCGCTCTTTTGTCCCGAGAACTTCCAAGTTGTGGAATTCCTTTCCGGCACATGTGTTTCCTTCTCATCCGAACCTCCAAACCTTCAAGTCCAGAATTAACAAGTTGCCTCTTTCCTCCTTGTCGACACCCACGGGACGATAGTATTTAGGCTGTGAGCCCTCGCGGTGTGCTGTTGAAATGTAAAAAAAGTAACGAATATTCTGTTTTCGGACGTATCTACTATTACACTACATGGAGAAGTTAGCCGTCAAAACTGCAGATATTGGTCAAGGGAAAATCCAAGATGGATGCGACTGAATCACACACAATATCCACAAAAGGTAAATGCTGGGGCGGGAATTGTTAGGAGTAGGAATCTTGCTCGCTAATTTTTTGATGGACCTATAAATGGACCACGATATCTGCAATTTTAACAGCAATGTATCATTTCGACGTTATTGAACTTATTTTCTGATGGACAGAATACTGGTATGGTAAATCATAACTTGTGGTATCAACAAGATGGTGCCCCCACGCATTATGACGTTAATGTTCGACAGTATCTGGATCAAAAATTTCCCAACAGATGGATTGGCAGGCGTGGTGCAATCGAGTGGCCAGCAAGATCACCTGACCTAACTCTCTTAAATTTTTTATGTGGGGTCATTTGAATAATGTGGTATTCAAAAGTAAACCAGACACTATCGATAAATTAAAAATAAGATTTAGAACTGAATGTACCAACATTTCTCCAGAGATAATAAACAGAGTCAAACATGTTTTTGAATATAAAAATCGACCCGTTTTTGAATTTTCCTTAATAATGATCACTTTCAATTTTATTGAATTTATGCGTTACTTTATAGAGACAGTGTATATAATTGAAACTGACATCGGATATGAGTTCCATGAGGTCGAAAATTTTTTCAAAGTCTCACAAACTTTGTAAGCGAATGTTTGTTAAGAAATTTCGCTAATATTATTTACCTTGGCTGGTGCTCCGAGTGAATTTCTTTTAAGTGTTCCTTGAGTGTTTCCAAATTTTGAAATTTGCCATCACAGAAATCGCATTTCTGTTCGCTTTCCGCATTTTGCTTCTTTGCTTGTCTATATCTGTGTTCTTTCGTGTTCCTGTGAATTTTTGCTTCTAAACTGGAAGAAAAATTCAGATCGCACATCGAACAAACATAAACATTTTCTTTATGTTTGTTTTGTTTGTGGCGGCTCAGTGATACCGCAGAGCTAAATGTCATATCACATTTGTCACAAAGAAAGTTAATTTTGCTCAAATTAAGTTTTGACAGGTCGTGTTCTTCCTTCTTACAGTGCTTAAGAAACTGGATGTTGAGCGTAAAACGTTCATCACAAATATTACAATATATCGGTAAAATCTTCTTGATTATTATCGGTACAGACCTATTTATCGCCAATAGAACATCTTTATGCTCATCGGAAATCAAATGGTTATACATTATCTCAGTAGTATCTGCCTCAAATTTACAAAAAGGACATAAAAAGTATCCTCTTTTATTTTGTTGCGTTTCAACGTGGTCCCTGGAGATCCAGTGCTTTAGAAAGTCTTCATGGGTATTGCAATAAAACTTACAAACATTACACTGAAATGGACTTTGGAAAATTATGTTGTGTATATAATCTAAAATCATGCGAGATGCTTCAGTTGTGTTTAAGTCACTATTTCTACAGTGATAATGTGAGATGAGGTGCTTGCCAATAAAATTCTTATTAACTTTTGTTTTACATACTTCACAATAGATATACAGTTTCTGTCTGGTTCTCTTTTTAATTTTTAAGATTTGATTTTGAACGGCTGGTTCATTGAATATTAAATTAGGTACTTTTCTTTTTACTCTTCGAGGCAAACTAAAAGCGACATCATCAAATTCTTTATCACGAAGGATTCTCTTAAAGTGAAGCTCCGACTTGAGATGCCTCTCATAAACCACTTTAGACGCTAGTCTTCTATTACAAGGCCTGCACCAGTACTGAACCATACCACTTGATTTTCTTAAAGGCGAATCATCGGTTATTTTAGGTGCACCTCTCTTGTTTTCTCTGGGCTTCCATTTGCCTTTAGTGTAGGACGGTGGCAATATATCCTTTTTGGCATCCTCGCTTCTTCCTTTGGATCTGCTCTCTTTGTTTTCAGAAGTAAGATTTATAATATGTTTCTCCTTCGACGCTTCAGGTCGCTGATACTCTAGAGCCTCCTCAGAACGCGGCTTCCATTTACCTTTTGTAGAGTGTGCTGAAAGAACAGAAACTTCTTGTCGTGCTTTGGCTGGGGTCCATTTACTACCTGTAAAGCTAGGTGGAGGTGATTCATAAATTTCTTTGGCAGAGCTCATCTCAAAAGTGGGTTTCCATTTTCCTTTCGTATGACTCGGTGGTGGTGATATATTTCTTTTAGACTGAGCTGGTTTCCATTTCCCTCCTGTAAAGCTTGGGGGTGGGACGTTCCAATCACTATTATCATGTGTCGGTCTATTCCAGTTTATTGGAGATGACGGTTTCCATTTTCCACCAGTATGATTTCTTGGGGGTGCATCTTCATCTGATGTTTCTTCAACATCTGTATCGTAGTCTTCTGAATCTTCATCTGATTCCGCGTAAACACTGAACCTTACATCTTCCTCTTTTCTTCTCTCAAGATTATCGACCGATTTAATAAGCTTGCATTGATTGTCACTTGTCACAGGTTCTTTTATTTGTTGATCACCGATCCAAACGTTTTTACCAGACTTTGATTGCTGGATATTTTCTTTTGTTGCTTGTATGGTGGCTGTCTTGCTTCTTGTCAATATACCGCTTGGTTGTTTTCCAGAGGTCGATGGCACATTAGACTTTTTGGAACTGCTTTGTAATTCCAGTGAAGAAAAAAAGTCGACTGCTTTTAGGCTAAATGATTCATCCGGTGGTAGTAGCTGACTGGGTAATGGTGATTTTGGAGCATCTGATCCATTTTTCGAGCAACCTGCTTTTCTATGACTGACGTAATTATCTAAACCAAGTATGGTCGAGTGACATTTCAAGCAAAAGTGGGTGTCATCGTCGTAATCACCAATCATCTCTGAAAATAAAAACAACAATTAGTTAGAGGTCAATATTTTAATCCAAAAACCTGTAATTGAAGGAAACTGGGTTAGATCAAGGGCATTAACGAATTTTTAGGAATTATCTCTTAGCTACCTCGTTGCGCACCGGGACGGCGACTTTGTAGTAGCCCTCATATTGTGCTCTGAGGCCAGTCACGTTTAGCTACATTATTTTGGATGTGTTTTGATTGTAATTAGTTTAGCACACTGCCGCGATCTAATGGAAGAAGAATCGGTATATTTTCCTAAAAATGATTAAAATTCACCTAGTCGTATATACATCGTATCCTGCATCAGGGAAGAAAGTAACAGACTTACGGATCTAAATATCGTTGGATGGTCGTATTTGAACTTTTTGTATTTATTAGAGAAATAGGGAACAGCATAGTACCTACGTATGCACCGGAGTGGCGACTCTCTCGTACGTCTTTTAACTAAAACATGGTTTTGCTTTACAAAAGAGTGGTCTTATTTCTTGTAGTTACCCTTTCCAAACCTTATTTACTTTATTATAATGAATATGCTTTATAGTGTTGTCCAAAGAGCAGTTGTAATTTACTGCAAGAGTCTAAAAAGCATTCATACCACTCGTATATGTCAAACAAACGAGGTACATCAGAGACAAGCTCGTTTCAGTTATTTCAAAGAGCTACTGCATTCTGTCACGCGATGCACTTCTCAAAGTTTTGACGTCTAAAGCCATAACAGACAATTTATTCCATCATACATATTTATTTACCCTACCACAAATGCACATACACCAGATTTGATTTGTTTTGATATAACGTGTGCCTTTAATCCAAGAGAATTTTGTTTTGTCTGCCCAAGACCTATTTACAGATATTTTCAAAACTAAAAAACTCTGGATGCAGCAAGTGTACGTATAGTCAATTATATATATATATATATATATATATATATATATATATATATATATATATATATATATATATATATATATATATATATATATATATATATATAGTGGTGTTATCCAGACTCACGTACACATATACATAAATACGCACATAATAAATATTATTATTGTTATTATCACTATTATCTATAATATATATATATATATATATATATATATATATATATATATATATATATATATATATATATATATATATATATTAAAAGAGCAGGTGCAGCAAATTGGATAATTGCAAATTTATCAGCCATTAAAAATCTAAATATAAAAACAAATTAGAATCAAATTGTACTTTTCAGTGTTTATCACAGGTGCCAACCTTCATTTATAAAACTATATGCCATGTATAACGAGATTGTGTACATTTTAAAAGGCAAATTCAAGAAAACAACATGGACTTAAATAGACATCGCTATATTAAGGTAGTATTAAGTAATTAGGAATAAGCGGTAGAGTAGGGTGTAAATAAGTGATGTAGAAAAGACTAAGGAATTTGGATGGTACGATTTACCGGCAACAATTTGTGTATAAGATGTTATATTATAAGTTGTTATAGTGTTATTAAAGAAGCAGCGATAGTAAGTAGAAGGCGTGCTGTCAAAAAATCGAAAAAATATAGCAGTCCATGATATGGAGAGAAGAAAATGTCAGTTGAAAATTTGGAGTAAGAAGTAGCGTCGTTTTGGGATAGCAATTAAAAAGAGAGGAGTTAAAAGTTGAAAGCAGAAATATAAGTATAAGTGAGGGTTTGTCAGTCGCTAAACCGTTGTTTAACCAGTTGGGACCAAAAATTGAGAAGTTCAAGGTGACAGCATAAAGTTGTAAATTACTTACTGTGGAGTGTTATGGTAGCTGAGTGAGAGGTGAAAAATAAAAGTAAAATCGATCTAAGACAAGTAAGTAGCAGACCTGTAGCTCAATAAAATCGATCTAAAAATCATATATTTAATGCTGAAGACAGATGTATCAGTGGTACGAACTTGAAATTGAAATAAATTGAAACCAATCCAAGACTGGAATTTCAATGTGTTGTGTTGAATATCAATATAAACATCAAAAAAACAAAATGGATGATCGTAGGTAAAATAAACATAGAACCGATTACAATCAACGGACACAACATCAAACTGGTACCACATTTCAAGTATTTGGGTAGCCGGCTAAACAATGAAATAACATACGACGAAGAGGTGAAAGCGATGATTGAAATGGCACGTAGGGCATTTAGCAAATTAAAACCAACTCTCACTGACAGAAACCTCACAGTTCAGATGCGGCTAAGAACATTCCGCTGTTACGTATGGAGCATTCTCTTGTACGTATGTGAGACATGGACGCTTAAAGTTGACACCATGAATAAAATGGAAGCGTTTGAGATGTGGTGCTACTGGAGAATCTTCAAAACTCTTTGGAATGCACATACCAGTAATGAAGAGGTACTCAGACAGCTAAATAAGAGAGATCGTCTGTGAGGTCTCAGTTTGTTCAACCCCAGGCCTCAGAGAGATCTGGCAGTTCGTTGCAAGTCTTGTCTTATATATGTCGTTCCGTCTACCTGCTTCGTTATCAGTAAAAGTAGTAGGGTCAAGGTCAATTAAGTGGGGGGCTTTGGTCACGGTACTTGGGGGATGAGGAGGATTAAGAGGGTCACCGGCATTTGTTGAGACAGGTAATGGGGAAAAATTGTCTGTGGAATTTATTTTCTGTTTGTGTGTTTGTAATGAAGATATAATAGATTTGAACACACTGAGACCTTACAGACGATCTCCGGCGAGATTTGGGGAGTAGGCAGATTGAGGCCCCGTAATCGAGCTAAAACAACCCAACCCACCTTTGTCCACCGCTCTAAGGAGTAGGCAGATTGAGGCCTTAGAGTGTCCTTACATACTTCCTTTACCTCTTGAAACCAACACAACCCACCTTTGTCACCGCTCTAAGGAGTAGGCAGATTGAGGCCTTAGAGTGTCCTTACATATTTCCT
Source organism: Tillus elongatus (assembly GCA_964006375.1). Taxonomy (NCBI): domain Eukaryota; kingdom Metazoa; phylum Arthropoda; class Insecta; order Coleoptera; family Cleridae; genus Tillus; species Tillus elongatus. Next base: position 13,851,402 of record OZ023266.1, read on the forward strand.
TTACCTCTTGAAACCAACTCAACCCACCTTTGTCCACCGCTCTAAGGAGTAGACAGATTGAGGCCTTAGAGTGTCCTTACATATTTCCTTTACCTCTTGAAAATGGCTCCAAAACAGGAGCCGAAACGTCGAGTTTTCATAAATTATGAACGCGGCTCAACCCGAGAACCAAGTATGTCTCATATTAAAGACCGCGGAAATCTTTCTGAACATATATATATATATATATATATATATATATATATATATATATATATATATATATATAAATTGAACTGGCCCCGGATATGAGTTCTAGGGGTCCTAGGTGGCGCTAATTTGAAAATTTTATTCCAAAATTCAAAAGCCGGAATCTCCCTAATAGTGCATTTCTTCTATGAAAATTCACCAAAAATTTCGTTGACGCACTATTTGCAAATCAGGAGTGTGAGAAACGTAAATTTTATGCAAAAACTTAGTTGACGTGTACGAGTATTTTGTCAAAACACAAACCTCTTAAAATTTAATGAATTTATTCCATAATTTTGCCGCTCACTGTATATATATTATTATTATTATTATTAACAATAACTACAATTTGGAGAGCACAATTAATCGCAATACAGTTTTAGGACCTGACGATCGTTTCTCTAACAAAGTTAGCGTCATTAGAGGGATAAACTGTTTATCTTTTTAGTTTACTCATCCCTCTGATGACGCTAACTTTGTTAGCGAAACGATGGTCAGGCCTAAAAACTGTATTGTGATGAATTGTGTTCTCCAAATTGTACTTATCAGTGCTCATCACAGTTTCAAAACTTCACTGATTTATGTCTTATCAAAGGAATATACAATGTTCAATATTTTTGGAAAAAAAATAGTTTTGTTGTTTTTATTTACATAAACAAACAACAATCATAAAATATTAACTATCAATAACAAGCTCAATGTCGTATAATACAAAGCACCGAAATTGGCGAATAAATTTCCGAAACGTAATAAACTACAACATAACCAAATCCAAAGCACATGCGATCCAATTTTAGAGTCGCGTCATTAAGCATGGCCGATGTAAAATGTACGAGTGTTAACCGCAATGTCTATTTTAGTGCCATTCTGACTGAATTTGTATGCGAAATAGATGCGAAATCTCGTATGTGTTTAATTGTGTGATGATATCGTCATTCTACAAAGAACAGACAAGTTTATAGACAGTTCTGGAAACCTACACAGTGTTGCCAATTTAATTTACGTTTATTGCAGTCTACTGAAATCTATTATCGCCTAATTATCTTACAATTATAGACTCGCATCTACTTGCACATCATCACCGTAGCCTAAGGCGATGTGTGTGATTGTACGGCATACCTGACGTATAGAATTTGTACCGGAGTCGTCTTACAAAGTTCCCTGTTTGTTCCTAGATGTCAGTAGCTTGTACATCTCACGTTTCGTTCATATTTTGGGTACGTTAAGCCAATTAATTTATTTATGTTTTGATTATTGCTGGTATAACACACTGATGAGCTCAAAGCGAAACTAGTATGTGTTTCCAGTAATAATCTTTATATATATATATATATATATATATATATATATATATATATATATATATATATATATATATATATATATATATATATATATATATATATATATGTACATCTGCCTACTCCTTAGAGCGGTGGACAAAGGTGGGTTGGGTTGTTGTAGCTCGATTACGGGGCCTCAATCTGCTTACTCCCCAAATCTCGCCGGAGATCGTCTGTGAGGTCTCAGTGTGTTCAACCCTAGGCCTCAGAGAGATCTCAGAGGGTTGAACACACTGAGACCTCACAGACGATTTCCGGCGAGATTTGGGGAGTGGGCAGATTGAGGCCCCATAATCGAGCTACAACAACCCAACTCACCTTTGTCCACCGCTCTAAGGAGTAAGCAGATTGAGGCCTTAGAGTGTCCTTACATATTTCCTTTACCTACCTTTGTCCACCACTCTAAGGAGTAGTCAGATTGAGGCCTTAGAGTGTCCTTACATATTTCCTTTACCCACCTTTGTCCACCACTCTAAGGAGTAGGCAGATTGAGGCCTTAGAGTGTCCTTACATATTTCCTTTACCCACATTTGTCCACCACTCTAAGGAGTAGGCAGATTGAGGCCTTAGAGTGTCCTTAAATATTTCCTTTACCTACATTTGTCCACCACTCTAAGGAGTAGGCAGATTGAGGCCTTAGAATGTCCTTACATATTTCCTTTACCCACCTTTGTCCACCACTCTAAGGAGTAGGCAGATTGAGGCCTTAGAGTGTCCTTACATATTTCCTTTACCTACCTTTGTCCACCACTCTAAGGAGTAGGCAGATTGAGGCCTTAGAGTGTCCTTACATATTTCCTTTAACTACCTTTGTCCACCACTCTAAGGAGTAGGCAGATTGAGGCCTTAGAGTGTCCTTACATATTTCCTTTAACTACCTTTGTCCACCACTCTAAGGAGTAGGCAGATTGAGGCCTTAGAGTGTCCTTACATATTTCCTTTACCCACATTTGTCCACCACTCTAAGGAGTAGGCAGATTGAGGCCTTAGAGTGTCCTTACATATTTTCTTTACCCACCTTTGTCCACCACTCTAAGGAGTAGGCAGACTGAGGCCTTAGAGTGTCCTTACATATTTCCTTTACCCACCTTTGTCCACCACTCTAAGGAGTAGGCAGATTGAGGCCTTAGAGTGTCCTTACATATTTCCTTTACCCACCTTTGTCCACCACTCTAAGGAGTGGGCAGATTGAGGCCTTAGAGTGTCCTTACATATATCCTTTACCCACCTTTGTCCACCACTCTAAGGAGTAGGCAGATTGATGCCTTAGAGTGTCCTTACATATTTCCTTTACCCACCTTTGTCCACCACTCTAAGGAGTAGGCAGATTGAGACCTTAGAGTGTCCTTACATATTTCCTTTACCTCTTGAAAATGGCTCCAAAACAGGAGCCGAAACGTCGAGTTTCCATAAATTCTTGACGCGGTTTAACCCGAGAAGCAAGTATGTCTCATATATATATATATATATATATATATATATATATATATATATATATATATATATATATATATATATATATATATATCAGTCTTTCATTCAATTCTGTCTTCTGGTTCCCGTTTGCACTCCCAGGTATTTATAAACCTTAACTGGTTCTAATTGTTGTCCGTTGACTAATATCGTTGCTTGTTTGGCATCTTTTCCCAGTACCATAACTTTTGTTTTGTTCATGTCAATATGCATCTTTCTTTTTGCCAGCGCCTGCCTCCACACCTCAATGTTCCACTGTAAATCTTCCTCGGATTTCTGATATATTACCAGGTCGTCGGCAAACGCATTTTCTGTAACATATACTGATTGTAAGTTTCTGTTGCCCACTTGCATTCCTTTTAGTTTTGGCTTCACCTCTTTCGTTACATCATCCATCACCATTATGTAGAGCAACGGACTTAGCACCCCTCCTTGCCGCAGGCCTTCTTTTGTTTCAAGCTCTTCTGATTCTTCGTTTGATGTTCTAATTATATTTCTAGTTTTCTTGTATATTAACCTGATGTTGTTTATCAGTTTCCTTTCCACTTCCTGTTCTACAAGCTACGCAGATGCTTCTTGAAATGCTATCAAACGCCTTTTGTATGTCCACGAAAGCAAGGAATGCGTTCTTGTTTTGTTTGCACATTTTTTCAGTAATCATCTTGATTGTAAACACGTGGTCTTGCGCACTTCTGCCATTCCTAAAGGAACTTTACGATTCCTCAAAATGCTGCTCTAATTTAGATGTTAATCGTTGTTCTAATATTCTCTCGTAGATTTTCTGCACTGTACTCAAGATTGTTGTCCCTCGACAGTTGTTGCAGTCACTGTTGTCTCCGTTTTTAAACAAAGTTACTAGTATCCCTACTACTACCCAGTCCTTAGGTATCTTTCCTGCTTAATATATTTTATTAAGCAGATCTTTCAATACAAACAAACCAGATTCTCCTAAGTTTATTATCATTTCGGGTATGATCTGGTCATATCCCGCGGATTTTCCCCTTTTAGTAGTTGAACTTCCTCCTGTTTTATAGATTCTTGTTGTTCTACTTCTTCCCTGGTGTTTTCTTCCGTTTCTTTATCTTCGCCTTCTCCATTGATTAAAATACTCGTTCCAACGACTCTTTATTACACGGAGTTCCCTCAACATTCTACCTTGGTTATCTTTTATTTGCTTTGTTTTTTTTTTAGTGATTTAAAAATCCGGCTATCTGGCAGGTAAAATGTCAGCTTTTAGTTATGCTCTGCGTGTTCTGTCCGATTCTTGTAGTATCAGTGCTGGCCTCGAGGCGTACTACTCATATGTGAACTCAAGGCTTCGATATGGACTAATGTTCTGGGGGAATTCCGTAGAAGCCGGTCGAATGTTTAGGCTCCAAAAGGCATGTATCCGCAGCACATTCAATCTGAAATATAGGGGTTCGTGTAGGAAAACATTCCTCGACAACAGAATACTTACCTTGCCGAGTTTGTATATATTAGAGTGTGCGTGTTTTGTTAGAGAAAATCGGAGTTTGTTATCAGATTGTGAACAACAGCATCAATACAACACTAGAGCACGTTTAAAGGATCAGTTAATTGCTCCACAAACTACAAAAAGTTCTGTTTACAATAGTGCTGTGGTGCAGTCATTAGAGGTGTACAACAAACTGACGGTGCAGATAAAGGAGCATCCAACTGCAAAGATGAAAAAAAAAACAATAAGTAATATTCGGGTGGCAAAGGCCTATTATAATATTGAAGATTTTTTAGCTGACAAGTTGTAGCTGTTGGTAATCAATATCGTGATTGTATAGTTTTTTTGAATTGTAATTCCTGTGTTTTTTATGTTTTTTTAAATGTTGACATGTTATACACATTTTTTATGTATTGATGGTGCGAATAGATATATTATTATTATTATTATATTATCAACAGAGAAGTCTGAACTGTTTCTTAAGTTGATCAGGAACGACAGGACACTCCCCAATGTTCTTCCCCCTTATGAAGATGTGTAAGGCGGACGGTGAAAACTGCAAATACTACACTGAAGCAGCAAAAATAACAGCATATTTGCAACTGTTATGACTATATCATATGCGTAGCTTTGGCTGTAAGTAATGTAGTCATAAGCTTGTTACCAATGATTGACCACAACAGAGGTGATGGCATTCCTCCCTGAGGACGTGCGTTGGTTTCGTTGGTTGTAGCTGTGATTGAACGGTTTATTAGAATTTTACTTCTATGTCCGTTTGATGGACTATTGTGAGGTGTTATCGAAGCCTCTGGAGTTGAATTTCAGCGATAACTGGTTACCCCTCAAATAGTTAAATGAGATCAAATTAATTTTAGTCACATTCAATTGTAAGTTCCTTCCATTGTACCACTGTTCCTGAATTCTCAGTGATTGTGATGCCTCATAAATTAAATCACTATCTGAAGGAGCTCGTAAAACCAAAGATGTGTCGTCAGCAAATAGGGTTGTCTTATGGGGCAATACTTCAGACAGTTCGTTAATATAAAGTAAGAACAAGACTGGCCCAAAGATTGAGCCCTGAGGCACACCTCGTTCTATAATCTTCCACTCAGATGCCAGAAACACTCCTGACTTATGATCATTAAAAGCCACACATTGTTTCCTGCCTAATAGGTATGACTTCATTAAATTCAGCGAGACTCCCCTGAAACCCAGCAATTCCAACTTAACTAACAGTATCTCGTGGGACACGCTATCAAAAGCTCTAGATAAATCCAACATCTCTTGTGCTTTCACGCATATTTAGATATGGTGATGAACTGTTTTGCCTGCCTTAAGCCTATCGTTTTCCTCCAGTATGGCAGTTGATTCCTCTCCCAAGTATCAAGTTGAATTCTTACCTGGCCTTTTGTTAGTGCACAATAGGGCTGCTGACCATAGAATGGTGCGGTTGCTGCCTTTTTGCAAGGCTATCTGCTTCCTTATTTCCTTCAATGTCTCGATGCCCTGGTACCCCACATCAAAGTTACTTTGTTGGTTGCTTCAACTTTCGTTGATAAGGAGCTACAAGCAGATATTGAGCCAGCTGATGAGAACGCAATACGAGCAAAGCTGCGGATCAGATTTTGTTTTTAAACAGTACTTTTATGGCAAAAAGGTGTATGAATCAAAGCGGAACCCTGTGGAACACCTTAATAAATTATATGATGAAACACCATCGACAAAGACATACAGTAAGCGCCCCTTCACGAAACTATATATCCATCGGCAGAGTTTAGAAGGCATGGGACGTTACACTTTTCATTTGTTCAAACTAATTATTTTGACGCTTGTTTTTCTCTGCTACCGACTGTCTGTCCGGCTTCTGCCACTCTTGTACCACTAGCAATTTTTCTCAATTTTCTCATTTAATATTATGTTCTTTTTTCGTTTGTTTAAATGCACTTATGTTAACATCTTCAAACTCTAAGTTCTCGGCTTGGCATTAAATGTAACTAAGAACAAATTTTACAATGATCGGAGTATTGGCAACGTTCGAATGCCATCGAGTGTTAGCTCGCACAGAGACACACCTAACACGAAGCAGCAAAGACAAATGTGATCAAGTTTTAGGTTATGTTTGTTTCGTGGAAGTTGGAAGTGCATTAGCATAAAATGTCAATCTTGTCCGCGACTGTGAACATTGCAATCCGGACCAAAGTTGACGGCGACCGAATAATGGCTTCAGACTGAACTTGTTATGATGCCATCCGTGATCCGAATAACTCCCATGCACAAACCAACAACTACGACATCATAGTTCCTCCACTCCCGAAACCCTCCTCAACATTCGCCCATCGTCCTCCTCACTCCTGCTATTTATAAGTTAAGATACACTAAGTTATGTTAAAGACAATGTTATTACACCAGTGGCGTGCCGGCATTGCTGAAACACACTGCTCTTCGGTTAAATATAGGTAATAATACACACATTCGCAAATGTTATAAGATTTATATTTATTGTTATTATATTATGTACTTTATCGATTTTGCAACAAATAGCAAAGATAAATTAGAGTTTATGAAATACAACAAGGCAAGTAGATTTTTACACATTTATTGGACTGTACAGGCTGGTCCAATAGTGCAATCAAGTTCAATATCTTCTTTATTATTCAAAAGTTCGGGACGCAGCAAGTGCGTTATGGTAGTGAATTTTCGTAAAAATGTTTTTAATAGCAAATATGTGTTTTTTTTTCAGAAAGCAGTCATCAAATTTGATTACCAGTATAACATATATAGTAAAAACAATGTGCCATGTTTCATCAAAATAACTTTATTGTTTGAAAACGTACAAAAATTTCCGAAAGTAAACTTAAAGTGTAACCGAAAAAATCCGTTTCTTGGCCAACCTTATAGGTTAATAGCAAATTGAGCTCTTTAAATATGAAGCATGTAATCAAAATTCGCTACCATAACGCACTTGCTGCGTCCAGAATTTCTTTACTTACAAACATGCATTATATTTCGATGAAAAATGCAAAAACATAAGGCGTTTTCGACTAAAAAAAATGATTTGTATGGGCCAGCCTGTGATTGTAGAAATCCTTTTTAAGATGTAGCTCAAGACACCCTATAATTAATGCATACAATTTTTTCTCGTATCTTTTAGAATAACGGATATATTGAGCATTATTTATTTTTAACGAAAATGCGACAAAAGTTATATACCATTAAACGATAAATCCTATAGCCAACACTACTGCCAAAGCATCAGAGAAAGGGTCTATTTGAAATGAATTTTCTGGAAACATTTTAGTAAAATGAAGGACAATGACAGTTGAAACTAAGACTTCAGGGTTTGTAAAACATTCTTCTTGAGACATTTTCTTTCGATAGCCTGTATTAGATTCAAGTTCTTTGCCTAAATAATGCGAATTTTGATGTTTTAAACTGTCACTTTGACGTTTTGAGGAAAACCCCAATTTATGTTTCTTTAAATGCCCATAACTTTTTTGTCTTTTGACCTACATCCCTAAATTTTGGTAGATTTTTTACCTATAGTGATATAAAACGACGTACCAAATTTGGTTGCCCTTATTTTGTTATTTCCGGAGATATGAATTTTTTTCTAAATAAAACACAAAATTTTCCGGAAAAACCTCGGCCGATTTTCCTGGATAACGAATATCCAAGCCACTTACAAAAGGAAGGTATTCACCAAATTTTGTCAAAATCAGCCCATTATTTTTTGAGTTATCGGTGTGATACATACATACATACATATATATATATATATATATATATATATATATATATATATATATATATATATATATATATATATATAATAATAATAATAATAATAACATATACCCACTTCCCGAACGCTTTTTCTTTGAGAAAGTAGCATTTCTCCGGCCTAGTCCGGGAAGTACGTACTTCCCGGACTAGGCCGGGAAGAATCACATCGTTGTTGTCATTGTGAATATGAAAATCTTGGTAGGTATGATTTTGATAAATACAGTTGAACATTACCACGGTGGCTGGAAATTTACCAATGTCGCTGAAGGATATATAGACAATTCACTAACAAACAAAATTAAAATTGCCAATACCATTCAAAAATTATCAGATGAAAACAATCAATATGAAACGGAGACTTTACCTTTTTGTTCTGACTACAAAAGGCATTTAAATATACCAAGCATTTCAAACTAATTAAATCCTTTCAATATTAGCAATTGCTCTAATTTTAATATAAATATTAATATAAATAATTAGAATTAGAATGTTTCTGTTAGTACCTATCTTCTGTTCAAATTTCAATATTTAATACAAATAAAAATTAAAATGTTCGAAATTTTGTTCTACAAAGAAATATAATAAAGAAATGTGTCTCATTGATTTGTTATTCTACACGGTTGCCGAAAAAATAGTGTACGCAACACGTCCGAAAGCAGTTTTTTTGGACTCGCAGACTTCCAGGACTCGCCTACGGCTCGTCCTAGAATTTTGTCGACTCGTCCAAAAAAACAGTATTTTCCGGACTTGTAACGTAAATTACTATTTTGAGAATTTGCTTCTTTTTTGTTTCAGTGAAAAGTATTTCACTACTGGTGATGTTTAAAAAAAATCGAACTTTGAGGTAGAATCCATAATCACCTCTACTGTGTTCTTATGAAATAAACTCATCCAGTCTAACCACACACGCCTATTAAATTCGTAAGAATTGATTTGTACAAAAAAATTTCCAACGAATTCGCATCCAATGGAACCGCCGCCTAATGGGGCAGGTTGATATCACTCAAAAAATAAAATGCACATAAAATAAATACGTAAAAATTGACATGGTTAAGATTTACGAAATAATTATTAAAAAAAAGAAGAGATAAACCATAGGAAATTTATTGGCATGTCTTTCTCTGCAAGTTATAGTAAATTAATAAAACATTTGTTAATTTAGATACCAAATGAACCTTCTTTTATATGCTTAGCGCGCCTCTGGTTTCATGAGCTTCAGACTTGTTGTTTCTTTACTATTTCCCTCTTTTTCTTTCTTGCTTTCCGTTACCCTGTAAACGACAAATTAGCTTTCGGAAGCTTTAAGATATTAATTTCTCGTCTCGGATTAACTCTACCAAAATAATGGGTGATTTTATTATCCTTGAATGTTTGTAAAATTGTTTGTCTACCAGTAACCAAAGTTCTCTTGAATTCAAAATTTACTAGGGCGTTAAATAGCTGTAACCTTGCTTGTCGATTACAAATATAAGAGGGAATAATAAAAAAACTCGGGACGCAGCAAGTGCGTTATGGTAGTGAATTTTTATTAAATGCTTAAAATTTAAATAATTCAATTTTATATAAGCTTAGAGATTTTCGGAGAAAAAAATTTTTTTCGAAAGAAAATTTAAAATTTGAATAACTCAATATTCTCTAAACTTAGAAAGTTGAATTTTGGTACGTAGTAAGATCTCTCCTGAGGCAACATATGTAGTAAATTTCATTAAAACAGCTTTGTTACTTTCGGAGAAAAAAATTTTTTTCGAAAGAAAACTCAAAATTTTCCCGGAAAACCTTGTCCAATTTTTCTGGCTAACGAACTCATCCAAGCCATTTATAAAAGAAAGGCACTTGCCAAGTTTCATCGAAATCGGTTAATTATTTTTTGAGTTATCAGACGGATACATACATATATATATATATATATATATATATATATATATATATATATATATATATATATATATATATATATATATATATATATATATATATATATATATATATATATATATAAATTGAAACTGACCCCGCATATGGGTTCTAGGGGTCCTAGTTCGCACTAATTTGAAAGAATTGTTGCAAAGTCTCACCATCGATACCTCTCTATTATTGAATTTTTTTAAATAAAAATTCACTAATTATGCATATTGTGCTTTCTCAATATTCTGTGTATTGCCCAGATAGATAAACCCAAATCTTGAGACCTACTTCTTAACGAACTTTGTAGACATGCTTCAAAATATGCAAGAACTATAATTTCATGCAAAGTCTCACCATCGATACCTCTCTATTAGTGAATTTTTTAAAAATAAAAATTCACTAAAATAGGACAAAATAGTTATTTATGTACCAAGGGTATAAATAGATGTTTATGCCCGAGAGCGACGATTTTACAAATCCGAGGGTCTCCGGCCCGAGGGCATACACTTAGTCGAATTAACATAAAATTGTCAGTGCCTGAAAAAATCCGGTGATAGTTAGGTTGTCTTCAGCAAACGGTGATTTATGTTTCTTTGTTTGGGTATGACAAATATGACATAAAAGTTTGTATGCACCGCTGATATATATATATATATATATATATATATATATATATATATATATATATATATATATATATATATATATATATAGAGAGAGAGAGAGAGAGAGAGAAAGAGAGAGAGAGAGAGAGAGATGTATGCCCTCGAGCGACTCACAAACCCTCTGGCCTGAGTCCCTCGGATTTGTGAAATCGTCGCTCTCAGGGCATAAACATCTATTTATACCCTTGGAACATTTTTTTATTAATTTTTATTTCAACAACACACCACGAGGCCTCACAGCCTTAATTTTATCGTACCGTGGGTGTCGACAAGAAGGAAAGAGGTTACTTGTTAATTCTGGACTTGAAGGTTTGGAGATTCGGAGGAGAAGGAAAAACATGTGCCGGCAAGGAATTCCACAACTTGGAAATCCTCGGGACAAAAGAGCGGGCATAACAAGATGTTCTATGTCTGGTGACCTGGACAGTAAAATGGTGCATTTGCTCTGTTCGTCTGGTAGATCTGTTGGGGGCAGCAGGTGGAGGAACTATGGAAGAAAGCTCCTCTGAGCAGTGCCCGTGCAGATATCTATAAAAGAGAGAGATATAAGGTATAGAGATTAACTGGTGAAAAGTATTTGCGAGCCCGGAAGAGGAAACGTAATTTCTTAGCAGCCGCTTCTGCAATTGATGTGACATGTTGGTGCCAATTGAGATTTCGATCCACAGAAATGCCAACAAGAGAAAATGACTCATTACTTTAAATAAAAATAACTTCGTTGTTCATTGTGATGGGTCTAGGGCTGGTGTATCTCTTATGAGATAGAAAGCAAGACTGAGATTTGGTGGAGTTGAATTATACAAGATTTATACTTCCCCAGTCTAATATTTTTTGCAGATCCACAGAGACAGCTCTCCATGAGTCTGCGATCCTCATCTAATTGGGCTAAAGAGACAGTATATATATATATATATATATATATATATATATATATATATTATACCCATGGGGAATGTGAAACTGAGATTGAAAAAACATGCAGTACCTCACATTTTTTATTTCCAACGGCGAAATGAAACATATCCAGTCGAAAGAGCAGCAGCTTCATAAAGAAATAGAAGGAGTTTGACTGAAGAAGCTTTTGGAGAAGCTTCAACTACAACAACAGGAAAGACTTCTCTGGTAATAGCGGAAGACACTTTACATTATTCAACAAGAAGAAACACAATAAACGGACAAAATTCACCACGAAGTTGAGAAACAAGCGACCGCGTTTATCATACCATAAGGCAAATGTAACCACGTCATTTATTCACTCTCCAAGTACGTCATGACCAATAACAGAACGTATGCACAATAAGCCAAAGGCTGCGGTGCTATCGGGGCGGCAAACACGCTGACGAGCCCTAAGGGAAAAAATAACAGAACTTAGCGCTCACATGATAATATTTCGAAATTTTTTGGTTTTAAAAATCTTTTTCTGTCGACTACATATGATTTGGGTATTTTCATGCAGGTAATAATGTTCTCTGTATGAAAAACTGTTACGTAAATGTTAAATTCATTTAATCTAAAACCCATGAAAATTGTCTATTGTCACACTTTAAAATCCGCACCCTGTATAAGACAGATAAAAATTGTATTCTGTATTTGCTAGTCCCGTACAACCCGCATCCACTAAACTGTCTAATACATTCGAAGTGGAGGCTAATTGTGTATAAACGCAATTCCATGGGAATATTCCCCTTTAATGTTAGTTAAGTCAGGAAGTTGGCAAGATGACCATAGAGAGCAATGGGAGGGTACTTGATGGATGACTCAGCTCCGACATAAGTACATGCACACCTTATTTGCGCAATGATGGATGCCTGATGTCTTAATGTACGTTTGGGAAACAAGGATAATAGTTGGGTCAGTACCTTAGATAAATGTGGAGAACGCAACCACTCTCCGTGTATCTGAGAGAGTTGAGCTCGGAGATGCTTACAACGTGCGTTCAATCATCTTCAATTAGAGAAGCGGTAACTTCTCAATAATTAGCGGCCAGGCCAGTGTGTTGTTGACGACCTAAAGTAATGGATCCATCATCCCAGCGGACAGCAAACCCTCCGCAAAAACATCTACTGTCTCATTCCAACAGAATTAGCGGATTACACAGACCTGTTTGTCATCACTTCTATCATACAATTGATTTATTACACTTTAGCACCTTTCTACAATGGTCTTAATTCGATGGAGGATGTTCAACGTCGACCAGCCAGGAAGTTAGAACATATAATGGACAGTCCAGAGATGAAAATGGAAACAAACATAACTTTATAAAGTGTGTATGTATTCACAAGCAATCGTGTCACAACCGTATAGGGCTAGAGGCGCTAGAAACACACACTTAGACGTTTTTTGTGTAATATATTTAATTAAAAAGTCTGGACGCAGCATGTGCGTTATGGAAGTTAATTTTCATAAAAATGTTTTTAATAGCTAATATGTATCCCTATCTAATTACCGGTATAACCTATATAGTATACAAAATCTACCGTATTTTATCAAAATAACTTATTGTTTGAAAATGTACAAACATGTTCCGAAAACAAACTTAAAATGTTTTAGGGAAAACTGGTTTCCTAGCCAACAAACCTTAGGTTAAAAGCAAGTAGGGTTATTGAAATTTGAAGCATTCAATGAAAATTCGCTACGAAAACGCACTTACTGATTTTCGATTTTTTCTTACAAACAGTCATCATATTTCGATTTAAAAAAATGCAATAACATAAGCGTGTTCGAAAAAAATTTGTAGGGATCACCAATGACTTATGGACCACGCTGTCATTGTTAAAATAATTTTATAAGAGCTCACGACACCCTATAATTAACGTATACAACTTTTTCTCGTATCTTGTAAAATAACAATTATATTGAGTTTGTATAGGTATATGTAAATAGATAAAAACTGAATGTAAACCCGGATATGGATTCTAGGGGGCCTAGGTTGCGACCATTTGAAAAAATCTTTTTAAAATTCGAAAGCCGCGTTCTCCCCATTAACGAATTTTTTCTACGAAAATTAGATAAAAATTATAGACCGTTAAACCATAAACATAAGATTAAAACCATCAGAAAAAGTGTCTATTTGAAATGAATTTTCTGTAAATATTTTAGTAAAATGAAGGACAATGACGATTGGGGCTTAAACTTAACGGTTTGCAAAACACTCTTCTTGAGATATTTTCTTTACATAATCCGTATTTGTTTCAGGTTCTTTGCCTAAATGTTGCCAATTTTGACGTTTCAAATCGCGACTTTGACGTTTTGAGGAAAACCCCGTTTTTTTCTTTAAATGCCCATAACTTTTTTGTCTTTTAACTTACAAACCTAAATTTTGGTCCATGGTTCACCCTTTATAATACAAACACGCGTACAAAATTTGGTTGTCCCTACTTTACACTTGCAAAAGGAAAGAAATTTGATCAAAATCAGTCCATTATTTTTTGAGTCGGTGTGATACATGCATATATATATATATATATATATATATATATATATATATATATATATATATATATATATATATATATATATATATATATATATATATAATTAAAAGTCGGGAAATTCTCTAAAATAAAGAGTTTCCAAGGCAGAGGAATCCAAAAAATCATTTTACTAATTTGAAACAAGGAAATTACTTTGGCGCAAGTTTTTTAGTGAATTCGTTCACTAATAGAGAGGTATCGATGGTAAGACTTTTGGAAAATTTCTTCAAATGAGCGCGAATTAGGGCCTTTACAACCCAAATCCAAGTTCAGTTAAAAAGTTTATGTACGTATATATATATATATATATATATATATATATATATATATATATATATATATATATATATATATATATATGTGTGTATTGTTACGGTATAATTTGCTCTTAGATGGTTATCATGTAAAACATGTAAAATCTATTTGATGGTTGATGGTAGTAACACTCTTAAAGGAGTTAAATCCGCAACTACTCAGTGGTGAGGGAGTAGGTCCAGGTTTTTAATTTTTAAAGGCTCCAGGCAATTTCAAGACCCTTGACTCCTTAAAGAACTTAAATATGCTCATGCAAATTACCAAACATGAATAGAAGTCGTCAAAATTTGACACAATAAGTTGCAAAGTAGTAATACACTCAGCATTAATAAAATACACATTTAATTAGTTATTAGATACTTAGAGTAGGCATAAAGTAAAGTGATAATATGATAGATTCTCACAATATGTTGATAGCTTAGGTTTACAAATCAATATCATGAAATTATGAATGCGCGCAGTCACATTACAATGCTCAAATTGTTTTAAAAGGTAGAAATTATTAATTTTAAACTTAATGGGTTTAATACAACACCTGTAAAATTCTTATGTCACACTCACTCAATGATTATTAAAAGTTCTTTTCGTTAAAATAAATATTGCTGGTTGTAGAGAACGTAGTAGAGAACTGTAGAGACTGACTTCTCGACCAACAAAATATCAGCAAAGGAAAAAGTTATACTTATTCGGTTTCCTGTGAAGAAGGCGGACAGCCAACGAAAGCCAAACATTAACTAAGTTTCGGGTCCAGGGACTTAAAGTCACAATTATTAAAAATGCGTCCTAGGCTAGGGCTGGTGGGTATCTTCCTATTTGCTGTATCCTACTTCTTATCTGCTATGACCTATTTCCATTTGATTATCACTACCTATGTTTGTTGTCTTTTCTGGTTCTGTTTGTCAATTCGCATTTCTAATTTACAGTTTCCGATTGCTAACTTCCAACTTCCAACTTGCCTATAAATTCCAATAAAATATGGGATAGTCAAAGGAAAGAATGAGAGAATAATAAACCTTACCGAAAGATGTTAATTCGGCAGCTTACTTGGTTTTCTTCTGTGATTATCCTGAACATTTTCAGACTGTATTACTGCCACCAACCAATATTGAGACTATATCAATTAATCAACCTCAAATCAAAGGATAGTAATATATTTTAAACCGCGTGAATACTAAATCCAAATAAAATTTATAAAGTAAAAATCTTAAACGACTCAGCGTGGTTTCCAGAAGAAAAGCCAAAATATAAAAGAAGGCTTTCTTAACTATCAGGAAAAAAAACACTTGTTCCCATTTATTTTCTTGTTTTTTTTTTCAAACCGAATTTTATGCGCGGTTTTTTTCATCCCCGAGAATCTACGCCATACCAACTGACAATCAGAGTGCACTAGAAATAAGAGCCGATAAATAAATGCAAATTTAAACATGTAGTGCACCCGTATAACAAGAAATAACTGCTAATATCATGTATAAGAACAAAACAATTCCCCATACTAAACCATTCTTAGAAATTAAAATTAAAAGAACAAGGTACTACTTTTCTAGGCGGAGGGAATCTCAATAACGAAATGGCAGCACTGACAAGTCGAGATTTGAGATGACAACTGGCCATTTGACCTAAATTTTAAAACGAAATTGAATGTATCCTGTCATTTGAATGTAAACAAATCACAACACTTCAGTTTCAGTAAAATTGCAAACAATCCAATTAAATACAAAACTAAACATAATGCAGCGTTTCTCACAGTTACCATCATAACAAGGTAGGCTTTAAATGTTATGTTTCCCTATTTTAACCTAACACTTCATAATAATGTATTACAGAAATTAATTAACCAAAAGAAAACATATCAGGAAAATTGATGACAAATTGCCTACAAGGATAATGAATTCAACTTTAAATAAAATAAACAAGTACAGGGTGATAACTGAAACGAGACTCGACAACATCATCTTGAATTTTACTTACTTGAAGATATTGTACCAACAGACTGTAGCTGATAGAGCAAAAAGTGTTACAAAATTACTTATGATTAACAGGAATGTACCTATTCTTTCTAAATATACTTTATATAAAATAAGTTTATCGTCACAATTCATGTATATATATATATATATATATATATATATATATATATATATATATATATATATATATATATATATATATATATATATATATATATATCCAACCGATAATTAAAAAAAAGGTTGACCAATCAAATCCAAATTTGGAAATACCCTTCGTCTTGTTAATAGCTTGGATGATTTCATTGGACAGTTGTGACACTGAATTACTTTTAGAAAAAAATGCAATAACTGTTTGAAAACGCAATATATTTAAAATTACTAGAAGTATTAAACAAAAACTTTACAAGTACATAGATATCATATCCCTCATCTTTTTGGGAGCACCTTATACCAAAGTTAATGCAACAAAGCGTAACTATTTAGAAGGTCTAGGCAAAAGCATGATCCAAGAATGTCGACTAATAGCACCGGAAATGTTACAGGCAGTTCGCAAGAAATGCAAACAGAACATTTATCATTGCATCCTAGTCAATTGTGGTCACTTGAAAAATACCTATTTAAATAGTCAGTTTATAAAATAAATTCAAAAACACTATCGGAATAATCGGACCTACATTTCAAAAACTGTTAGGCAATAAGACAATTATCTCGGAAGTTACCACCAGTTGCCTGAAAAAGGTGTCATTTTAAAGATACTTCAACGCCCTATTAAAAGAGGTACCACTTGACCAGATGCTCCATTTGAAAATTTAAGGCGTGGGTCCTAGTCTCGCTAGTGGCTTGAAATTGCAGTACTCCAAGCTAATAGGCCCCAACTCCTCTTCCTCACCGAAACCCAAAGCAGTGCCAAAACAGCCACTACTCACCTTAATTTCCCGGGGTATGAGCTCCTGACTTCCTTTAGATTGCATGGAGGCGTGTGCGCATACGTCCGTAGCAATCTACCCTGCACCAGACTCCCCAAATCAGAAGCTGGAAGAAAAGACATACTATGGATAAAACACTCTCTCAGGGCTGCAACTAAACCCATCTGTTGCATTTATCGGTCACCTTCTGACAACAACTTTGTCCAGCTCCTTAACTACCTTTCTGAAAAAACCGACCATCTGATTTCTGAATATCCTTCCTCCGAGGTTACTATTTTTGGTGACTTCAACGTCCATAATAAGGAATGGCCAGGATCTTCAAAAACCGATCCACAAGGGAGAGTAGCGGAGGCCTTTGCAGTCAGCAACTATTTAGCCAATATGGTTTAGCAACCTACTTACTTTCCTCGCATCCCAACACACAGCTCAAATACCTTGGATCTCTTCCTTACTACAAATCCTGAATGCTAAAAAATATCAGTCACCGCCCCCCTCGGGAGCTCAGACCATGGCATGGTCACCGCTTCCTGCGCAATGCAACCCGAGGTCACACAGACATCACACCCACGTATCGTTTGGCACTACAACTCCGCGAACTGGGACGAAATTCGAGATTACTTTTCCTCATTTCCATGGGCGTCTGTCTGCTTCTCTCATCCTGACCCCTCAGATATCTCACAAAACGTCACCGAAATTATCCAAGCTGGTATGGAATTATTTATTCCACGTACACAGAAAACCTCTTCAGCCACTCAAAAGCCCTGGTTCTCTAAATCTTGTGACAAGGCCAGACTTGAAAAGGTCAAAGCTCACAAAACACTTCTACACAATCCCAGTCAAGAAAACCGTCAAGCATTTAACGACGCAAGAAACCGCTATGTCCGCATTCTTTCTGAGGCAAAAAACTCATTTGATAACCACATCAAAAACAAAGTCCTGTTAAGCTCCGGCGGCAGCAAACCCTTCTGGACTCTTGCTAAATCTATTGGGAATAATTTCGGCAAGAGCACGTTCCAACATCTTGTCTCAGGCGATGAAATTGTTTCTACCGCCCTGGGCAAGGCTGAACTTTTTGCCTCGTTGTTCGCCGGCAATTCTACTCTCAACCCACCTCCAAATGTTCAACCACCAATAGTCACCAATGTCGCGCATAAAATGACGGACATCATTTTCAAAACTAAAAAGGTACGAAAGATGCACTCTTCTCTTAATACCAGGAAAGCCTCTGGCCTAGACGAGATCACAGCAATTGTTCTCAAAAAATGCGCACCAGAACTTGCTCCTGTCCTGACTTTTCGGTTTCAGACATCTTACAATAGAGGCATGTTTCCTAGTAACTGGAAAACTGCTCGAGTACAACCCGTCCCCAAGAAAGAATCCAAAGCGCTTCCTAGCAACTACAGGCCTATTTCTCTCCTTTCAGTCATCTCTAAAGTGATGGAAAAGTATAAAAAACACCGAATTACTAAAATTTCTTAAAAAACACAGTATAATCCGTCAGCGGATTCCGTCAGCGCAGATCAACTGCCGACCTCCTTTCCTTTGTCACCCATTCTTAGAACAAGTCTATGGAACTACACGGTGAATCCCAGATTGTCGCTCTAGACATATCCAAAGCCTTCGACCAGGTCTGGCACGCAGCGCTGCTTAATAAACTACCGGCCTATGGCCTACCACCAAAACTATGTACCTGGACAGCAAACTTCCTCTCCAACCGCAGCATTTCTGTTGTTGTGAAGGGCCACTCCTCTAAACTATATCCAATTAATGCAGGAGTTCCTCAAGGTTCAGCTTTAGCCCCTACTTTGTTTCTTCACCACATCAATGACATTCTTTCTAGCACATACAACCCAGTTCACAGTTACGCGGACGACAGTACCCTCCACTCAAATATACAATATTCTAAGCCTGTCTCTTTGGCGCAACGAGATGAGGATCGCAGACACATGGAGGGTTCTGTCTCCGTGGATCTCCAAAAAATATTAGACTGGGGAAGTAAAAATCTTGTACAATTCAACCCCACCAAATCTCAGTCGTGCTTTCTTTCTCATAAAAGATACACCAGCCCTAGAACCACCACAATGAACAACCAAGTTATTCAAAGCAATGAGTCCTTTTCAATTGTTGGCATTTCTGTGGATCGAAATCTCAACACATGTCACATCAATTGCAGAAGTGGCTGCTAAGAAATTAGGTTTCCTTCTGGGCTCGCAAATACTTTTCATCAGCTAATCTATATACCTTATATACTTCACAAATAAGGCCAAACCTCGAATACTACTCCCACATCTGGGGTGCTGCTGCCGATTATACACTCGCTATACTGGACTCCATTCAGAGGAGAGGTATACGTCTCATTGGTGACCCTACCCTCACCCAAAGGCTGCCATCCCTTGCCCACCGACGTGCCGTTGGTGACCCCTCTCTCTTTTATAGATATCTGCACGGGCAGTGCTCAGAGGAGCTTTCTTCCATAGTTCCTCCACCTGCTGCCCCCAACATATCTACCAGGGGAACAGAGCGAATGCACCCTTTTACTGTCCAGGTCACAGAACATCTTGTTATGCCCACTCTTTTGTCCCGAGGACTTCCAAGTTGTGGAATTCCTTGCCGGCACATGTTTTCCCTTCTCCTCCGCACATCCAAACCTTCAAGTCCAGAATTAACAAGTTGCCTCTTTCCTCCTTGTCGACACCCACAGTACGATAGTATTTAGTATGTAAGTCCTCGTGGTGTGTTGTTGAAATAAAAAAACTGAAATTGAACATTTAAAGTGTCCAATTCCTTGATTTTTACTCTTACTTGTTACAACCGTTCCACACTAAATATAGACCTGGAGACTATCATCTGCCTTCACAAATGTTGGTTTTCTTTTCTGTAACCGGTTTCGCTACTTGACAGCATCCTCATAGGACATTTGTGAAGGCAAAGAAATAGTCTCCACGTCTCTATTTACTATTAAAAGTGTCCTCCATTGACGTATCAATGATTTAACAAAAAAGATGAATCGCGGTATTTTGTTTCAAATGAGACCTCTGTATTTTATTGTAGACTTATAACCTGAAATGTGGTTAGTACAATGTGGAACACGCTGTATATTACAAAATGTTCAAGCCAATACGTCGCTGATGATCCTAAACTTTGGACACTTAATCAAATCTAGTCCTGTCAACGTGTCTTTCCTAGTTTAACTTCTGTTTCATTAACCTCGTTACTAGAGAGACAGTGTCGTTAATTAAGACCTCGTGTATGTGTGCCTGTCTGTACGCATGTATCTGTGTGTTATATGTGGAACGGGTGCAAGTAATGATAATGAAGATCGACAACGTAATTGAAGTGTATAAGAGTATGAAGAGAAGACCAGCACAAGGACGACAGGAGTAGAGGCGCTGTAAAAGACAGTGGTTGGTTCGTCTGAGAGTTGACGTGTAAGGCATATACGGGTGAAGCCAGGAGAAAAGACACGGGGCTGTCGTCCGAATAACTGCTTCCCCATCGATCCATCTATGCAACTCTTCCACCCTCCTTCTATCTCTCCACACTCCACAGACAATCTACTAAATAATAATTATTTACAATGCTGATACCCACCGCAGACACTTGTGTTATGTAACCTCTACAATGCAACGATTGCTTAAACAGACCTGTAGAATTTATCACTGCTACTTGCAGTTAAATTGAGAGATTTAAATATAATCTAGGATCAATCGTTTATTTAAAAAGATTAGATGAAAGGAAGACATTACTAAATACCGTTGAGCATGTCTAAAAATGTGACATTACGGCGAGGAAATTAATTGTTTTAACTGTAGTGGTAAAAGTGCATATTGTTCCTAAACGTCAAAATATTTGAGGTTGACATCTTTGGGTGAGTTATAAAAGGACTTTTTCTTTCCAAACAAATGTTTAATCCACGTAACGTTGATTTCAAGTGGTAAGAGGAATTCTATCATTGTCTGAGTGGAAGAACCCATAAATATTTTCTCTTGTGTTGTGCACAGTAAAAAGTATTACCCATTAGTGTCATATCTCAATCAAGAAACATGTTCATCTAGTCCGAGTGGCCATATTTTTTAGGTAGAGAGGCAACGAAATTCCCAGAAAAGTCAAGCCCTCTTGTTTACCAATATCCCAATAAAAATGTGAACGGGTGAGCGGAATAATTCTGACGTTAGTATGGGACTTCCGGTTATATCGGAAATAGACGTCAATTTTCTTATTTTAAATGGAAGATGGTGTTTTTTATTACGGATCTAGATTGCTCGTCAAATTTTATGGTAAGCTTTACTAACATGTTATGTCATTTTCCTCAACCATTTTCGAGATATTTGACTTTTTTCAAAAATTTCTTAAAAAAACGTCACATTTACACACCTGTATCACTCTTATTTTTCAACCTGAAGAGTTGAAAATTTAAAATGCAAATTCTAAAATGCCATCAAATATTTGGAATTCACTAAAGCTAGCACAAGTTGGACAGGGTGTCCGAAATAGACCGGTCAGTCGTGACAACTTTAAAACCTAATAATCTTATTTTAAATAGAACATCCTATATTTTATAACGTTAAATGATGTACTTTTTATTGTTCTTTCGATTGGTATCAGCATTCCTTATACCTAGGTCAAGGTAAGATGCTTACTGGCAATTAGGCCATTGCTGGCCCTTTTTGCTCATATAAACTAACCTACCCTCCACCTTGAGCTCGATCTCAAAGACGCCAGTGATTTGAAAAATCATCCGCCGCCGGTGAGTCTCGAACCGTCGTCCCCCGAGTCCGTATCGGAAAGTCTGAATCGACTTTACCGCACGGCCACGGAGGTGCTTTCCTTATACCTAAGTCCCACCGATTTGAATATATTTAAACATTATTTGCGATAAGAAATTATTATTAGTCAGTTTATCAGGTTGCCTAGGAGATGAAAATTTTTAACGTCATCTTCCGACATAAGTAAACTATGCGACGACTTTCGAATATAACTTTTATTTACGAGGAGTATAATCGAATTATTAACAGAGATTTCGTGTGGTTGCAAAAAGATTTCCACATAAACACAGATCAACTCGTTACATGATCAGAATACTACTAAACAAATTCTAAGAATGGAATGTTTCATCCAAAATTTCATAAGAGTAAAGCATTACTAGGGAACAAAGAGATTTGTGTGTTCAATAAATGTTCAAAATTTGCACCGTTCACTTCGAGGCATATTTGCGATAAGAAATAATCATTATCAGTCTGTTTATCAGGTTGCCTAGGAGATGAAAATTTTAAACGTCATCTTCCGACAGTAAACTTAATGGTTGTACTGTAAAGTATGTTTGTCAATTGTATTTTAATAAAAACGAGTATTTTCCACAATAATGGCACACTTCAATTACTGAAACGATGACATTTTGAATTTAATTATTATTTACGGGGAGTGTAATCGAATTGTTAGCAGAACATGTGTGTTTGCAGAGATATTTCCAGATAGACATAGACCAACTCCTGACATGATCAGAAGACTATTGAAACATTGTTCTGAGAATGGAACGTTTCGTTCAGAAGGTAATCAAAATAAACCGCTATTGGACAATGAAGAGACACAAATAAATGTTTTGGCATTTTTTACTGCTTATCCGCATGCGTCAATCAGAGACTGCAGTAGAAATTTGCATCTTTCAAGAGGAACTATTCATAGAATTCTAAAAATTAACAAATGGACACCATTTTCGTTCACTTTAATACACCATTTAGAACTTGGGGATTTTTCCCGGCGTGTAGAATTCTGTGAATGGTATCTTCTGAAAACTCAAGAAGATGAAAATTTCTCAAGAAAAATTATATGATGCGATGAGTCAAAATTTTCAAAGAGGGGCATTTTCAATCAGTCACTATTGGTCGGACGAAAATCCCCACTACTACAGAACGAAATTTCCAGGACTGTTGGAGTTTCAATGTATTTTGCGCAGTAAATACAATAGAATTTTTGCCCTTAACATTTATGATGAGAACTTAACAGGTTGGTAACAATAATATTAAACAATACTGAATTTCATTTGCGTATTAGTACATTATGTCATTAAAATATTTATATGACTCACTGAAACTAAATTTGAAAATATGACCCTTTTATTCATATCAGTAGTAATGGTAAGATTAAACAAAGGTAAGAACGAATTCTAAACGTGCAGTATTCACAGATCCTGGATATTGTCGCATTCTGCAGCAAGTAATAATACTAGCGCTGAACTCCTAGCATGAACACGAAGCTGCAGAAGTTTGGTGTCAACAAGATGGAGCTCCACCGCACAACCCACAGATAGTAAGCGACCTACTCCAGGAAACATTTGAAGACATATGGATAGTTAACGGTGGTCCTCATCGTTGGCCGGCCCGCTCACCAGACTTGACTCCATTAGATGTTAATATCTGGGCGTGCATTACGAACAAAGTTTACCGGGAACAACCTACTATAAAACAAGATATGATAGCTAGATTATTAGAGGCCTTCAACGCAATGAAGTAAGTTTACATTTCTCGAGCCACGGATACCATCATTAAAAGAGCCAGCAAATGCCTCGAAGTGAACGTTGAACATTTCTAACATTTATTGTTAAGTGTTAAGTGTTAACACACAAATCTCTTTGTTCCCTAATAATTTTGGACGAAACACTCCAATCTTAGAAATTTTTTAGTAGTATTCTGATTATGTAACGAGTTGATCTGGGTTTATGTGGAAATCTCTTGGCAACCACACGACATTTTCTGTTAATTATACTTCTCGTAAATAAAAGTTATATTCAAAAGTCGTCGCATGTTTTACTTATGTCGGAAGATGACGTTTAAAATTTTCATCTCCTAGGCAACCTGATAAACTGACTAATAATTATTTCTTATCGCAAATAATGATTAAATATCTTCGAATCGGTGGGACTTAAGTATAGGGAATGGCGATACCAATCGAAAGAACAATAAAAAGTATATGAACTATCGTTATAAAATATAGGGTATTCTATTTAAAATAAGAGAGTTATTAGGTTTTAAAGTTGTCACGATTGAGCGGTCTATTTCGGACACCCTGTCTAACTTGTACCAGCTTTAGTAAATTTCAAATATTTTGTGGCATTTTAGAATTTGCATTTTAAAATTTCAACTCTTTAGGTTGAAAAATAAGAGAGATACAAGTGTGTATATGTGACAATGTTTTTTTTTTAAGAAATTTTTAAAAAAAGTCAATTATCTCGAAAATGGTTAAGAAAAATGTCACAACATGTTAGTAAAACCTACCATAAAATTTGACTAGTCATCTAGATCCGTAATAAAAAAACACCATCTTAAATTTAAAATAAGAAAGTTGACGTCTACTTCCGGTATAACCCGAAGTCCCATACTAACGGCAATATTTTCAGTGAACTGGAAATTTCGAGAAACCCACGTGCGTCAATTTTCAGAATTCAATTGGGAGCCGTACTCCAGAAACGGCTAATGGAAGGTCTACGCGGGACACCTGTATGTGGAAGTAGAAAAGGCAACACATAAAATAGCATTTTATGTAATTTACAAGAACCGCTCTTATATCGAAACGTGCCTAAGGACCCCACTTTCATCAACCAATTTAAAATCGTTGGTCTTATCTACATCAAAGCTACCACTATATGTACTAAATAGTGAAGAATCAAACCTACTCTCACAGCTGCTCGCATCGGAGGAATTTTTGATAAACTAATTCTCTGAGCAGTATTACGGCAGTCACGATTTTTATTTCCATTTCTATGGATACATAAAAATGTTTCATATAAATTAAATTTCTTTAGCAAGCAATGCTTTTATCCTCTCAAACTTAAAACCCCAACTCCGACAATCATCGGCTCTCCAACTCTTTTTAAATTTTCATCCTCGACAAACCACGTGTTATCTCTTCCACTACCCTCTTACCCTGTCCATTACCTCTCCAGAGTGTCCACCGCTGCTGCGTTATTACCCGAGTGCAAGTGTCCGAGAGAGGGTGGCTGTTACCCCTCTCATCCCCCTGTTCGCCCCTCTCACCGGGGGATAGACGGAAAACAGAGACTCGTCTCGCGACGTTATGTCTAATCGATGCATTTCTGCGCGCCCCGTCTTACACGACCGGCCATTACGCACCTTAATGGGCCGCTCGGCCACAGCTCTGCCAGTCTGTCTCTTCAGCGGCGGGTCCCCGAACTACCCCCTTCATCCCCCAGGCCGATAAGTGCCGCTTAAGATCACCCCAGTAACGATTTTACCATTACATCAGTCGCGCTTCCCCTTTATCACCTCATTATTATTACCAGCTAACGGTCCAACGTGGCCTACACGGCACGGTACAACACATCACACAATATGCCAGGACAGCAGCCACTTATCCCACTTCTGACAGCATCGCTGCATTAAATTGACACGGTAAAGCTACAGTTTTTGTTCTCCAGTTGATAAGGCCTGCAAAGGAGTGTATTTATATCAATAGGTATCCCTGTAAATAAATATTGTTAAAAATGTATACTAATCTCCATTCTAGGCCCGCCGCATATTTCTAGAAAAAAATAACACCAGGCCCTGACATAAATAATACTACCACTATTACTACCGACACACTATTCCTGCAAACATTTTTAAAAATATATTTCAACAACACAACATGAAGGATTACAGCCTAAATACTATCATACCGTAGGTGTTGACAAGGAGGAAAGAGGTAACTTGTTAATGCTGGACTTGAAGGTTTGGAGGTTCGGGGGAGAAGGAAAAACATGTGCCGGCAAGGAATTCCACAACTTGGAAGTCCTCGGGATAAAATAGCGGGCAAAACAAGATGTTCTATGTCTGGTGACCTGGATAGTAAAAGGGTGCATTCGCTCTGTTCCCCTGGTAGGTTTGTTGGGGGCAGCAGGTGGAGGAACTATGGAAGAAAGCTCCTCTGAGCAGTGCCTGTGCAGATATCTATAAAAGAGAGAGAGGTCACCAACGACACGTCGGTGGGCAAGGGATGGCACCCTTTGGGTGAGGATAGGGTCACAGATGAGACGTATAGCTCTCTTCTGAATGGAGTCCAGGATAGCGAGTGTAGAAGCGGCAGCGGCACCTCAGATGTGGGAGCAGTATTCGAGGTTTGGTCTTATTTGTGAAGTATATAAGGTATAGAGATTAGCTGGTGAAAAGTATTTGCGAGTCCGGACGAGGAAACCTAATTTCTTAGCAGCCGCTTCTGCAATTGATGTGACATGTTGGTGCCAATTGATATTTAGATCAACAGAACTGCAAACAAGTGAAAAGGACTCATTACTTTGAATAACTTGGTTGTTTATTGTGATGGGTCCAGGGCTGGTGTATCTCTTATGAGAAAGAAAGCAAGACTGTGATTTGGTGGGGTTGGATTGTACAAGATTTCTACTTCCCCAGTCTAATATTTTTTGGAGATCCACGGAGGTAGAGCCCTCCATGAATCTGCGATCCTCATCTAATTGGACTAAAGAGACAGGCTTAGAATATTGTATGTGGAGGGTGCTGTCGTCCGCGTAACTGTGAACTGGGTTGGATGTGCTGAGAGGAGGTCATTGATGTGGAGAAGAAACAAAGTAGGGGCTAAAGCTGAACCTTGAGGAACTCCTGCATTAATTGGATACAGTTTAGAGGAATGGCCATCCACGACAACAGAAATGCTATTTGAAATGAATTTTCTGGAAATATTTTAGTAAAATGAAGGACAATGATGGTTGAGGCTGAAACTCAAGGGCTTGTGAAACACCCTTTTTGCGAAATTTTCACTACAGAAGCCTTATTTGTTTTAGGTTCATTGCCTAAATGCTGCCAATTATAACGTTTCAAATCGAGACTTTGATGTTTTTAGGAAAAACACCAACTATCTTTCTTTAAATGCCTATAATTTCTTTGTCGTTTAACTTACAGATCTAAATTTTGGTACGTAGTTTACTTTTCATGATTCAGATTTGGTTGCCATAACTTTGTTATTTCCGGAGATATAAAACAACCCACTTGCATAACGAAGGTACTCACCAAATTTGAGCAAGATCAGCCCATTAGTTTTTGAGTCTATATATATATATATATATATATATATATATATATATATATATATATATATATATATACAGTCCCAAATGCGGACTGACAGCTGGCGGAGGGGGTGGTCACAGATGGCTCTATAACCTGGGCGGTGAGCGAGTTCGCTCCATTCAAATCCGCAGGCTGTGATGGGATTTTTCCAGCCCTGCTCCAGAGGGGCCTGGATATACTGCTTCCCAACATAAGGGAGTTTTTTCGGGCCAGACTGGCGTGGGTGCTACGTCCCAAAGGCCTGGCGGCGGGTTAGGGGGGTCTTCATTCCCAAACCGGGAAGGGAGGACTACACGCTGGCCAAGGCGTACAGGCTAATCAGCCTAACATCCTTCCTACTCAAGGCATTAGAAAAGTTAGTAGATAGGTTTATGTTGGGAGGGAACCTCAAGGATCATCCCTTCCACAAAGGTCAGCACGCGTACCAGCGGGGGAAATCGACGGAGAGGGCGCTCCACGCTGTGACGCGGAAGGTGGGAAGGGCCCTACACTACGGGGAGAGCACATTAGCTGTGTTCTTCGATGTGGAGGGGGCCTTTGATAAAACAAGGACGGATGCGGTCTGTGCCGCCCTACAGAAGAGGGGAACGCCGAGGTACCTAATAAGCTGGGTGGCGAGCATGCTGGAGGACAGGAGAGTTTCGCTGACCTTGAGGGGCCGAGGACTGGACGTTGGGGTGACGGGCGGCTGTCCTCAGGGCAGCTGCCTTTCGCCTCATGTATGGTGTCTGGTCATGGACGGCCTCTTGGAGCGTATCTCTGAGAATGGCTTCTACGCCCAGGCGTACGCTGATGATGGGCTGGTCTTAGTCACCGACAAATTCCTCGGCGTCGTCTGTGAGTGTATGCAGGCTGCCTGTAGCATAATCGAAAGGTGGTGTGGTGAGCAGGGACTCTCCGTAAACCCGGCGAAGACGGAGATGATCCTATTTACCAAGAAGAGGAAGGTAGAGGGGTTCAGGGTGCCCGTAATGTTTGTGTCTCCTCATTACTGACTTTTATAAAAATAAAATTCACTAATCTAGCAAAAAATATTTGAAAAGAGAATATATAAGCCTTTTTAGAAAAATATATAGTATTTTCTCAGAATGAACATGGCTACATTGAGAGAAAATCAATATTTCAGGTAGTCAAGGAAATTACAGAGGGACCAAACAGGGAAGACACCACCATGTGTATGATGCTAGATTTGTCTAGAGCTTTTGACAGTGTGCCCCAAGGCACGCTGTAAATAAAATTGGAATTGCTGGGCCTCGTCTCATTGAGCTTGATTAATTCATATTTATCAGGCTGGCGGGAATGATTGACGTTTAGTGACTATGGGGCAAGTAAAGTGATGGTGCGTGAATGGAAGACGATACAGCGTGGTGTACCTCAATTTGAAATTCTGGGAGCAGTCTTGTTCTTACTGTATATTAACGAACTGCTTGAAGTCCTATAAGACCACCCTATTTGGTGATCACACATCGTTGGTTCTGCGAGCTCGTTCAGACAGTGCTGTGATCTTGGAAGCATCAAAATCATTGAGAACCTTACAAGAATGGTACAATGGAACGAATTTGAAGCTAAAGGTGGTTAAAACCAACCTGATTAGATTCAACTATTTTAAAGGCAACAGGGTTATGGTACCGTTCAACACAGAATTGCTTGAGACACAGCATAATGTAATGTCTTTGAACCTGAAGATTCATTCCCCGCTTGATTGGAAACCTTATGCTGGATATTTAGCAGGTAACTTGTCAACATTTAACTACGCTTCACCAGTCCTATCAAGACCCAGTTGTGTCGATGCTGTCATCAAGGCATATTACACATATGTGAACTCTAAACATCGATATGGCGTTATATCTATTACTCTTTGGGAATAGCATGACGGGTAGTAGTTTTTTCCCTCAGGGCTCGTCCGCGACTTTGTCGCCCCGATAGCACTCCAGCCTTTGGCTCATTGTGCATGCACTTAGTCTTTTTACTCCACCCATTCCAAAATCACTGTGCCTTGAACTAGTCCGCACAGCGATTGGTAGGGTGAAGTTTTATATTGCTCTGTCTCCGGTCTAGACTGACCGTAGATCAGTTGTCTTTTACTGTCCAGAGCTTTACACACGCACAAGATGTGCTGGGCTGATTCCTCCCCCTCATCGCAGAGTCTACAGGCGAGGTCCCCCTCGAACCGCCCTATTTTATGCAGGTGTTTCTTGACGGCCATGTGTCGCATCAAGAGACCTGTTATGTTTCTGAGCTGTCCTCTGCTAAGATTTAGCAGCTCAACAGCTCTGTTTGAACTGGGTTCGTCAATTACTGACGTCCCATGTCTGAGCCCTGGACAGTCTGCACGTACACCTTGTGTTCGTTTCTGACCCAGGACTTAATGGCTTCCCTGGCAGTGCTCTTTACCACGCCCAGAACCGATTCTGGTCCCACGAATAGTTCTGCTGACCCTCTCTTCACGAGACTGTCAGCTTCTTCATTGACTTTGACCCCCGAGTGACCCGGCACCCAGATGAGGGGACCTCATTCTGCCCAGCCAGGTCGCTCCTCTCGTCTCGGCTCGGCTCTCTCACTTACAAGCCTGGAGTTTACCCGTGGGCTACTTAGGGCCTTAAGTGCTGCCTGGCTGTCTGTGGCTATGACGGGTAGTAGTAGTAATAGTAACACTGATTAAACCAACGGTAACTAGACACTAACACTAAGACATTTGCTTGAAAAAATTTGCAAACAGGGACTATTATTTTAACGAGAGAAAAATGTTTGATCTAACGACAGCTATAAAATCCATCGATACATGTCGTTTACCATTAAACCATGTCAAGATCACCCATCCGTTGTAAATCTTCATGATTATTTTAATATCATCAAGTGCACGTCGATAAATCGTTATTTTCTCTTCTAATTAAATATTTTTCCATGATAAAATCTGGTTGGACACGCATCAATCGCTCCGTAATCAATCGTTTTGCATCAAGAGAGCTGTGAGACGAGTTATGAAGAGATTGCAATAGTGCGGTGTCCAGTCGTTAGGTGCAGCCCTATAAATCACTATGCTGCACACACACATACCTCGGTAATTAGCACATGTAAATACAAGTTAAAGTGATCAATCTATGCACATAACTGAACAACTCTCAACGTTAATCCGTGCATATATAGAGTGTTTGCAGTTAAATACCAAAAACGCTAATTTTCAACATTGAGACTAGATAAATGTAGCCTTTAAGCCCTCAACTATAAACCAGAAAGAAAAGGTTTTGTGAAAATGGTATCTTATTAACAAGCTGACAACACTGCATACCTGTCAATCAATAACTATTTCACTTTCATACAATAACTTGAGTGCCAGTTAGTTGATGAAGAGTAAACACATTACTATTCGGAAAACAAGGAAGACGCGAAAATATTAATAATAACCACATCACAAACAAAGTCCTCTCAAGCTCCAACGGCAGCAAACCCTTCTAGACTCTTGCTAAATCTATTGGAAATAATTTCTGCAAGAGCACGTTCCCACTTATTGTTTCAGGGGATGAAATTGTTTCTACCGCCCTGGGCAAGGCTGAATTTAGCCTCGTTGTTCGCCGGCAATTCTATTCTCAACCCACCTCCAAATGTTCAACCACCAACAGTCCCCAATGTCGCGCATAAAATGACAAATATCATTTTCAAAACTAAAAAGGTACGAAAGATGCTATCTTCTCTTAATACCAGGAAATCCTCTAGCCTTCACGAGATTCCAGCAATTGTTCTCAGAAAATGCGGACCAGAACCTGCTCCTGTCCTGACTTGTCTGTTTCAGACATCTTACAACAGACGCATATTCCCTAGTAACTGGAAAACTGATCGGTGTACAACCCGTCTCCAAGAAAGGATTCAAAGCGCTTCCTAGCAACTACAGGCCTATTTCTCTCCTTTCAGTCGTCTCTAAAGTGATGGCAAAGTATATAAACACCGAATTACAAAAGTTTCTTGAAAAACACAGTCTAATCCACGACAGGCAGTACGGATTCCGCCAGCGCAGATCAACTGCCGACCTCCTCTCCTTTGTCACCCACTCTTGGAACAAATCTATGGAACTACACGGTAAATCCCAGGTTGTCGCTCCAGACACATCGAAAGCATTCGACCAGGTCTGGCACGCAGCGCTGCTTAAAAAACTTCCGGCCTATGGCCTACTACCTAAACTCTGTACCTGGACAGCAAACTCTAAACGGTATCCAATTAATGCAGGACTCCCTCAAGGTTTAGCTTTAGCCTCTACTTTGTTTCTTCTCCACATCAATGATCTCCTCTATAGCACATACAACCCAGTTCACAGTTACGCGGACGACAGCACCCTCCACTCAAATATACAATATTCTAAGCCTGTCTCTTTAGCATAATTTGATGAGGATCGCAGAATTATTGAGTGTTCTGTCTCTGTGGATCTCCAAAAAATATTAGACTGGTGAAGTAGAAATCTTGTACAATTCAACTCCACCAAATCTCAGTCTTGCTTTCTATTTCATAAGAGATACAACAGCCCTAGACCCATCACAATGAACAACCAAGTTATTCAAAGTAATGAGTCCTTTTCACTTGTTGGAATTTCTGTGGATCGAAGTCTCAATTGGCACCAACATGTCACATCAATTGCAGAAGCGGCTGCTAAAAAATTAGGTTTCCTCTTTCGGGCTCGCAAATAATTTTCACCAGCTAATCTCTATATCTTATATACTGCAAAAATAAGGTCAAACCTCGAATATTACTCCCATATCTGGGGTGCCGCTGCCGCTTCTACACTCGCTATCCTAGACTCAATTCAGAAGAGAGCTATACTACTCGTCGGTTACCCTACCCTCACCCAAAGGCTGCCATCCGTTTCCAACCGACGTGCCGTTGGTGACCTCTCTCTTTTATAAATATCTGCACGGGTACTGCTCAGAGGAGTTTTCTTCCATAGTTCCTCCACATGCTGTCATAGAATGTTTCATCCTCTGATGACGCTAACTTGGTTAGTGAAACGATCGTCAGGTCTTTTTAAAATGTGTTGTGGTGATTTGGGCTCTCCAAGTGTACTTAAAAGTATCTTGTATCAAGTGGAAGGACAAAATAACTATTCAGATGTTCTCTACTATACATACTCCTACAGATCAAACTAAAGTGAATAAAAGGGAGAAAGATGGAAGTATGACTGAAGTCAATTGCCCTAAAGCAGTTGTAGACTACCGAAGGTATATGGGTGGAGTTGACAAAGCTGATATGATGAAATCTTACTACGATCGAAAATCCTGAAAATGATACCACCGTCTATTTTGACATCTTCTCGATACATCAGTAGTCAACTCATATATAATATTCAAACGGAGGACCAAAAGTGCTATGAGCCTCAAAATTTCCCGATGTGAAGTAATACTGAGTTTGATTGGGGCTTCCGTTTCAAGAGGCTCTTGTGGAAGGCTATCTTCTACTAAAAAAGTTGTATCCAGATTCAAGCCTTATGTACCAATAGATCAACGGCGTGATCAAGCAAAACATCTACCTGTGCACGGAACATCAAGACGCTGTGCTCAGTGTAGTACGGCCGAAAAACCTCATCGAACTAGATGGAGCTGCATACAGTGTAAAGTCGGGTTGTGTTTACTGGCAGAAAGAAACTGTTTTCTAACTTATCAACAATAATATAATATATATGTAATCTTACGATTTTGTATGTGTTCACTTGCATTGTGGTTTCATATCGAAACCACTTGCAAAAGTCAAAATAAATGTTTTTTTGCAACAAAGAAGTGTACTACATCATTTTTCTACACATTAAGATGATATATACCAAATGTCATTAGAATTGGAAATAACATTGAAATTCGTGCTTCAAAGGGTTGAGAAGCAACTGCCACATTTCGATGCGAAGTGTGCTAGATTTGCAATATATCTCGTTTCCTTCACTTAAAAATGGTATTTTGTCGAGAAGAACGAAGAATTTAAAAACGTTATGCGCCAGACAAAATTGAAATACATAAGTGTAGATATTTTTTCCAAAGGCAAGTCCTAAGTGCCTTAAGTAGTGTTCATTTAACGAAATTTTTCACAGGTCTTCCTATCGTTCAAGAAGAAAAATCACAAAAAATTTCCAGTTATATTTTTTAGTGAATTTTTATTAAAAAAATTCACTAATAGAGAGGTATCGATGGTGAGACTTTGCAAAAATTCTTTCAAATGAGCGCGAATTAGGACCCCTAGAACCCATATCCGGGGTCAGTTTGAATTTTTATATGTTTATATATATATATATATATATATATATATATATATATATATATATATATATATATATATATATATATATATATATATATATATATATATATATATATATATATATATATATATATATGTATCCGTCTGATAACTCAAAAAATAATTAACCGATTTAGATGAAACTCGGCAAGTGCCTTTCTTTTATTAATGGCTTGGATGAGTTCGTTGGCCAGGAAAATCGGACGGGATTTTCCGGGAAAATTTTAAGTTTTCTTTCAAAAAAAAAAATTTTTTTCCGAAAATTTCGATAAAATTTGGTCTACATATTGCTTTGGGAAATACCTAACGCCAAAATTCAGCTTTCTACGGTTACAGAAAATTGAGCTATTCAAATTTGAAACATTTATGTTTAAATCATAAGTATGTGGTTGCTGTTGGTTAGTCAATGCTTCTCTTATTGACTCATGAAATTCATTTGTAAGTTTCCGAGAAATGTCAATAATACTGAATTCACTGATTGTTAATCATTGGAAGCATTTACGATTATATATAACCCTATTGTAATTTATTATCATTTATCACCTCTGTAGTATAATTATTTTTTCCTGACAATTCGCAGCGTTTTTAGTCAATTGTTGTTATTAATAGTCAATAGTTTCTTTCCGAATACACACACCTTCCATTGACTTCTGCTTCTGCCGCTGTTACAGTCCTTTTATTTAGAGGTAGAGTTGTAACCACTCATACAAACAGTGTTTTTTAACCACGTGGCTGGGGAACTGACCGAATTCATTCCCAGTTGCTGTTGATTTACTCATATTCTCTTAATACGTTTTGAAGATGTGGTGTCTACTTCATTCCAAGTCACTATTAACCGACTATTTATGAAATCAAATAAGTAAATTAAATCGATTGTCATAAAATATGTAGTGTATTAAGACAAGGGAAAAAGAAATAAAACATATATAACTGTGCGCATTTTGATTATATTTTAGGGTGCTTAAGAGAGGTATTGTCACAGCATAATATATTATTAAAGTTCATTTGTAAATAGGTTTAATTTTTATATGTTTATATATATATATATATATATATATATATATATATATATATATATATATATATATGATAACTCAAAAAATAATTAACCGATTTCGATGAAACTTGGCAAGTGCCTGTCTTTTATTAATGGCTTGGATGAGTTCGTTATCCAGAAAAATCAGACTTTGCAACAATTCTTTCAAATTAGTGCGAACTAGGACCCCTAGAACCCATATGCGGGGTCAGTTTCAATTTATATATATATATATATATATATATATATATATATATATATATATATATATATATATATATATATATATATATATATATATATATATATATATATATATATATATATATATATATATATGTATGTATCCGTCTGATAACTCAAAAAATAATTAACCGATTTCGATGAAACTTGGCAAGTGCCTTTCTTTTATAAATGGCTTGGATGAGTTCGTTAGCCAGAAAAATTGGACAAGGTTTTCCGGAAAAATTTTGAGTTTTCTTTCGAAAAATTTTTTTCTCCGAAAGTAACAAAGCTGTTTCAATGAAATTTACTATATATGTTGCCTCAACCTTACTACGTACCAAAATTCAACTTTCTAAGTTTAGAGAAAATTGAGTTATTCAAATTTTAAATTTTCTTTCGAAAAAAATTTTTTTCTCCGAAAATTACAAAGTTATTTTAATGAAATTTTGTGGATATCTTGCCTTAGGAAAAACCTTACTACGTATTGAAATTAAACTCTCTAAATTTATAGAAAATTGAGTTATTTAAATTTGAAGCATTTAATAAAAATTCACTACCATAACGCACTTGCTGCGTCCCGAGTTTTTTTGTTCTCTTTAGTCATATTTCTTGTAGGTAATTGCAACAAATGTATAAGAAACACTCTGTATAAAATTTAGCTATTGGCTTACTTCATCACTTCCTTCTCTCGTTGTTCCACAGAATAAGAGAAGTCAACTTGTTAATGTCAGATTGATCTAGAACGATCTTTTCTTAATAATTCTTTTTTTTTTTGAAGGACTACTATTTATCATTTGCATTATCCACGGTCATACTCTAATACTCGTAGTGAGTAATTGCTAGATAGTAAAATTAATAACCGTCACTGGTGGCTTTAACGGCTCTTGCATAACAAGAACTAAAGTTTTTTTTTCTTTAACGTCGGCCTATTTCCGCGACTATGGCCAATCACCGACGCCAGGGAGCAGTTTCACCTCACTATCCTGGAAATTTTCCCGAACCCCTGTCTTTCTGTAAGGAGGGTAGGGATCTTTAACGTGCCCAACATCGCATGGACACGGGACCGACGGCTTTACGCCCCCTCCGAAGGGCGGAACGTGCAGACATTCAACTTGCTCAAATACAATGCCAGAACCTTGATGTTAATTTTACAGTTTCTACTGAAAAAGTGAAAGGAGTACCCTGGGATCGAACCCAGTACACTTCGGTTCAAAGGCACACGTTCTTACCTCTGAACCACAGAGGTTCTTAAGAACTAAAGTTATAGTTACACAAAATATTTTTTAGTGGAAATGGACATAGACAATACTGCAAAACTACCCCTAACAATATACAGCGTCATTCTTTAATACTGCAAAAGATTCCTTGTCAAAAACTAAAAGGGGGTTTTCATCTAAAATTATTTCCAAAAGCGTCTTCATACGTAGTTGCACCCTTTCAAAAGTTTGGGATAAAATAAAATAAAGTTTTTATTTCGTTTCTCAGATTTGAAGAAAGATGAAAGAATAAAAGAAAAAAGTTTACCTTATCAAAGTCTTTCCTGCTTCAATATTCTTATTCGTCTCTCACATTCAAAAGCGGTTGAAAATTGCAACCCTTAATGAGTTTCTCATTGTACACTTTGTGTAGTTTCAAAATTGAAATTGGAAAAAGGCTCTTTTACAGCCTGACTCACTCCGAATCCTTAAAGTTTCTTGCCTTTTTTCGTGAAATGTACCGCTTTTGAGCAAAAAAATAAATCATGTGATGGAGTGAACAAAATAATAACAACTGTCAGTGTCACTATTTGTGTAGTTATACATTTTAGTGAATTTTCTTATAAAGAATTCACGGGGAGATACAGACTTTTGAATTTAGAAAAAACTTTTTAACAGAGCGCGATGTAGGCCTCCTAAAACCCACATCCGGGGTCAGTTTCCATTTTTATATGTATATATATATATATATATATATATATATATATATATATATATATATATATATATATATATATATATATGCATCACACCGATAACTCAAAAAGAATGACCCGATTTTGATAAAATTTGGCATGTACCTCTCCTTTGTAAGCGACTTGGATAAGTTTGTTAGCCAGGAAGATTGTCCGTATTTTCCGGAAAAATTTTGGGTTTTTTCGGAAAAAAAATTAATTCCAAAAATAAAAAGTTGGGGACGCAGCAAATCTGCTATGGTAGCGAATTTTCTAAAAAATGTTTTTAATGGCAAAGATGTCTTGTTTTCTAAAGAAGGACATTTGGTTGACAGTATAACCTATATAGTACTAACAATGTACCATATTTCATTAAAAAAGAGAACCTCGGTGGTTCAGGGGTAAGAACGTGTGCCTCTGAACCGAAGGGTACTGGGTTCGATCCCAGGATACTCCTTTCACTTTTTCAGTACAAACTGTAACATTAACATCAGCCGAGGTTCTGGCATTGTATTTGAGCAAGTTGAATGTCTGCAC
The DNA here is from genome assembly GCA_964006375.1 of Tillus elongatus. NCBI lineage: Eukaryota > Metazoa > Arthropoda > Insecta > Coleoptera > Cleridae > Tillus > Tillus elongatus. The sequence goes on from OZ023266.1 coordinate 13,889,010, forward strand.
GTTCCGCCTTTCGGAGAGGGCGTAAAGCCGTCGGTCCCGTGTCCATGCGATGTTGGGCACGTTAAAGATCCCTACCCTTCTTACAGAAAGGCAGGGGTTCGGCAAAATTTCCAGGATAGTGAGGTGAAACCGCTCCCTGGTGTCGGTGATTGGCCATAGTCGCGGAAATAGGCCGACGTTAAGGAAACAAAACACACACACACACACATTTCATTACAATAACTTTGTTGCTTCAAAAACTACAAACATTTTTTGAAAATAAACTTTAAAAGTTCCAGAAAAAACTGGTCCGATTTTCCTGGTCAACGAACTTAAGCTATTTACACACCTGCCAAGATATAATTATTCACAAACAGCTTAAGGACCAAAAATTGAACAAAAAATATTTTACAAAAATTCACCATTTTTTTTTTACAGAAATTGCCTTTAGTAATGTTACACTAAATTATATTTTTCACAAAAAATTCGACAACTTTTTTTTGCAACAACTTACTAAACATTTATTATTAATTACCAACATATAACAAATGATTTCTACGGAAGCACTAAATACGTTTCTGCGAAAACTTTTCAAATTCAACCACTATTTGAGAGTGCCTGTATACGGCAGCTCGATTTTTTTGACGAGTAATACAAACAAAAAACTCTCTGAATGCGTCATTTCCATAGGGCTCCGCTATCTATTGATGAAAATGCCGTATCACAATTTGTGATATGTGTTTGAAATATGTGCCCAAAATGTCAAAAGTTGCAAAACAATTAAAATAATACAAAAACGACGAACGCTATCAATTTTTCCCCTGCAAACATACATTATAATTCGATGTAAAACACAAAAAAGCAATAACATAAAGGATGTTCTATTAAAAATATATAGCGTGTATCACCAACGACTTATGGGCCACCCTGTGATCGTCAAAATAGATTTATAAGATACAGCTCGAGGCACTCTATAATTAACGTATATACTTTTTCCTCATATCTTGTATAATAACGGATATATTAAGCTTTACCCTAGAAATGCGTCACCCTGTATATGTGTAAACATACAAAAACTGAAACAGACCCCGTATGTGGGTTTTAGGGACTCTAGTTCGCTTTCATTTGAATAAATCTTTTTAAAATTCATACGTCACAGTCTCTTCAATAACGATTTTTTTTACGAAAATTTGTTAAAATTTAGACTATTAAACGATAAACTCTATTGCTGACTGCCGAAGCATCAGGACGAGGGTCTATTTGAAATGTATTTTCCCGAAATATTTTAGTAAAACTCTGGACGCAGCAAGTGCGTTATGATAGTGAATTTTCATAAAACTATTTTTTAATAGCAATAATGTGTGTTTTTTTAAGAAAGCAGGCATCAGTATAATCTATATAGTAAAAACAATATGCCATGTTTCATCAAAATAACTTTATTGTTTGAAAATGTACAAAAATTTCCGAAAGTAAACTTAAAGTGTTCCCGAAAAAACTCGTTTCTTGGTCAACCTTATAGGTTAATAGCAAATTGAGCTATTCAAATATTAAGCATTTGATCAAAATTCGCTACCATAACGCACTTACTGCGTCCAGAATTTTTTTTCTTACAAACATGCATTATATTTCGATGGAAAATGCAATAACATAAGGCGTGTTTAATTAAAAAAAAAAGAAAATTTGTATCACCACCGACTTATGGGCCACCCTGTGATTGTAGAAATATTTTTTTTAAGATGTAGCTCAAGGCACCCTATAATTAATATATAAAATTTTTTTTTCATATCTTGTATAATAACAGATATATTGAGCTTTATTGATTTTTTTACGAAAATTTTACAAAAATTATATGCCATTAAACGATAAACTCTATAGCTAAGAATACTCCCAAGCATCAGAGAAAGGGTCTATTTGAAATGAAGTTTCTGGAAATATTTTATTAAAATGAAGGACAATGACGGTTGAAACTAAGACTTCAGGGTTTGTAAAACATTTTTCTTGAGACATCTTATTTCCATAGCCAGTATTAGATTCAAGTTATTTGCCTAAATGTTGCAACTTTTGACGTTTAAATCGCAACTTTGACGTTTTCTGGAAAACCATAATTTATTTTTCTTTAAATGCCTATAACTTTTGTCTTTTGACCTACAGAGCTAAATTTTGGCATGTAGCTTACCTATAAGGATGTAAACCCGCGTACCAAATTTGTTTGCCCTTACTTTGTTAATTCCGGAGATATAAATTTTTTTCGAAAGAAAACACAAAATTTTCCGGGAAAACCTGGACCGATTTTCCTGGCTAACGAACTTATCCAAGCCATTTGCAAAAGGAAGGTATTCACCAAATTTAATCAAAATCGGCCAATTATTTTTTGAGTTATCGGTGTGATACATATATATATATATATATATATATATATATATATATATATATATATATATATATATATATATATATATATATATATATATATATATATATATATATATATAAACATATAAAAATTTTAACTGACCCCGGATATGTGTTCTGGGGGGCCTAATTAGCGCTTACTTGAAGAAATTTTTTCAAAATTCAAAAGTCGGGATCTCCTCATTAGTGAATTTTTTTTAAGAAAATTCACTAAAATGGAGGACAATGATGGATGAATCTGAATCTTAAGGCTGTGTATTGTTAATTTTTTGACGTACATGAACATCCCTGTGTCATTCAGGTGACATTGGCCTGTTTCATTGTTAATATATACATTATTATTATTATTATTATTACATTACATTATTACATTATTTGTAAAACACACTTATTACGACATTTTTTCGACATTCATATTTGCTTCAAATTCGTTGTCTGAAAATTGCAAATTTTCATGTTTCAGATCGCGACTGGGACGTTTTAAGAGGAAAAATTATAAAATTTAAAAAATATTTTTTCTACTACTTCTTAACCTTCTTGCGTCAAGAGAACTTGATGTAATACGTACATTGTATGTAATATTCAATTGGTTTTGTTAATCACATAAAATATTTTGTTCTTGTGCTTTCCTTTGATCACCAGTGGCACCCAATTTTTTTTTCTTTAAATACCTATAACTTTTTTTCTTTTAACCTAGAGAGCTGAATTTTTGTATAGGTAAGGTTAAGTTTGATAGTAGAAACGTATATGCTAAATTTGGTTGTCATAGCTCTGTTATTTTCGGATATACAAAAATGTTCCGAAAGAAAACCCAAACTTTTCCCGGAAAAACTGGTTCCATTTTCCTGGATAACGAATTTTGCCAAACCACTTATAAAAGGAAGGTAGCTATCAAATTTCATTAAAATCGGCCCATTATTTTTGAGTTATCGATGTGATATATATATATATATATATATATATATATATATATATATATATATATATATATATATATATATATATATCTCCATCCAGAGTGGCTATACCGTACTGATGATGGCTAATAAGCTTGAAACACGTGTATGCGGTTGTCTCCTTGCGGCTTTGCCTTTAACCCTTCTCCTTGTATAGTACAGAAATGCCGTGTTATAAATCCTGTTATAGTTAATATAACTTCCTTAGCTTCGGATGTTCACGCAGGTGATTTCTTTACCTCCGTGGCTTTTTTGGTTGTTTCCCTCGGATTGAGGGTCTTCCAAATGCAAATGTGCACTGGTTGCCTGTTGTGACTCCGTGTATTTTTGCATTTTCATCCAGAGTGTTCCCATCTTCACCTGGCTATACCGTACTGATGATGGCTAATAAGCTTGAAACACGTGTATGCGGTTGTCTCCTTGCGGCTTTGCCTTTAACCCTTCTCCTTGTATAGTACAGAAATGCCGTGTTATAAATCCTGTTATAGTATATATATATATATATATATATATATATATATATATATATATATATATATATATATATACATATATATATATATATATATATATATATATATATATATATATATATATATATATATATATATATATATATATATATATATATATCCTCATTAGTATATTTTTTATTTTACGAAAAATTCGCCAAAAGCTATGGTAATCAAAGTTGGTATACAAGTTTATGACATTAAAATGAAACTATATATCAAAAATTTGGATTTCTGTTACAGGAGAAAAAGTTATACAAAATATTTGGTGCCAGATCATTTCTACCACAACGCACTTGCTGCGTCTAGACTTTTAAAGACCTATAAGATGTACACACACGATAGTACCCGTGCCAATTTGTTTGACCGATACACAGTGAAGATGTATGCAAGAATTATCAGATAAAGTTCTTGATAAGGTATTATCTTTAAAAAAGTTAATCTTGCAAAGAGGACAGTGAAAACGAATTTGCCACTGAAATTTGTTATTATATGTGTCACTGCATGACATGTATTTTATTTTTACTTCCACATCGTCACAACGTGTGGAAGTATGGCGACAAAAATATCAAAATTGTTCTTTTGTTTAAACGCCGTAAAAGTCTCAAACATATGGCATGATTGGGAATGAATTTTTTTTTATGTCTGTCGGTCTGTTTGTAGCCACGATAACTTTAGAGCGAATTGAGATATCGTCTTCAAACTTGGTATACAGCTAGCACCCAGCAAACGAACGATTCGGATTGTTTTTGGGGGAATTCTCTCTATGAGGTAAGGGATGAACGGGGGATGATTTGGTGCAACTTGACATTTTTTCGTTAAAACTCCAGTAATATAATGTTTTAGGATTTGTTTATCAGAAACATTTCAATTTCATCAAACATCTGGTATTCTGTGTTGAAATTAAACTAGGGATTGAACGTGTGAGGGTGGAATATCATTGACAGAAATTTCGATTTATTTTGCTAAGGTGGGAAGGACCGAGGGTAAGTCATAGTATTTCCCTCAGAGCCCATGCAACGGTGATTCAGGCCGAAATGTACGCCATCCTGCACTGTGTGCGGGAGAACAAGAGGAGGGGGCTACACCAACAAGCAGATCCTCATAGCCATAGACAGCCAGGCAGCCTTTAAGGCACTAAGTAGCCCACGGGTAAATTCCTGGCTGGTGAGTGAGTGCCGAGACGAGATCGAGCGACCTGGCTGTGCAGAATGAGGCGAACCTCATCTGGGTGCCAGATCACTCGGGGGTCAAAGGCAATGAAGAAGCTGACAGTCTCGCGAAGACAGGGTCAGCAGAACCATTTATGGGACCAGAACCGGCTCTGGGCGTGACAAAGAGCACTGCCAGGGGAGTCATTAAGTCCTGGGTCAGAAACCAACACAAGGTGTATTGGGCAGACTGTCCAGGGCTCAGACATGGGAAGTCAATAATTGACGGACCCAGTTCAAAGAGAGCTGTGGAGCTGCTAAATCTTAGCAGAGGACAGCTCAGACACACAACAGGTCTCTTGACGGGACACATGGCCGTCAAGAAACATCTGCATAAAATAACGGGGATCGAGGGAGACCTGGCATGCAGACTGTGGGGTAATCAGCCAAGCATATCTTGTGCGAGTGTAAAGCTCTGGACCGCAAAAGACAACTGATCTCCGGTCAGTCTAGACCGGAGACATAGCAATATAAAAATTCACCCCACCAATCAGTGTGCAGACTAGTTCAAGGCACAGTGATTTTGGAATGGGTGGAGTAAGACTTAGGGTATGCAGAATCAACCAAAGGTTACAGTGCTATTGGGGCGGCAAGGCCGCGGACGAGCCCTGGGGAAAAAAAAAGGTGGAGTAAAATGTGTCAAAACAAAACATTAGGAAACTTGGTTCTGGAACGGATCTATTTTGTCTGTCGGTCGGCCAGTCTATCGGCCTGTACGTCTGCCTGTTAGTAAGTGCAATAACTTTCGAACGAATTGCGATATCACTTCCAATTTTTATTCAGACGAAGGAACACTTCAAATTGTTTTTGGGTGAGATCGCTTTAAGGTGTAGGGAGTAAATGAGGGGCGGTTTGGTGAAAATTGACGAGTAATATAACGTTTCAGAAGTTTATGGGTACAAGAAGACGAATAATTTCTTTGTGGTCAGGTCATGGACCCTCTATTCATTACATGTGAAGGTCCTTATAAAGTTAGTAAATTATCACAGCTATGTGGAAGTTATGATTCAATTTGCAGCACTATTTTATTTTCTCACTTAGTGAAATTTATCATAAAATCATTTACGCATGTCATTTATGCTGCGATCTCACGGGTTTCCGTATTAACATTCATTTATTGTTTTATTACATTACTTTATTCTTGTTTAACATGCAATTATTTGAAAATGCGACAAGTTGTAGGAAACTTTATTGTTTATACGTTGCAATAATTCCTAGTAGTGCATAAATCTGTAGTAATTAGCGATTGGTATTAACAATGGCCTGGTAAAGTAATGTAATTTCATATTTTTACCACGAATATCATTAAATCTGACTATTGAATTTATTATAAAAACACAAGTCATGTAATTTACAATGAATATCAATTATTGTTTCATAATTGTTTATGTTTACAATAAATTAATGTTTCTTCGCAGGCAGGGCAAAACAAAGCTCAATTAATCCAAAAGTGACAAACAACAACAACTTCATGGCGCTCAGTGAATCGAATAACATTTGCAGCTGCCTGCACGTTCTCATCTTTTTGGAGCACCTTTACAAGTTTCATTTTCCCTTGTCGAAAAAATGATGATATTGTATCACACCCACGAAACGCGTGTAAAAACAAAATGTTATCTTGTACTTCCAATGGGAGAGTTAAACTGGTAGTGCAATAAAACCTTCTGTTTGTTTTTCCTTTGCCGGGTTTCATAAAATAAATGTTGGGGAGCGATATTCCTAACGCTGCCAGGATGACTAAAATGTCTATGTCATCAGATACTATAACAACGGAGGTGTTGGACGGTGATAAGTCAATAGCTGCATTTACAATTAATACATCGGCATCTTCGGTAGCTTGTTTCGTTGGAAATCCTTCATTTTGGAGTTTTTGACGCAACATCTGTATAAGACGACGTTTGTTCTTATCTTAAGACAAGAATTTGTCTTGATGCTGTCATTGACACATCAAAGAATACAGTAGCTCCAGCATGCCTTCGGGATCGTCGATGACGCTCTACCGATTTCGTCCTTAAAGTTGCTGGGTCATCAGGATACCTATCCAAAACGATGACACTATATTTGTGAAGTACTTTTTAATGTAGCTCGCATATCTGGAGATAATGGTAAAGAAAGTCTCATTTTGGTGCCAGTTCAAATTGGAAATATTCGTTATCTGATTTCTTTGCCAAGAAAATCCGTTGGAAAAGTGTAAGAGGATTGATTTCAATCTCTTCATCATGAATATTGATTTTTGAATTTACTGCCCGGAGAGGCATCACTCGATATTTTCGGGAAAACTTTATATCACGAAGATTTTGACCGACTATGCTTCCTTATGCGGTTTGCCAATCTCGTCTGCCATACAGCAATTAATTTTCTCGTCCCCTTCAACCCCTGTACTTAGTGATGCAACATTCTGCCCAACGGGAAAGGGATTGTGACACGAAAACCATTCCATGAATTTCTTAGTGTATGTTTCGTCTCGTGCTGTTCGTGGTGCTCGGGCATCTACATGCTGTTCTGTAGTGGCAAATGACACTTGGCAAAATCCTTCGAATTGTTCTGTCACATGATAGTAGGCATCGCAAGTATCCATTTCGTGAGAGAGCTATCTGTGATCCCCGCCCATGTGTAAGACCACCAGTACTCTTCATAGATCGCATAAAGGTCTATTTGATAACCATAACCGTCCGGACTAAAATTTATCGGGCCGTCTAATTGTGAAATAGCTCTTGGAGACAAATTGTTCATACTTAACTCATGTGGAGATAGTTTGGATTTAATATCGAGCATATTTTGAAGGTACAACTGGGCAGACTTAAATGTAAATGCCAGTCCCCAACTCTCTCGGCCCGGATGGATTGTTTGAAGAGGGTTATCATGTGGAAATACTGTACCCAACGTTTTGCTGTTGGTCCGTTTCTATTTACTTCAAGTAACTTTTCCGAGAAACGGTCTGCAATGGTTCTGAACGGCCCTGCATTGATTGTATCCCTGCAGTCCTGATCTCCTTCAGTTTCTTGTGAAGTTGGATCTGCAATCTCCAAGAAAATGTTTTCTGCCACTTTTTCTTCTTTATGGTTTATGTCCAATGTATGTAAGATAATATTCGCTAGAGCCAAGTGGGCCAATATATATCCTCTTAACGCCCTCGCGTATGTATGCACCAAAAGTAATAGATAGCAAGGAAAAAAATCGATTTTAGCTGAGTTACGAAAGATTATACAAATTTACGGCTAAATATCTTCGTAACGGTAAGTATTACGGTAAAGTTTGTAATGACCTTGTTTTATAGAAAATTTAATGGGGATTGGTAAAAATTCATTCTTTGAAAAGTTAATGTTTTAGGAAATATTCGCCTAAAACTAAATTTGGAAACCATTTTCCAATATGGCGGCTAACGCCGACCTTGCTCGAGGGGGAAAACTTAGTAGATCTATAATGAGATAAAAATAAAGATATTAAATCAATTTCCAGATTTCCTGGAATTATTTCCTTATTTAAATGCTTGCCGCCTGGCCTATTAATAAAAAAATGAAACTTGGAATTTTCTGTTCTAAATAAATTTTTTAGTACTTTTTTCCAGAATTGGTGTTTTTGAGACCAGCTAAAATTTTTATAGAGAATGACATTTTTTCGGAAAGTTACAAATAAAAATGTTTTCCCTCTTGCTCTTGTTCAGTCCATCCGGGGACTCAATATATATATATATATATATATATATATATATATATATATATATATATATATATATATATATATATATATATATATATATATATGTGTGTGTGTGTGTGTGTCTATGGGTGTGTGTATCCACACGATAACTTAAAAAGTTATTAACCGATTTTGATGAAATTCGGCAAGAATCTTTCTTTTATTAATGGCTTGAATGAGTTCGTTAGCCAGCCCTATCGGACCAGTTTTTCTAAATAAAAAAAAACAATTTCCAAAGAAAAAAATTTGTATCTCAAAAAGTTACAGAGTTATTTTGATTAATTTCGGTTGGTATGTTGTTCTCGTAAATACCTCATTACATACCGCAACTCAATTTTCTAGGTTTATAGAAAATTGAGTTATGCAAATTTAAAGCATTTAATGAAAATTCGCAACCATAACGCACTTGCTGCGTCCCGAAATTTCTGGTTTCTCAATTATAACATCATTGTCTTTAACTAGTTGAACAACCATAGAAACATCAAAAAGAACCGATACAAAATATCTGTTTAAAAATGCACAATGTTGGCATACATTCTAAAATTCCATAATTAGCAGGTTTTATTTTAGATAATTAAGGCAGGAAATTAAACTTCAAACGGTGGGTGGTGGGGGGTGGTTTAAAAGTTGCTCGAGGTCATCCGGATCCATGACAACGGTTATAGATTTCTTCTTCAGACCACCTGGACCAACACTGTAACACTGTTGACACACCGTGTCCTATGCGGTCGGAAATTTGTCTGATTGAAAAACCGGCTTCCCGTATACCAACAATGCGCCCCCTTTTCAAATTCACTTAAATGATTGTAACTGTTCCGTCCATGGCGCCCAGGCATAGTAAATTAATGACTTCATAAATGAAGTACAAATCGCTACGAAATATTACTTCAAACTGAAGTAAACGCAAATTTAGAGAGATTATTTTTCGCTAAACCAAAATTTAAAAAGTGTTAGTACACCTGCAGATTTCAATTGTCCAGAATGTTATCATTTTTAGCGAATTTAAAAAAAAAAAAATCGCTTATGGGGAGATCTGTGTTTATATATATATATATATATATATATATATATATATATATATATATATATATATATATATATATATATATATATATATATATATATATATATATATCCGACCGATAACTCAAAAAATAATGGACCGATCTTGATAAAATTTGCGGAGTACCTTCCTTTTGCAAGTGGCTTGAATAAGTTCGTTATCCCGCAAAATATGACCAGGTTTTCCCGGAAAATTTTGTGTTTTCTTTATAAAAAAATTCATGTCTCCGGAAATAACAAAGTGAGGGCAACCAAATTTGGTACGCGTGTTTGTATTATAAAGATTGAATTTTGTTCCAAAAGTTAGGTCTCTGTCTTTAAAGACAAATAAGTTATGGGCCGTTTAAGCAACAAATTTTGGAGTTTTCCTCAAAACGTCAAACTCGCAATTTTAAACGTCAAAATTGGCAATGTTTAGGCAAAGAATGTGAAACAAATATCGTTTGTGAAAAGAAAATGTTGCAAGAGGAATGTTCTGCAAACACTTAATTTTCAGATTCAACCGTCATTCCCCTTCATTTTACTAAAATATTTACAGAATATACATTTCAAATAGACCCTTTCTCTGATGCTTTGGCTGTCAGTTTAGTTGTTTGGTGGCTTTTTGGATATTTATTTGTAGGTTTTGTGAAGTTTATGGTTTAACGGTCTATAATTTTTTTTGCTAATTATCGTAGAACAAATTTGTTTTATCGAAATATGATGCGTTTATAAGAAACAAATCTTGACGCTGTAAGTGCGTTTTGGTAAATATGCAGATTAGCTCCCAAACGCTTTTCAAAAAACTGTTTTCAGAAACCTGCCTAGGGCCCACCCTGGATCCACAACCCCCAAGAAAAATTTCTTGTTCACACCCTCAAGGAAGCTACGGGACCAGGAGTGAGTAGGGGTGTATAATTTTTATTAGATAATTTTCGTAGAACAAATTCGTTAATGCATTTTTATCGAAATATGATCGTTTGTAGGAAAAAAATCTGGACGCAGTAAGTGCGTTTTGGTAGCGAATTTTCGGTAAATTTGCAGTTTAGCTCCCGAACGCTTTTCAAAAAACTGTTTTCAGAAACCCGCCTAGGTCCCCCTCTGGATCCACAAAACCCAAGAAAAATATCTGAATAGGGATGTTGGGCGGGGTAGGTAGTAAAAAGGAAATATGAGCAGAAAATGCGAATAAAACGGGCTTGAAAGTTGTCTTTTTCACATCTGGAAGTCATATCCCCCTTAAACCCTGCCTACCCCGCACAGCACCCATATCCCCCCAAAACATTTCTTGTTTACACTCCCCCAAGGAAGTTACGGCACCAGGAGTGAGTAGGCGTGTATAATTTTTGTTAGCTAACTTTCGTAGAACAAATTCGTTAATGCATTTTTGAATTTTTTATCGAAATATGATGCGTTTGTAAGAAAAAGATCTAGACGCAGTAAGTGCGTTTTGGTAGAGAATTTTCGGTAAATTTGCAGTTTAGCTCCCGAACGCTATTCAAAACAATGTTTTCAGAAACCTGCCTAGCCCCCCCCCCTGGATCCACAAACCTCAAGAAAAATTTCGTGTTCACACTCCCCAAGGAAGTTACGAGACCAGGAGTGAGTAGGGGCGCATAATTTTTTTAGCTAATTTTTGTAGGACAAATTCGTTAATGCATTTTTGCATTTTTTATCGAAATATGATGCGTTTGTAAGAAAAAAAACTGGACGCAGTAAGTGCATTTTGGTAGCGAATTTTCGGTAAATTTGCAGTTTAGCTTTCGAACTCTTTTGAAAAAACTGTTTTCAAAAACCTGCCTAGAGCCCCCCTGAATCCACAAACCCCAAGAAAAATTTCTTGTTCCCACCCCCCAAGGAAGTTACGGGACCAGGAGTGCGTAGGGGTGCATAACTTTTTTAGCTAAATTTCATAGAACAAATTCGTTAATGCATTTTTGCAGTTTTTGTCGAAATATAATGCGTTTGTAAGAAAAAAATCTGAATGCAGTAAGTGCGTTTTGGTAGCGAATTTTTGGTAAATTTGCAGTTTAGCTCCAGAACGCTTTTCAAAAAACTGTTTTCAGAAACCTGATCACTAACCACCCCCACCCCCCATGGCTCCACAAACCCAAAGAAAAATTTCTTGTTCACACCTCCCCAGGGAAGTTACGGGACCAGGAATGAGTAGGGGTCTGAGCGGGGTAGGTAGTAAAAAGGAAATATGAGCAGAAAATTCAAATAAAGCGGGCTTGAAAGCTGTCTTCTTCACATCTTGAAGCCATATACCTTTTAAACCCTGTCTACCCCGCACACCACCCCTATTTACTCCCAGTCCCATAACTTCTTTGCGGGGTGTGAACAAGAAATTTTTCTTGTGGTTTGTGCATCCAGGTGGGGTCCTAGTAATGTTTCTGAAAACAATTTGTTCTGAAAACAAGTGTTCGGGAGTAATCTTCAAATTTACCGAAATTTCATCAAATCCTTCAAATTTCAATAACTCAATTTGCTATTAGCGTAAGCTTTGTTGGATAGAAAACCAACATTTAAGTTTATTTTCGGAAAATTTTTGTATATTTTCAAACGATACGTAATTTTGATAAAATATAGTACATTGTTTCTACTACATAGGCTATACCGGTAATCAGATTGATGCCTGCTAGCATTTGCTATTAAAAACATTTTTATGGAAATTCACTTCCATAACACATTTGCTGCATCTAGACTTTTGAAAAATGTTTATATATTTTCAAACAATAAAGTTATTTCGATGAAATATGGTACATTGTTTCTACTATATAGGTAACAGAGTTTGATGCCTGCTTTCATCAAAGAGAGGCATTTGCTATTAACAATAGTTTTAAGAAAATTCGCTACCATAACGCACTTGCTGCGTCCAGAGATTTTTTATTAGAGACCAAACAGAGTACACAAAATTTAATTACCATTGGTCGACTCTTACTGGGTGATTGGATTTTTGGGAAAGTCAGTATATTTTAGTTGTTTGATTTCACCATATGTTTTAGTAATTTTGATTGACAATGTTCTGTTATTTGATTCACGGAGAGCCAAGTGAGATTTGCCTTCTTTGAAAACTGTTTAACGGAAATAATGGAATGATGTAAACAGTAAACTAAGAACTGGTCACCCGTTCTTGAGTTATGGCTAATGAACACCTCACAAATGAACTACAAAGTTTACGCATATTACGATGTAATTAAAATATTTCCATAAATAATTCTATTCTATTATTTATTTAGTTTAATAGGCACATTAGTCGGCGGAGAACAATAATTCAGATTTTTAATTAAACACACATCAACCGCTTCTCATATCAATAAATAATCAAGTTTATCTGAATACACGTTCCATTAAGGTAAATTACATTCTTAAATCCTCAATAAATACTTCAAAGTGTATAATAAATCCCATCATTTTCAAGCCATACGGTTAACAAAAAGACCAAAGAGTCAAAGTCTCCTCACAGAGAATTGAACAGACAACACATTCCAAAATCACATATCAACTAAATTATAAAATTAGCATAAATATCACATAAAAATCTAAATCCAGACCTGTCTTGTACTCTCAAAAGAGACCTGACACTCACAAAAGGTTTGTCCATCGTAAATCACGACCGTTGGTTATACTTTGACGCAAACAAGAAAAAAGAAAGAAAGGTGGTGCTCAATACGCTGCTTAAATAAATGTTTGTGTAACCGCTAATCAGTGGGAAGTTGGTATTTGGTATCACTGCAAAGTCCTTTTACGGGTGTGACATCCATCATGTGTTTATCTTTAAGATTTTAACCTACCTTACCAATTATAACTTTTTATGATAAAATAGTTAAAAAGAAAATATTAGAACACTGATTTTAAATTTAAACACTACATAACATTACCGATGTTTACATGTTTACATATGTCACGTCAAATAATCTTATTTGGATAAGTACACTTGGAGAATCCAAATCGCAACAACATATTTTTTAAGACTTGACGATCGTTTCACTAACAAGATAAGAAGCTGGGCAAAAACAAACAAAAACTTTGTCTGCTTACCATTTGAACAACGAATCACAAGGGGGCTCGAGAGCATTCTCTAAGCAATCTTATTTTCAGCCAACTTTTTCGACACAAGTAGTTTAAAAAATGTTAGGTAATAGAAAAGAAGTGATATAGCCACTGAAATGTCAGGTATCTATTAAATAAGTTGTAAAGATTGTAATTTTAAATATGTTGGGCAAAGTAAAAGAATCATTAAAACCAGATTTAAAGAAAATGTAACACAGCTGAAGTACAGTACTATAGACAAGTCATGCGTGGCCCCACATATTTCGGGGAATAATCACCATAGATAAAGAATAAAAGTCTGGACGCAGCAAGTGCGTAATGGAAGTGAATTTTCATAAAAATGTGTTTAATAGCAAATATGTCTCTTTAATGCCAGCATGCATCAATTTGGTCACCGGTACAACCTATATAGTAAAAAATGTCCAACATTTTATCAAAATAACTTATTGTTTGAAAATGTACAAACATTTTCCGAAAATAAACTTAAAATATTGCCGACAAAACTCGTTTCCTAGCCGACGAACCTTAGGTTAATAGCCAATTGAGTTACTGAATTTTGAAGCATTTAATTAAAATTCGCTACCAAAATGCACTTACTGCGTCTAGATTTTTTTTTACAAACATGCATCATTTTGATGAAAAATGCAAAAATGCAATACGGAATGTTCAAAAAAAAATGTAGGTAACACCAACGACTTATGAGCCTCCCTGTGATTGTCAAAATAACTTTATAGGATGCAGCTCAAGTACCCTATATGTAACGTATGCAATGTTTTCTCGTATCTTGCATAATAACAATTATATTGAGCTTTACCGTAGAAATGCCTCATATATATATATATATATATATATATATATATATATATATATATATATATATATATATATATATATATATATATATATATATATATATATATATATATGAGGCATTTCTACGGTAAAGCTCAATATATATATATATATATATATATATATATATATATATATATATATATATATATATATATATATATATATGTATATATAAGCAGAAAGTAAACCCGGATATGGATTCTAGGGGGCCTAGTTTGCGCCCATTTGAAGAAACCTTTTCAGAATTCAAAAGTCGCGGTCTCCTCTTTAATGAATTTTTTCTACGAAAATTAGCTAAAAACTATAGACCGATAAACCATAAACTTAACTAAAACTACTGACAAAGCATCGGAAAAGGGGTCTATTTGAAATAAATTTTCTGGAAATATTTTAGTAAAATGAAGGGCTATGGTGGTTGAAGCTGAATCTTAAGGGTTTGCTGAACACTCTTTATAAAATCCGTATTTCTTTCAGGTTCATTGCCTAAATGTTGCCAATTTTGCCGTTTCAAATGGTGACTTTGACGCTTTGAAGAAAGCCCGAAGTTTTTTTCCTCAAATGCCTATAACTTTTTCGTGTTTAAACCTACAGACCTAAATTTTGGTATATGGTTTACCCTTGATAATACAAAGACGCGTACCAAATCCGGTTGGCCTTACTTTATTATTTCCGGAGATATGTTTTTTCTCGAAAGAAAACACAAAATTTTCCGGGAAAACTTACGCCAGTTTTCCTGGCTAACGAACTTTTCCAAGCCACTTACAAAGGGAAGGTACTCAGAAAATTTGACCAAAAAGGGCCCATCATTTTTTAAGTTATCGGTGTGATATATATATATAAATTGAAACTGACCCTGGATATGGGTCTAGGAGGCCTAGTTCGCGTTCGTTTGAGGAAATTTTTCCTAAATTCAAAAGTCGGGGTCTCCTCGTTAGTGAATTTAATATATATATATATATATATATATATATATATATATATATATATATATATATATATATATATATATATATATATATATATATATATAAAAGAAGCACTTGTAAAGCCACGGGAAAAGTCTACGACTGTATGAAGTATGGAACGGTTTCAAGAAGTTAGTTCAAGAACAAACAACCAGATATGCTATTCAAATTGAAATAAGTTTTAAAAGTTTTTCTTCTTTATTAAATTATTTTTTTACAAAAACTCGCTAAAAATTCAACGGAATAACAACAATCTGATCAGATAACGGTAAAGTGAAAGGAGACTGAAAAAAATCTTAAAAACTGAAGTCAGTAACTACATGAGGAGTTCTACCTCATGTAGAACTCGACTATCGGATGTACAGGACTTAGCCGACTCGCACACGCTCGACATGACAGACTAGCAGGTATATTCATTCGGTAGTATGTTAATTGCATAAGGTATTTTCTATTTACACCAAAAATTTTTATTTACAATGGATTTTTTGCTCATATGTGAACGAAATGAGGGAAAATAACAACTTAGACGCAGACCTAGGAGCTTGTCAGTCATTTCGTATTTCATTTCAGATTTTTCACTCACGTTCGTACTCCTACCATAATCATCAGTTTTGACGTTTTAACTTTGTTTCATTAGATTTAATTAATTAAAAGTTAATTTACCTCTAACTTTTTTGTATTTTAACATAGATATCTGAATTTTGGTACATAGGATACCCTTTATAACAAAAACCATCGTTGGTTGCCCTTACTTTGTTGCTTTAGGATATATAAATGTTTTTCAAAAGAAAACAAAATTTTTCGGGAAAACTTGGGCTGATTCTCCTGGTTAACGAACTTATCCAAGCAAAAACTGTCAAATCTGATAAAAACTCCCAAGGATACGATTCCAAACGGATCCCACGGAGTTTACAAAATTCCTTGTTCCGACTGTTCCCGAACTTATGTAGGACAAACAAATAGACGCATCCACAATAGAATATATGAACACACCCTCGTAGTTAAAAAATCCGACCCCTCATCGGCGCTGGTCACGCATCATATTCATACAGGACACCAAATAGACTTCGATAATGCCAAAACAATAGCACCGGTTTACAACTTCAAAACGAGAATTATCCTCGAATCAATCGAGATCGAAAAACGTCTCGATTGTTTAAATAAGAGAGATGATGGTGTTCGCCTTCCAATTACTTAGAAACCTATTATTAAAAACATACAAAAAGAAAATAAATTCAATAGACAATTTCTGTGCCCCATTATCTGTTTCAATAAATGCCGGTAATCTTAATCCTTTAAGTACCGTGACCGAAGCCCCTGACTTAATTTACCGTGACCCGACGACTACTTTCACTGATAACGAAGCAGGTAGACGGAACGATACATACAATACAAAACTTGCAACGAACTGCCAGATCTCCCTGAAGCCTAGATTTGAACACACTGAGACCTTGGAGACGATCTCCAGCGAAACTTGGGGAGTAGGCAGATTAAGACCCGGTAATCGAGCCACAACAACCCAACCCACCTTTGTCCACCGTTTCAAGGAGTAAGCAGATTGAAGCCCTAGAGTGTCCTTATATTTCCTTTACCCCTTGAAAATGGCTCCAAAACAGGAGCCGAAACGTCAAGTTTTAATAAATTCTGGACGCGGTTCAACCCGAGAACCAAGTATATCTCATATATATATATATATATATATATATATATATATATATATATATATATATATATATATATATATATATATATATATATATATATATATATATATATATATATATTTGTGTGTGTGTGTGTGTGTATGTATATACAAACCTATAAAAAATCAAACTTACCATGGCTTTGTGTTCTAGGGGATTTGAATTGCACTCATTTGTACAAATGTTTGCAAAGCCTCAGCATCGATACCTCTCTATTAGCGATTAAAAAAAATCGTTAAAATAGAAGACCTTACTTTTGGGATCATCCTCGTAAGAAATGATAATTAAGAGTTGTATATACTAATCTAATATTATATTAACTCAATTTTGTAAATAATGTGTTAATACATATTTCAACAGCTCATCTAGACCACAGTAAACGAGTGGAAGAACGAGTTATATGTGAATAAATTTTAATTTTTAATATGTTAGCACAACAAAATACTAACAGTCAAATGAACCAATGTCTGTAAGTCGACTTGTGTACGATATATATTGACAATCGAATTTTATCTTATTAATTTAAAATAGAACATGTATATCAGTTAATATCTCAATTCAATTATTATTGACGTAATCTATGGGTTCTTAATTATCTAAATGAATATAATATGATACATTATCAGGTTTTATCGCTCTGAAACAACAAATTCATTTTTATATTACATTATTTAAAATTATGCAGAAATTTAGGTTTAGTTGTTTTCCTGTGTTTTTCAAAAAAAAATAATTAAAGCTGACCGTGTAGACAATTGTATACAAAACAAACTACTCGAAATTATTATGGCATATTCATGAAAAGCTTACAAATAACGAACTAAACCTAAAAAAGTTTGTAAGCTGCAAGTGCTTTATGGTAGCGAATTTTTATTTGAATGTTTTTAATGGCAAATATGTCTTTTTTTAATGAAAGCAAGCATCAAATTTGGCTAAATATTTTTTACACAAGATTAAAACCTTATTTTCGACGAAATTCGTTTAAAAAATGTTCCATTAATTGAATAACTTTTCATAACAAAATTCTCAACAAATGTTTCTTCAAAGAAAATTCATTTATAAGAAAATTCGCTATTAAACGAACATTTTGGACAAGAAAATTCGCAATTAACAATAAATTAAATAAATTAAAAAAAAAAACCTGGTCCGATTTTCTTGGCCAAAGAACCATTTCAACTTATTTACTCACCTACCAAAATATAATTTTCCACAAAAACTTTTTCGACGACACTTACGCCCTCGTGGTGTGTTGTTGAAATATAATAAATGGTAAGTATGAAGAAGTATTTTCCATGTAAATAGCGTTACTTATATTTTATAGTCACTACACCTACTGCCATCGCAAATAACAACTTATTATTATTGTTAATTGTATATTATTATTATTATTATTTGCATTTCTATTGCCCGTTTTAAGTGGTCGATTGGTCCCAACCGAGACTTTTAGTTTGTTTATAATAATTTTCGACCTAAACGTGGGTTTTTTGCGCTGATTTTAATTTTTTTAAAAGTTTTGTTATGGCCATGGCTGACCATGGCTATATTAGAACCTAGTGGGCCCAATTTGCTCATTTGGAAAAAATTACAAGTAATACAATTACTGTTATCTCTACCAGTGAATTTTGAACAAAAATTAAATAAAAAATCTTCAGTTTTTTTACTGACAAAATATGTTTATTTATTATTAATAAAAAACATAATTCTGTCTATGATTAACCGGATGGATGTATGAAATATGAAGGTTGAAGACTGTGAGGAGTCCACGGCACCACACTACACAGGAGGGACATAAAGGGGAAGAAAGACGCGGAGAGAGAGATATAGCAGTGATGGCTGCCATCGCCCCCCTGGGTTTTTGACAGATTTATTGCGAGTTTTGTGTAGTCTTAATATGACTTATGGACAGAACCAAATATAATCCAACGCCACGTTATTTAGTCGCCCTGCCATGTCTCTCCTCTGATCTGATGCGATGCGGTGTGATGCGCTTCTCCGGATTCAACAGAACAGAGAGAGATCATAGCAGCGTGAAACCTGAATACATTCTCAGCTGCTGTTCAACATTGATACCACGACTTTATACTTATGTATCTGTAACTATAAACATATAAGAGGATATATGTAAATATGTCCCACACTGTGTACCAGTTATTCCCCGGAATATATATATATATATATATATATATATATATATATATATATATATATATATATATATATATATATATATATATATATATATACATATATAAATTTAATCCGCCCTGAGAAAACCCACTATTTACTAATTAGTGAATTTTCGTAGAAAAAATTAACTAATGGGGAGATCCCGACTTTTGAATTTTGAAAATTTGTATCACACCGATAACTCAAAAAATAATGGGCCAATTTTGATAATATTTGGCACGTATCTTCCTTTTGTAAATGGCTTGGATAAGTTCGTTAGTCAGGAAAATCGGACAAGGTTTTGCGGCAAAATTTTGAGTTTTCATTCGAAACAAAAATTATATCTCCGGAATTAACAGAGTACCGGACAGGAAATTTGGTACACTGGTTTATATCATTATAGGTAAGCTACCTACCAAAATTTAGCTCTGTAGGTTAAAGGACAACAAAGTTACAGGTATTTAAAGAAAAATAAATTTGGGTTTTCCCCAAAACGTCAAAGTCGCGATTTAAAACGTCAAAATTGTTAATATTTAGGAAATGATCCTGAAACTAATATGATCTATGGAAGGAAAATGTCTCAAGAATAATGTTTTACAAAACCTGAACTCTTAGTTTCAATCGTCATTGTCCTTCAATTTACTAAAATATTCGCAGAAAATTCATTTCAAATAGACCCTTTCTCTGATGCTTTAGCAGTAGTGTTGGCTATAGAGTTTATCGTTTAATGGCATATCATTTTTGTCGAATTTTCGTAAAAAATCATTAAAGCGCAATATATCCGTTATTATGCAAGTTACGAAAAAAAGTTGTATACATTAATTATAGAGTGTCTTGAGCTACATCTTAAAAAATATTTTCACAACTACAGGCTGGCCCATAAGTCATTGTTGATTCAAATGGTCGTTTTTTTTTAGTGAATTTTTTTAATCGAACACGCCCTATGTTATTGCATTTTTGCATTTTCCATCGAAATATAATATATCGTTGTAAGAAAAGAAATTCGGGACGCAGCAGGTGCATTATGGTTGCGAATTTTCATTAAATGCTTCAAATTTTGAATCAATTTGCTATTAACCTATAAGGTTGACCAGAAAACCAGTTTTTTCGGGAACAATCTAAGTTTACTTTCGGAAATTTTTTTAGATTTTCAAACAATAAAGTTATTTTGAAAAAACATGGCCCATTGTTCTAATATATAGATTATACTGGTAACCAAATTTGATGCCTGCTTTCTTAAAAAAACATATTTGCTATTAAAAACATTGTTATGAAAATTCATTACCCTAACGCACTTGCTGCGTCCAGAGTTTTTTAATTAATGAATTTGATATTTGATGTTACAATAGCATAAAGTTGAGATAAACTTTTTTTAAGTGGTTTTCTAGTGTTTGATACTAAATTTGATGGTCAAAGGTGTTAAATTCTAACTAATAATAATACTACTTTAATACTAATTAGAGAGTAGTAATAAAAGTTGCTTGTTCAGTTTGAAATGTGTCCACGTGTAGTATCTCTAACGGTTTTGATGGTGTGGGCGTGTGTTCCAACGCAATTTGTACCGGGTTCCTATTATATTATATATATATATATATATATATATATATATATATATATATATATATATATATATATATATATATATATATATTTTTATATTTCAACAACACACCACGAAAGCTTACAGCCTAAATACTATCGTACCGTGGGTATCGACAAGGAGGAAAGAGGCAACTTGTTAATTCTGGACTTGAAGGTTTGGAGGTTCGGAGGAGAAGAAAAAACATGTACCGACAAGGAATTCCACAACTTGGAAGTCCTCGGAACAAAGGAGCGCGCATAACATTTTTCAGATAATATCGAATACAGCACTAAATTAAATAAATTCACCTGCTGTTTCACTCCTTTTTTATTTTCATATTACATATATAAACACAAGAAAAGTAAGTATAATAAAGGGGGTCCTCAATTAACATTGGTGCTACACAAACTTCAAAGTAGAAAAGACATTTATATAGTGTCTGTGTGCCCACAAAAATTAGTAAAATACATTTACAAAATCTAATAAAAAACAACAGTTTTACGATATTATTTAAAATAAACCAATAGGCATACGTTTCGTAGTTAAAATAGATTTATAAAATCTAATAAAAAACAACATATTATTTTAAATAAATCAATAGGCATACGTTTCGTGGTTATTCCGAAATTCGCGGTTATATGAATCTAGATTTTGTCCAAGGATACACTGAAATCCGGTCGCCGCCGAAAACAAGCACCTTGTAAATTAAGCTCGATAGGCTTGGACGGTTAACAAACGTAGCTATGTCTAATTTTAAGCGGGAGACTGTACCTGTTTAAAACGTACAATATGATAAATACAGAAATAAGCTTTAAAGTGGCATTTACTAAAAAAATATTGACCAACTAACTTGCGAAATCATGGATAATAAAAATGGTGAATCTAGTAATTTATTTATCAGTATCATTCTCATTTTGTGAGCAGATTTTGATACTTGCAAAGAACATTGTCGCATGCTAAAATTTAGCGCTTTGGAAAGCAAACATCGTCCCGGTATTATAAAAGAAATGGGCCAAGTCTGACAATTTACAAAATTGCTGGTTTGTTGTACACATGTCTCCATCTATAACATTTTGTGTTAACTAGAGCTGTCGTGACAAAATACTACCTGGTTAGACAAGTACAATTTGGAGAACCCGATTAATCACAATATATTTTTCAGACCTAACGATTGTTTCGATAACAAAGTTATCGCCATCAGAAGGATGAATAGAAAACTAATCGACTAAAATATATAACTACTATTTGTAGGTTAATTGACAAACAATTGCGACACTGAAAATCCCTATAATTAAGATTCCATTGCCTGCCTTTGTAAAACCGCTTGTGGTTATTAAATAAATATGCCTTATAAGAAAGAGACGCTCATTATTCAATTAAAAATTCCAATAACGAACTATACATGACCGGACCTGCTCTGTTCATTAAAACATGTTTGTACAAATTTCTAACTCTATATATATATATATATATATATATATATATATATATATATATATATATATATATATATATATATATATATATATATATATATATATATATTGAGTACTGATAAATACAAACTGGAGAACACTATTCATGACAATACAGTTTTCAGACTTGACGATCGTTTTGCTTACAAAGTTAGCGTCATCGGAGGGATGAATAAACTAAACAAATGAAAGCTAGAACTACTATTTATATGTTACTTGAAAAGTAATTACGAACGGCGTTCTCTAAGAAGGTATACAGACCAACCCTCACCACCACCAAATGTTTTAGAAACATCATGTAGCTAAAGAAAATCCAACTTAATAAAAAATTTCAGGCATTCGCGACAGTTCGAGGCCTACGAAAGCATATATATATATATATATATATATATATATATATATATATATATATATATATATATATATATATATATATATATATAGGGTGGCGCATTGAAAACGAAACAGAGAGATTTGCGTCCAGAGAAACATTTTTTAAGAAACGATAAAACACGTCAATTTTAATACTGAGGGGGACATGTTTTGACATAAAACTCAACTTTGTCACCTCAACCCCTTAAGGGTGGTGATAACAACCCTTATATTTTAAATAGGGAACATGAGTCATCATTTGAAAGCTCTTTCTCTTCTGAATTCAGCACACTAATTTTTTTGGAAGTTTTATCAACTCGTTTAAAAATTATTCACAGTTGAAGACGCAAAAACGCATTTCACTCATTCCGGTAAGAGATGTGCTGATAGTCAATGTTTTGTTGGTTTGTAAACAAAAAATTGACTATCAGAACATTTCTTATCGGAATGAGAGAAATGCGGTTTATTATTCAGTTTATCGGTCGGTTTGATACTTGACAGTACTACCGCAAATTAATTTCACAATGGTGTATTCTGTAGAAGAAAGAGTTGAAATAATTACTCTTGTTTTCAAAAACGATCACTGTGCCAACCGTATCGCAAATTTGTTTAATGAACGACATCCGAACAGACATGTTAACAGAAAATACATTTTGGAGTTGTTTGCAAAGTTTCGACAAAGTTGTTCAGTAGCCGCCAAAAAACGGGATCCTGAGCGTTAATTTCCGGTTAGAACTGAGACTACTGAGATTGAAGTTTTAGGACAATTGCTGCAGAGCCAACTTTGAGGGCGAGAAAATTGGTTACTGTTCCAAACATCAAAAGAAGAACTATTCAGCGAATATTGAAGCATCATAAATTTCACCCGTATAAAATTCATCTTGTACAATAACTGAATGAAGATGATTTTGATCGACGGCTCGAGTTTTATGAAGTTATGACTGCACGATATATAGCTGATAACGGGAAATTTCTGTTCAATATCTGTTTTTCAGACGAGTGTACGTTTTTATTAAACTCTACAGTCAATCGTCATAATTGTCGTTATTGGGCAGATAATAATCCAAGAAATTTTCACGAAGTCCACACTCAAACTCCACAGAAATTGAATGTCTGGACTGGCCTTTTTAGAGACCGTTTATTCAGACCAATTTTTCTTAATGGCAATTTGAGTGGCGAAACGTATTTGGAGTTACTCGAAGATATCGATTACCTCTACTAATTGACATTGTTGAAAATGATGATCGCTATCAAGAAAATCAATTAGTGTTTCAACAAGATGGAGCTTCTCCGTATTTTTCACAACATGTTAGGGGGTTTTTGAACAGAGAATTTCCAGGACAATGGACTGGGCGTAGAGGTGCTATTGAGTGGCCCTCGAGATCACCGTATTTAACTAATTTAGACTTCTTTCTATGGGGCTATTTAAAGAGTAGAATTTACGCAACAGAACCGGAGTCTCTGGAAGAATTACGACAGCGCATTGTTGAAGAATGCCGTCTAATAACTCCACAAATGCTCCAGAATGTCAGAGCTCGTTTTGAACAAAATTTGTACTTTTTTATGGAAGCTGGTGGTCAACAATTGAAACACTTACTTAACTGAATAAACATTTTTGAACGTTTGGTTTTGTTTTTTAGTTTTTTAACGAAAAATTGACTAATTAGTGCATTTCTTATCACAATGAATGAAATACCTTCTTCCAATTTCAACTATGAATAATTTTTTAACGAGTTAATAAAACTTCAAAAAAAATTTGTGTGCTGAATTGAGAAAAGAAGGAGCTTTCAATTGATGTAACACCCGACCCATGTTCCCTATTTAAAATATAAGGGTTGTTGTCACAACCCTTAAGGTGCTGATGTGACAAAGTTGAGTTTTAGGTCAAAACATGTCCCCCTCAATATTAAAATTAGCGTGTTTTAGCGTTTCTTAAAAAAATTTCTCTGGACGCAAATCGGTCTGTTTCGTTTTCAGTGCGCCACCCTATATATATATATATATATATATATATATATATATATATATATATATATATATATATATATATATATATATATATATATATATATATATATATGCTTTCGTAGGCCTCGAACTGTCGCGAATGCCTGAAATTTTTGATTAACTTGGATTTTCTTTAGCCACATGATGTTTCTAAAACATTTGGTGGTGGTGAGGGTTTGTCTGTATACCTTCGTAGAGAACGCTGTTCGTAATTACTTTTCAACTAACATATAAATAGTAGTTCTAGCTTTCATTTGTTGAGTTTATTTATCCCTCTGATGACGCTAACTCTGTAAGCAAAACGATCGTCAGGTCTGAAAACTGCATTGTCATGAATTGTGTTCTCCAGTTTGTATTTATCAGTGCTCATCATAGGTTACACAGTCTTCCCTCATTTGCATTAAAAACATTGTTTCCTTAGTATTGAAACAACTTTTCAGGAGACATAAATTAAACATGTCACCCAACTGGACTGTTAGCTTAGTGTTACCAGTTTTGCCTTCAAAGTTCATATTTAAAAAGGTAGGAAACACCGGGAAAATTTATAATTTCCAAACAAAATAAAAAGGCTCATCCATAGAATAAACGGTAACTAACAGTAACAGCAAAAGTCAGGCGACACTGCCACAGATAAAATAACGTAAAACATGCTCATACAAAACATGTTTCAAAGTTTATTCTCTGTCCCTCCTTTTGATGTAATCCCATTCAAAAGTGATTTATTTTGACAGTTCCGTGCTTGCTGTTCGTCAGATAACATCTGCTTGTGTCAGCGGATGTACGAAAACTATTTTATATACGGGGCAGAAAGTGGAATATATATTGTGAAAACGGGCCCCGCATATTCGCTGATTCCTTCAGATTATCTTAATTAACTGTTTAATTAATCCGTAATGAATATTCACACGTCATTTTGCATGTTAAAGAAAACAGTAGTTCATAATATATAACGTAATAACAAGAAGTTATATAGCTGTGGCAGCTTTCTCTTGAATAATGCTCTTAAGAAATTATTATCGAAACATAAGTCTTGGAATTTGCGAGACGTCATATGTGAGATCATATTTCAAGTAAGATCCGTGACATGTCTTGGAAGTAGGACTCTAGATGCAGTGAAGAATTCTTGCAAAAGAATAACTATACAGCGTGTTCAGCTGAGAGTTTACACGATGCATATTTCAGGAACCACAGAATATTTTTCCTGAAATTTTGTAGGCGTAGTAAACATTATTCGTGGCTATTTAAACAAAATATTTTGATAGTTCTGCTGCTTCCAGTTGAACCAGAAGCTACATTTTTAGTGAATTTTTATTTAAAAAATTCACTAATAGAGAGGTATCGATGGTGAGACTTTGCAAAAATTATTTCAAATGACCACGAATTAGGACCCCTAGAACCCATATCCGGGGTCAGTTTGAATGTTTATATGTTTATATATATATATATATATATATATATATATATATATATATATATATATATATATATATATATATATATATATATATATGTATCCATCTGATAACTCAAAAAATAATTAACCGATTTAGATGAAACTCGGCAAGTGCCTTTCTTTTATTAATGGCTTGGATGAGTTCGTTGGCCAGGAAAATCGGACGGGGTTTTCCGGAAAAATTTTGAGTTTTCTTTCAAAAAAAATTTTTTTCCCGAAAATTTCGATAAAATTTGGTCTACATATTGCTTTGGGAAATACCTAACTATGTGCCAAAATTCAGCTTTCTAGGGTTACAGAAAATTGAGCTATTAAAATTTGAAACATTTATGTTTAAATCATAAGTATGTGGTTGCTGTTGGTTAGTCAATGCTTCTCTTATTGACATTGACTCATGAAATTCATTTTTAAGTTTCAGAGAAATGTCAATAATAATGAATTCACTGATTGTTAATCATTGGAAGCATTTACGATTATATATAACCCTATTGTAATTTATTATCATTTATCACCTCTGTAGTATAATTATTTTTTTCCTTACAACTCGCAGCGTTTTTAGTCAATTGTTGTTATTAATAGTCAATAGTTTCTTTCCGAATACACACAGCTTCCATTGACTTCTGCTTCTGCCGCTGTTACAGTCCTTTTATTTAGAGGTAGAGTTGTAACCACTCATACCGCCAGTGTTTTTTAACCACGTGGCTGGGGGACTGACCGAATTCATTCCCAGTTGTTGTTGATTTACTCATATTCTCTTAATATGTTTGAAGATGTGGTGTCTACTTCATTCCAAGTCACTATTAACCGACTATTTATGAAATCAAATAAGTAAATTAAATCGATTGTCATAAAATATGTAGTATATTAAGACAAGGGAGAAATAAATAAAACATATATAACTGTGCACATTTTGATTATATTTTAGGGTGCTTGAGAGAGGTATTGTCACAGCATAATATCTTATTAAAGTTCATTTGTAAATAGGTTTAATTTTTATATGTTTATATATATATATATATATATATATATATATATATATATATATATATATATATATATATATATATATATATATATATATATATATATATATGATAACTCAAAAAATAATTAACCGATTTCGATGAAACTTGGCAAGTGCCTGTTTTTTATTAATGGCTTGGATGAGTTCGTTATTCAGAAAAATCAGACGGGGTTTTCCGGAGAAATTTTGAGTTTTCTTTCGAAAAAAAATTTTTCTCCGAAAGTAACAAAGCTGTTTAAATGAAATTTACTATATATGTTGCGTCAGGAGAGATCTTACTACGTACCAAAATTCAACTTTCTAAGCTTAGAAAAAATTGAGTTATTAAAATTTTAAATTTTCTTTCTAAAAAAATTTTTTTCTCCGAAAATTACAAAGTTATTTTAATGAAATTTTGTGGATATCTTGCCTTAGGAAAGACCTTACTACGTATTAAAATTAAACTCTCTAAGTTTATAGAAAATTGAGTTATTTAAATTTGAAGCATTTAATAAAAATTCACTACCATAACGCACTTGCTGCGTCCCGAGTTTTTTACAACTGCAATCGATAGCCTCTAGAATTTTAAGTTCATGCAACATATACGTGTGGCCCATTGAAGATGGAAATACCCCTGTAAATTTGTATTTATAATTCAATTTTGTTGAGCAAAAGATCAAAAGATATAAGATAGAAAACTTTTAAAATTCTATAAAAATTGTTCTCTGTCTGATAGGTAATGGACTTTTCCTTTACGTGATAGTAAAGAATTTTATCACGCCCGAGGAGGTACCACCCCTTACATCAAGTTCTGGTGTATGAGTTGGTTTCCCTTATAAACAAAAGGGCTTCTTCTTGTACAAAAGATTCCGGAGATAAAATACCCCTCAATTCAGATCTCCGGGAAATGGGTGTGCAGGGGGCGCTGGCATCACGATTTAACATATCTTTTCGAATATATGTGGCCTAAATTCTAACCTGAACTCTGTCCACCGTTTCCTCCAAGCTAATAGTCCCCAACTCTTCTTCCTCACCGAAACCCAAATCAGTGCCAAAAGAGCCACTAATCACCTAAATTTTCAGGGTATGAGCTCCTTACTTCCTTTAGATTGCATGGAGGTGTGTGCGCATACGTCCGTAGCAATCTATCCTGCACCAGACTCCCTAATTTGGAAGCTGGAAGAAAAGACATAATTTGGATGAAACTCTCTCTCAGGGCTGCAACTAAATTCATCTGTTGCATTTACCGGTCACCTTCTGAAAACCGACCATCTGATTTCTGAATATCTTTCCTCCGAGGTCACTATTCTTGGTGACTTCAATGACCATAATAAGGAATGGTTAGGATCTTCAAAAACCAATCCACAAGGGAGAGCAGCGGAGGCCTTTGCAGTCAGCAATTCTTTAGCCAATATGGTTCAGCAACCTACTTACTTTCCTCGCATCCCAACACACAGCTCAAAGCCCTTGGATCTCCTTTTTACTACAAAACCTAAATACTATAAAATATCAGCCACTGCCTCCCTTGGTCGCTCAGACCGGTCACCTTCTGACAACAACTTTGTCCAGCTTTTCGACTACCTTCCTGAAAGAAAAAAACCGACCATCTGATTTCTGAATATCCTTCCTCCGAGGTCACTATTCTTGGTGACTTCAATGTCCATAATAAGGAATTGCTGGATCTTCAAAAATCGATCCACAAGGCGAAAGTGAGACAAGTAGTGCTGAGTTTCCTACTAAAAGTACAGTTGTGCAAGAACAGACCGAAGAACCTAAGAAGAAAGTTAGTCTTACAAAACATTCTGATACCGATGGGAGAAAGAAATGACTTTGATGGGCATCTGTTTTGGCCGAGTCCTATTAATAAGGCATCAAGTAAATCAAACAAAAGCGTAAAAGAAAAACAGCCTGCTGCCATTGCATCCGAAGAATTCAGGCGATATTTAAAAAGGAAGGCCGAAGAAACAGAAAAATCAGAAGCAGCAAAGTTAAAGAAAAAAGAGAAAAGAGTTAAACAAGTAACAGAAAGGAAAAAGCTAAAAAGGGTGTAAAAAATTGCAGACCTTTAAAGACAAAAGAATTACCGGATAATACAAGGAATGCCAAATCAGAAAATGCGAATCCAACAAAGAAAATGTGTGCAGAGATTGACACAGAACTGAATAGTGATACTGAGGATGAGGACCTTAAAAACATCGGCTGTGACGTTTGTCCGCGCTGGTATCACCTGAAGTGCACTAACTTTAGAGGCTTGCCATATTTTCAAGTTGCCGATGAAAACTTCATTTGTCCTTTTTGTTAGACGAGTTTTTTTTTACTTCAAACACACCACAGCCGAAATACTACCGTACCGTGGGTGTCGACAAGGAGGAAAGAGGCAACTTGTTAATTCTGGACTTGAAGATTTGGAGGTTCGGGGGAGAAGGAAAAACATGTGCCGGCAAGGAATTCCACAACTTGGAAGTCCTCGGGACAAAACAGCGGGCATAACAAGATGTTCTATGTCTGGTGACCTGGACAGTAAAAGGCTGCATTCGCTCTGTTCCCCTGGTAAATCTGTTGGGGGCAGCAGGTGGAGGAACTATGGAAGAAAGCTCCTCTGAGCAGTGCCCGTGCAGATATCTATAAAAGAGAGAGAGAGAGAGAGGTCACCAACGGCACGTCGGTGGGCAAGTGATGGCAGCCTTTGGGTTCGGGTAGGGTCACCGATGAGACGTATAGCTCTCTTCTGAATAGAGTCCAGGATAGCGAGTGTAGAAGCGGCAGCAGCACACCAGATGTGGGAGCAATATTCGAGGTTTGGTCTTATTTGTGAAGTGAGGAAACCTAATTTCTTAGCAGCCGCTTCTGCAATTGATGTGACATGTTGGTGCCAATTGAGATTTCGATCCACAGAGATGCCAACAAGTGAAAAGGACTCATTACTTTGAATAACTTGGTTGTTTATTGTGATGGGTCTAGGGCTGGTGTATCTCTTATGAGAAAGAAAGCAAGACTGTGATTTGGTGGGGTTGAATTGTACAAGATTTCTACTTCCCCAGTCTAATATTTTTTGGAGATCCACGGAGATACAATCCTCCATGAATCTGCGATCCTCATCTAGTTGGGCTAAAGAGACAGGCTTAGAATATTGTATATTGGAGTGGAGGGTGCTGTCGTCCGCGTAACTGTGAACTGGGTTGTATGTGCTAGAGAGAAGGTCATTGATGTGGAGGAGAAACAAAGTAGGGGCTAAAGCTGAACCTTGAGGAACTCCTGCATTAATTGGATACAGTTTAGATGAATGTCCATCCACGACAACAGAAATGCTCCGGTTGGAGAGGAAATTTGCTGTCCACGTACAGAGTTTTGGTGGTAGGCCATAGGCCGGTAGTTTATTAAGCAGAGCTGCGTGCCAGACCTGGTCGAATGATTTGGATATATCTAGAGCGACAATCTGGGATTCACCGTGTAGTTCCATAGACTTGTTCCAAGAATGGGTGACAAAGGAAAGGAGGTCGGCAGTTAATCTGCGCTGACGGAATCCATACTGCCTGTCGTGGATTAGACTGTGTTTTTCAAGAAATTTTAGTAATTCGGTGTTTATATACTTTTCCATCACTGACTAAAAGGAGAGAAATGGGCCTGTAGTTGCTAGGAAGCGCTTTCGATCCTTTCTTGGGGACGGGTTGTACTCGAGCAGTTTTCCAGTAACTAGGGAATATGCCTCTATTGTAAGATGTCTGAAACAGACGAGTCAAGACAGGAGCAAGTTCTGGTGCGCATCTTTTGAGAACAATTGCTGGGATCTCGTCAAGGCCAGAGGCTTTCCTGGTATTAAGAGAAGAGAGCACCTTTCGTACCTGTCTAGTTTTGAAAATGATATCCGTCATTTTATGCGCGACATTGAGGACTGTTGGTGGTTGAACATTTGGAGGTGGGTTGAGAGTAGAATTGCCGGCGAACAACGAGGCAAAAAGTTCAGCCTTGCCCAGGGCGGTAGAAACAATTTCATCGCCTGAGACAAGAGGTTGGAACGTGCTCTTGCCGAAATTATTCCCAATAGATTTAGCAAGAGTCGAGAAGGGTTTGCTGCCGCTGGAGCTTAACAGGACTTTGTTTTTGATGTGGTTATTAAACGAGTTTTTTGCCTCAGAAAGAATGTGGACACAGCGGTTTCTTGCGTCGTTAAATGCGTGACGGTTTTCTTGACTGGGATTGTGTAGAAGCTTTTTGTAAGCTTGGACCTTTTCAAGTCTGGCCTTGTCACAGGATTTAGAGAACCACTGCTTTTGAGTGGCTGCACAGGTTTTCTGTGTACGTGGAATAAATAATTCCATGCCAGCTTGGATACCCGCGCATACCGCTGTATTATATATATATATATATATATATATATATATATATATATATATATATATATATATATATATATATATATATATATATATATATATATATATATAATAGTATTTTCTGCATTAAAACCTGAAGAACTATTATTAATTTTTAGTTGCATTTTGTGTAAAATGAGTTTTACTTTTGATGTTTAATTTTATTATGAGAAGTATATGTTTTATTTAATACATTTTGTATAAACTTTCAGGTGGGTAGATTTCTACCTATATGCGGTTTTAATAATAAAAATTTTATATCAGGTACACACATATCTATTATGCTTTATTTGCTTGCCTAGGCTGACTACTGGAATGCAACTGGCTGATTACAGGTTGTTCAGTGGCCAACTACCGGAAAATATGACACTCCCTAGAATTGAAATTTTTATTTACCTTTACGACTTTCAGTAAGTATATTTATTTATTTTTTTGAAAAGTTGAATACTTAAGGTATTACATAATTTGACAGAAAACTTAAATACGATATTAATAACAGATCGGCTCTTACACTAAAGTGAAAAACAAAAATTTTAACAAAATGGAAAACCGACTTCACAAAAAAATATTCTAAAACAAAAAATGCACTAAAAAGTAAAAAATAATTGCGTATTCTTCTGTCTAAAACTTACAATCAACTTATTTTTTCCACTCAATGTACGATCAATGCATTTACCACACAATAATGTAGGTACCCACTTAAACTTAACCTCTAACTCCACACATACCTATGACTAACAGACAATTATCAAAATATTTATTTAGAGTTCACCTAAGCAGAAAGTTTTAAATATATGTGTAGACTGCTTAAAAGACAATCAAATTATTAGGATCATATAATGTAAAATTATTGTTATTTTTGGAGTGGGTGTCACCCAAGGAAATACGACAATATACCTTACATTAATAATACGAGAATACCTTATGAAATCTATTTTACAAATGAAATTTTATACAATATACTGTGACAATATCCTGGGACCTTGAAACGACAATATACCAGTACCTCATTAAACCTTTTTACAAACGAATTCGCGTACGCGTTTGCCTCGCTCACTCGGCTATACCCCTCCAACCATTCTTCCGGGCGCGCGCGCGCAATCGACCCGCCCGCGCTGCGTGCTGAGTCTATGTGTGTAAGCCAATATAGTAAGACATTTCAGGTTAAGTAGTTACAAACCCATCTTGTCTGACACCGACTCCAAAAATAACAATAATTTTACGCTATATGATCCTAATAATTTGATTGTCTTTTAAGCAGTCTACACATATATTTAAAACTTTCTGCTTAGGTGAACTCTAAATAAATATTTTGATAATTGTCTGTTAGTCATAGGTATGTGTGGAGTTAGAGGATAAGTTTAAGTGGGTACCTACATTCTTGCGTGGTACATGCATAGATCGTACATTGAGTGGAAAAAATAAGTTGATTGTAAGTTGTAGACAGAAGAATACGCAATTATTTTTTACTTTTTAGTGCAATTTTTGTTTTAGAATATTTTTTTGTGAAGTCGGTTTTCCATTTTGTTAAAATTTTTGTTTATTTCTTTATTTTTAGTGAATCTGAAGCTTTATATCTGATTTAATTAAACGGAAGCGCAACGGTGTGATCCACAATCATCATCAATGTAGTCGAAGTCAATTATATACGCATTATTAAGGATAACTTAAAAACTACTGGTTGGATCCTGATCATATTTATATGAGACCACACGAGAAGCACCAGCTTTCAAATAAAAAAAGAATCATCAAAATCGGTTCACCTAGAAAAAAGTTCTGAGGTAACACACAAGAACATTATCAATGTAGTCGAAGTCAATTAAATACGCATTATTAAGAATAAATTGTAAATTTTAAATACCGAAATTTTATAGCAAGAAATGTCAGTGTCAATAGGATTTTGATATGTTTCACTTTAATGATTTAACCAAATCGCATCAATTACAGCCACAAGTTTGTAACTTCTATGTAAGATGCACTGTATAATTTTATTGCATATAAATAAATAAATAAAATAAATAAATAAACTCAAAAACTACTAGTCAGATCCTGATCACATTTATATGGGACCACACGAGAAGCACCATCTTTCAAATAGAAAAAGAATAATCAAAATCGGTTCACCGAGAAAAAAGTTCTGAGGTAACACACATTAAAAAAACATACAGTGGAATTGAGAACCTCCTCCTTTTTTTGAAGTCGGTTAAAAAACATACAGTCGAATTGAGAACCCCCTCCTTCTTTTGAAGTCGGTTAAAAATGGTCTTAAGTGGCACAATCACCCTAATATGATTATAATAATTATTAAAAGGTATCTAAAATTGTCGCTAATTCATTCATTTTAGATAACACACTTACTCATTAAAAACCAGATTAGACCTACGGTTAGTCTAGACTGTAAACTAACGCTGGATAGGACCTGTTTAATAATATTTCAACTACAATACCACCACAAAGAGAAATGTGCGGAATCAACAAAAGAATCCCACATCATCATCACATAATTATCTATTTCTTAACGGTTTCAATAATTTCCAATTGAAAGTGACAGTTGTCAGTTTATTCTCAATCACATAATTTACGGCTTATAATATGGAAACCCTTAAAATGAACAAGTTATTCTCTTATAGCTCCACCCACTCAATCTAGAAGGCTGGCTTTACAACTCGATAAGTGGCGGCCTCTCGGTGCCGCTACAGAACCAACAACGTTTACTCTCTCAAACGTACCTGTTTAGCAATTAGCAAATAATTCATGAAATTGACAATCGCTCCAAATATATGCCAGGAATCACTTGCTAAATAAATAATTCGAATATAAATCCTTGAAAGAAGTAGTTGTATTATTGTTTTTTTCACTATTTGATGAGATTATTCGTCTAACAACACTGCATTAGGTAACTAGCCTCTGAATAAGTGCAATTTAATGATGGAAACATTGTTATTTTTATTTTCATAAACACAAACATTGTGATAATGCTACAAAAACTATTATAGAGGTCAATATTTACTGGCGGGAAGTTTTTTTAGGGTTTTATATTGCTTTCAAATAGTACGGTAGACTGATGTAAACTTTGAGGTTAAGTAGTAACACGATGTAACATTTTACTTGGTATTATTAAAAATCAGGCTTTAATTTATAATGTAATGAAGGCAACACATGTAATATATCAATATATAAGACTTACCGGGTTTTACTGGAAGTTAGGAAGGTCTATCTATGTAAAATCGTTGAAAACTGCAGTGCACATTCGAGTTTGACTTTGTATCACATCACTCTACAACGTTGCCAATGTTTCTTAAAAGGTTAGGAAGTTATAGCTCAAATATAAGCGTTGTATCCAGATCCAGGGTTGTCGGATTCTCAATACTTGTTTGATTCTTTGAGTAATGTTACAAAAATCAAATCAAGTCCATTAAAAAAAAATTATCTCATGTTTCTAGTTAGGTAGCTGCCATTTTTAAATAAATTAATTTAGGAAGAAATCAAAAAAAGGATTATATTGACATTACAATACATGGATTCCATTACAAAGCATACTTTGTATTCTGATTTGATAATATCCAATGTTCGGGACGCAGCAAGTGCGTTATGGTAGCCAATTTTCATTAAATGCTTCAAATTTGAATAGCTCAAGTTGAATTTTCGTACGTAGCCTTTCCCAGGGCAATATATCTACCAAATTCCATCAAAATTTTTTGAGTTACAATTTTTTTTCGGAAAAATTTAGTCTGATCGGGCTAGCGAACGAACTCATCCAAGCTATTAATAAAAGAAAGGTAGGACTTGCCGAGTTTAATCAAAATCGGTGAATTACTTTTTGAGTTATCGGTTGGATATATATATATATATATATATATATATATATATATATATATATATATATATATATATATATATATATATATATATATATAAATTGAAACAGACCTCGGATATGGGTTCTAGGGGTCCTAGTTTGCGCTCATTTGAAAAAATGTTTACAGTCTCATAATCGATACCTCTCTATTATTGACTTTTTTAAATACACTAAAAAGTCTGGACGCAGCAAGTGCGTTACGGTAGCGAATTTTCATAAAAATATTTCAAATTACGAAACATTATAATAACAACGTTGGAGAGACTTGGAATTGTAGGGGAGAGAAATTAAAAGCAAATTTGGAACGTGGTAGCATAAAACCGTTTGACAGTTGGACTTTTTTTGGAAGCAGCTTAAGATTATTTTACAAGCACAAGCAAAGATTCTTTTGTAAGAAATGCTATATAATTGATTCAAAAATAAATAAATAAATTCGCTGAAAAAAAATGTTGCCTCGAAAATTTGCTAGGGCAATTTTGTTCACGAGAACTCATTAAAAACTATTTCTTTATAAAACAGGCCATAATTTTTCTTAAAGGAAATTCGTTGAAAACTAGTTTTACAAATAAACATCAAAATATTTCGCCTAAAAAATGTTCTCTGCGAAAATTTTCCAGGACAGAGTTTTCCACAAACAACAAACCCTGACGAGATTACAAACTGGTCATACATCCCAGATCTGATCGTGCCCGACGTTGCTTAACGTCAATTAAGCAACGTCTAATTTTTTTATGTATTTCAACAACACACCACGAGGGCTTACAGCCTAAATACTATCGTACCGTGGGTGTCGACAAGGAGGAAAGAGGCAACTTGTTAATTCTGTACTTGAAGTTTTGGAGGTTCGGAGGAGAAGGAAAAACATGTGCCGGCAAGGAATTCCACAACTTGGAAGTCCTCGGGACAAAAGAGCGGGCATAACAAGATGTTCTATGTCTGGTAACCTGGACAGTAAAAGGGTGCATTCGCTTTGTTCCCCTGGTAGATCTGTTGGGGGCAGCAGGTGGAGAAACTATGGAAGAAAGCTCCTCTGAGCAGTGCCCATACAGATATCTATAAAAGAGAGAGAGATCACCAACGGCACGTCGGTGGGCAAGGGATGGCAGCCTTTGGGTGATGGTAGGGTCTCCGATGAGACGTATAGCTCACTTTTGAATGGAGTCCAGGATATAAAGCGTAGAAGCGGCCGCTGCACCCCAGATGTGGGAGAAGTATTGGAGGTTTGGCCTTATTTGTAAAGTATATAAGGTATAGAGATTAGCTGGTGAAAAGTATTTGCGAGCCCGGAAGAGTAAACCTAATTTCTTAGAAGCCGCTTCTGCAATTGATGTCACATGTTGGTGCCAATTGAGATTTCGATCCACAGAAATGCCAACAAGAAAAAAGTTACTTTGAAGGACTTGGTTGTTCGTTGTGATGGGTCTAGGGCTGGTGTATGTCTTATGAGATATAAAGCAAGACTGAGATTTGGTGAAGTTGAATTGTGCAATATTTCTACTTCCCCAGTCTAATATTTTCTGGAGATTCACAGAGACAGAACCCTCCATGAGTCTGCGATCCTAATCTAATTGGGCTAAAGAGACAGGCTTAGAATATTGTATATTTGAGTGGAGGGTGCTGTCGTCCGCGTAACTGTGAACTGAGTTGGATGCGCTAGAGAGGAGGTCATTGATGTGGCGAAGAAACAAAGTAGGGGCTAAAGCTGAACCTTGAGGAACTCCGGCATTAATTGGATACAGTTTAGATGAATGGCCATCCACGACAACAGAAATGCTCCGGTTGGAGACGAAATTTGCTGTCCAGGTACAGAGTTTTGGTGGTAGGCCATAGGCTAGTAGTTTATTAACCAGCGCTGCGTGCCAGACCTGGTCGAATGCTTTGGATATGTCTAGAATGACAATCTGGGATTCACTGTGTAGTTCCATAGACTTGTTCCAAGAATGGGTGACAAAGGAAAGGAGGTCGGCAGTTGATCTGCGCTGTCGGAATCCATACTGCCTGTCGTGGATTAGACTGTGTTTTTCAAGAAATTTTAGTAATTCGGTGTTTATATACTTTTCCATCACTTTAGAGACGACTGAAAGGAGAGAAATAGGCCTGTAGTTGCTAGGAGGCGCTCTGGATCCTTTCTTGGGGGTGGGTTGTACTCGAACAATTTTCCAGTTACTAGGGAATATGCCTCTATTGTAAGATATCTGAAACAGACGAGTCAGGACAGGAGCAAGTTCTGGTGCGCATTTTTTGAGAACAATTGCTGGGATCTCGTCAAGGCCAGAGGCTTTCCTGGTATTAAGAGAAGAAAGCATCTTTAGTACCTTTTTAGTTTTGAAAAATTACCAATTACTGTACTGGACCGTCGAGGTAGCCACTCATATTTGTATTCCACCAGTTGGCAGAAATACATTTTATCGAGTCTGCCAATTTGGAGCATCATCAGACATTTATTTGTCAAAACAATTTGTCAATTATATACAGGGTGCGTAAGCATTGAAACAAATGAGACTATGCACAAACGGTTTGACATTTCGATTTGACATTCACTGGGATTTACTTATACATAAATAACCTTTTGATATGAATTTCGTTTGTTTTTGCAACTGGTGTTTGTCGGAGGCCGCCATCCAAATTTTTTTTAAATGAAAACCTAGGTTTAATCTGGAATTATTTGGCAGGTCGGGTGAGCTGAAATTTTTTCCGATAATTTTTGTAAAAATACTTACTTAATATTTTTAGTAAATTTTCGTGAAAAATAATTGTATACTGAATTTTTATAAAAAAATACTAGGGCATTTAGTGGACTCTTTCTAATTTTCAGTTTTACTATAGTTATATATATATAAATATATACATATATATATATATATATATATATATATATATATATATATATATATATATATATATATATATATATAATTTTCGTAAAAAAGATCTAGATCATTTCTAAGAAATTTCATTACGCACTTGCTGTGTTCACACTTTTTTGGTACAATGAGGACAGGAAGTATCAAAAAATGTGTATGGTTTTTATTCCAAATACGTCAAAGTGACGATTTGTAACGTCAGAATTGGTGACTTTTAAACAAAGATTCTGAAACAAATGCGATTTGTGCACAACAGATATTGCAAGAAGTATGCCTTAAATTTTCGTCTCAACAGGTAGGTATCATCTGTTCTTCATTCGACTAAAATTTTGTAGGAAATTTACTTGATATACACCCTGCATGCAATATTTTCTCGCCAGCTTAAATTATATACACTGTTAAACGCTCAAAACATCGCTGGTGATATTTTGTTCGTTTTAAATTCGATGTAACGTTCGATTGCCGCGATCTCTGTTCAAAGCATATTTGCAAGCACGATCTTTTCACTATTAGCTCGGTGTTTTGTAAAACATCAGGTACTTCACATTCATTTTATACAGAGTGTTGAATAAAACATTGAATTTTTTTGTATTTTCAAGAAGCTTCCGCAATGAAAATAAAAATGACCGCGGCGAAATGAGCTCACCTCGAGGCCAGAACATAAAAAAATCTCCCGTTTAAAGAAAAGTCTCTTGAATTTTAACAAAAAACATGTTGAAATAGGATTTGGGCTACGGGATGGTGTTAGTCTTTTTCGATTATTTCTTTTGATTTACAGGATGATTCCAAAAAGGGGCGTTTTCTGTCTTCGGGTATAACCTTTAGTGGATTTTCATTAAGAAAATTCACTAACAGAGAGTTATCGATGGTAAGACTTTTGGAAAATTTCTGCAAATGAGCGCGAATTATGGTCCCTGGAACCACTATCCAACGTCAATTAAAAAGTTTATATATATATATATATATATATATATATATATATATATATATATATATATATATATATATATATATATATATATATATATATATATATATATATATCCAACCGATAACTCAAAAAATACTTCACTGAATTGGACCAAATTTGGGTTTTGCCCTCATTTTGTTAACGGCGGGGATGAGTTCGTTCATCAGATCTTAACTCCCAATGATTCTTAACGAAAAATGAATAATTTTTTTTTAAATCGCAATATCTCTCATAATGTGATTAAAACAAAAATAGATAGACGTGATTGTGTACCAATTTTAAAGTCTTCCGATCAAAGAAAAATAAAGTTATTCGAAATTAATATTAAAATAATCCTCAACAACACTTCAAATTCTTTAATGCAATATCTACAATGTTGGACAAAGACAGATGAGATTACCTGTACTGCTATGCTATTCGAATGCACCTCCGTGGCCGTGCGGGAAAGTCGATTCAAACTTTCCAATACGGACTCGGGGGTCGACGGTTCGAGACTCACCGGCGGCGGATGATTTTTCAAATCACTGTCGTCGTTGAGATCGAGCTCAAGGTGGAGGGTAGGTTAGTTTAGATGAGCAAAAAGGGTCAGCAATGGCCTAATTGCCAGTAAGCATCTTACCTTTACCTTTTACTATTGAAATAAATCGTAAATAAAAATCTAAACACTGGAAGTTACAATCATTTCAAATGTCAAAATGGAGTTGTTTTTTTACCGGGGTTGTCAGATCTTCAGAAATATCATGTAGTTAAACCTTTCATGTAAAAACATCTTACAACTTCGGATAATAAGGAAAATATTTTATAAAATTTAATTTTACCAGTTAGCTAAAAAATACTGTAATCCATAGTTGTATTTATTACCTGAAAATTTCGAATTACCTTTTTCTCATGATTTTTAACTTATCGCTCCAACCATAATTTATTCTGACAACGTTGTTCTTATTGTTCTTCCACCTATTCTTCTTCTTCTTCTTCTTCTTCTTCTTCTTCTTCTTCTTCTTCTTTGTTCATGGCGTTCCAATTTGATATTGACAATTGACAAATGACATCTGAGCTCCAGCTCGAACACGAACGCAGTCTAACAACCTTCATGCGTTCGTGCTGGATCTCAGCTGTCATTTGTCAATTTTCAATATCAAATTAGAAATTTAGGTTAGTAGAAACAGACGCCTTAGACAACGAAGAACAAGAAATTGGAAATTAGCCTCAAATTTAGGGTTTAGACATGATACAATTACTAGAAAATATATAATAATGCGGCTACCTATTTTTGCACTGTCACGTGCATGTAACAGAGTGAGTACTATAGTAATATATTATTTGCAAATACATTATACATCGTGTTATACATAAAAGCAGGGCTTGTGCATTCACATAATACAATTTTGAATACAAATGTCAAGTTAAAGATAGTAAAGTCGCCACATAATAAGATTATGCTAATGTTGCGGTACAGTTAAACCTCTTAGTAAATTACTAACCTGTTGTTTTTATTAGATTTAATAAATCTATTTTACACAATTTTGTGTGCATACAGTTAGAAGCAATTTTTTATGATTACAATACTACTGTGACATGATGATTGAATCAAGTTTATGACTGTTCACGAGCTCTAAATAATCTCTCAACTTTTCAATTGTTGCCACAATGTTAATTAAGCACCCACCGACCACCCCCACCCTGATAATACTTATCTTGTGCTTATATATGTAATATAAAAAAATTTAACCTATTTAATTTAGTGCTGTATTCTATATTATATGAAAAAGACATAGGCAGCGAAGTGGAATGTAATTTCGATAAATTTGTAGTTTACTGTACGAAGAGTTTTTATATATTTTTTTCAGAAACATGCTTAGAATCCCTCTTGAATATACAAGCCACAAGACAAATTTGTTGCAAACAACAGCCAAGAAAGTTACGGGACTAATAATGAATAGGGGTGCTGGGCGGGAAGGAAATATGAACGGAAAATGCTAAAAAACCACTTAGTCGGCCTTGGAAAAGATGCAGTTATATATATATATATATATATATATATATATATATATATATATATATATATTTGTGTATGCAATTAAGAAGTATGCTTTAATACCTCGTGTCGTTTTCGAGATTTTATTAACATCGCAGCCCACTGAGTTTATAATCAATTTTGTATTTTACGTCAAATCTAGCCTAACTAAAAATGCAAGCGAGAGCCATTGGTCGGCGAGGCGGATTATGTTCCCTTTTGGTATTCAGTGCTGAAGAATATATCCATACCTCTTGACCTCTTTTGAGATTTTGTTGATATCGCCTTCCGCTACGTTGCTGTCATTAATTTTGTTTTGAGGTCAAATTTGATTCTTGACTACATTGTTTTTTCACAATACGCGAACTTCAATTGTGAAGGAGTTGGGTTAGGTGAATTTTGGGTATCCAATTCTGAAGAACACCTTAATACCTCGGGAAGTTTTCGACATTTTATTAATATCGCTGCAAACTACGTTTATATCATCAATTTTTTAAATCCTTGGTCGACGGGGAGCTTTACGTTGATTTTTGTTATTTCATTCAGAAAATATTTATACACCTCGTTGCATTTCTCATCTTTTTTTGATATCGCAGCCTACTAGGTTGATATCATTCATTCTGGATTATAGCTGAAATTTGCAATCAGCAACAATGCAAGTGGGCCTATTGGTTCAGAAGATGAGTTACGTTGATTCATGATTTACATGACCCAATTTCGTTGCGAATGGAAACAATAAAGTTTGACATTTTACATTCACATATATTGTAGTATTTGGCGGGATAAGTCGGAATGGCCGAACTGACTCAGTAATCTTGGCGAGGGAAAATATGAATGCAGAAAGGTATCGAGATTCGTGTGCGAGAGGGGTTGTCATCCCCTGTGTCATTAATTTCGCTAACGAGATTATCTTGGTCGATGATAATATT
Source organism: Tillus elongatus (assembly GCA_964006375.1). Classification (NCBI taxonomy): domain Eukaryota; kingdom Metazoa; phylum Arthropoda; class Insecta; order Coleoptera; family Cleridae; genus Tillus; species Tillus elongatus. The sequence continues at coordinate 13,931,460 of OZ023266.1, forward strand.
CGTCCTCATCGAGCAGAAATTGTTAATAATATGCTTAGGGTGAACAATCTAGAGATAACGGAATGGCCTGCCAGGACACCTGAGATGACTCCGGTTGAGCTTGTATGGAGTAGGCTCAAATTAAGATTAAGTGAGCGAGAGAGTTGTTTTAGTGACTTGAATGTATTGGCTACTGCGATTAGGCAAGGGTAGGTAGCTACTCTCCAAGATTTGTTGAGAAAGTTAGTGGATAACATTCCCAGACGAGTCGCAGATCTGATCAGCAATCGTAGTGGACCTACAAGATACTAATTTTTACGTTCTTTCATAACTGGCGTTATTTATTCATTCATTTATCTATGTGTCAGTCGTGTGTTGTGTCACGGGTAAAATAAAAAATTCCCTACTAATATATTATTTTTACTACTAACAAACAAAATTAATAATATCAACCTGCGATATCAACAAAATCCCAGAAATGTCCCGAAGTATTGAGGATTTCTCAACTGAATACCCAAAATTGACCTAACCCAAATTCGTGACTATTGTGATGCGCGTTTTGCGAGAAAGTTAGGAGTGAAATTTGCTGACAGCAACGTAGTCGAATGTGATATCAACAAAATCTGAAAAATGCTACGAGGTACACAAATATTCTTCAGAATGGCATAACAAAAATGAACGTAAACCTCTCCGTCGACCAATGATTACAAAATTAAAAAATAATGATATAAACATAGTGGCCGGCGATATTAATAAAATCTCGAAAATATTCCGATGTATTAAAGTATTCTTCGGAATTGCATATCAACAATTCACCTAACCAAACTCCTTGACTACTGAAGTGCGCGTTGTGCGAAAAATGAATGTAGTTAAGAGTAAATTTGACCTCAAAAACAAAATTGATGACAGCAACGTAGAGCAACGCAATATCAACAAAATCTCAAAAAAGGTCCCGGGCATAGAGATATTCTTCAGCATTGTATATTCAAAGCGAACATAATCTGCCTCATCGACCAATGAAGTTCACTTGCATTTTTTACTTAGGCAGGATTTGACGTAAAATACAAAATTGAGTATGAAAACGCAGTGGGCTGTGATATTAATAAAATCTCGAAAACGTCACGAGGTATCAAGGTATACTTCTTAACTGCATACCACAAATATATATAACTCTCCTCTTAGACCCATGGCCATCATTTGAAATGTTGCTGAAAAAAGTTCTACTTATATTTCGCCCTGTATCTTATGTCACATGACTGATAATTTTGTTATTGTCTACTAATCACAATCCCCAGGAAACATCTGTCAATCTGTGAAAATTAGAGCAGATTCGGTGAACTCTTTTTTGAGCTACAAATTATCAAACAGCATCCAAAATTTAAGGTGTTCCACTACAATTGACGCGTATTTTAAACAGGGTGGCGCATTGGAAACGAAACAGACCGATTTGCGTTCAGAGATTTTTTTTTAAGAAACGCTGAAACACGTCAATTTTAATATTGAGGGAGACATGTTTTGACATAAAACTCAACTTTGCACATCAACCCCTTAAGGGTGGTGATAACAACCCTTATATTTCAAATAGGGAACATGGGTCGAGTGTTACATCATTTAAAAGCTCTTTCTTTTCTGAATTCAGCACACTAATATTTTTGGAAGTTTTATCACCCCCTTTAAAAATTATTCATAGTTGTAGTTGAAAGAAGGTATTTCATTCATTGTGATAAGAAATGCACTAATTAGTCAATTTTTCATTAAAAAAACTAAAAAACAAATCAAACGTTCAAAAATGTTTATTCAGTTAAGTAAGTGTTCAAATTGTTGACCACCAGCTTCCACACAAAAGTACTAATTTTGTTCAAAACGAGCTCTGACATTCTGGAGCATTTGTAGAGTTATTAGACGGTATTCTTCAACAATGCGTCGTCGTATTTTTTCCAGAGACTCCGGTTCTGTTGCGTAAATTCTAGTCTTTAAATGGCCTATAGAAAGAAGTCTAAAAGTGTTAAATCCGGTGATCTAGGGGCCACTCAATAGCAACTCTACGCCCAATCCATTGTCATAGAAACTCTCTGTTCAAAAACCCCCTAACACGTTGTGAAAAATGCGGAGGAGCTCCATCTTGTTGAAACACTAATTTATTTTCTTGATAGCGATCATCATTTTCAACAATATCAATTAGTAGAGGGTAAACGATATCTCCAAGTAACTCCAAATACGTTTCGCCACTCAAATTGCAATCAATAAAAATTGGTCCGATTAAACGGTCTCCAAAAATGCCAGTCCACACATCAATTTCTGTGGAGTTTGAGTGTGGACTTCGTGACAATTTCTTGGATTATTATCTGCCCAATAACGACAATTATGACGATTGACTGTAGAGTTTAATAAAAACGTCCAGTCGTCTGAAAAACAGATATTGAACAGAAAGTTCTCGTTATCAGCTATTCGTGCAGTCATAACTTACCAAACTCCAGCCGTCGATCAAAATCATCTTCATTCAGTTGTTGTACAAGATGAATTTTATACGGGTGAAATTTATGATGCTTCAATTTTCGCTGAATAGTTCTTTTAATGTTTCTAACAGTGGCCAATTTTCTCGTGCTCAATGTTGGGTCTGCAGCAATTTGTCCTAAAACTTCAATCTCAGTAGTCTCATTTCTAACCGGAAATTCACGTTCAGGATCCAGTTTTTTGTTGGCTACTGAACCACTTTGTCGAAACTTTGCAACTAACTCCAAAATGTATTTTCGGATGTCGTTCATTAAACAAATTTGCACAGTCATCGTTTTTGACAAAAAGAGTAATTATTTCAACTCTTTCTTCTACAGAATTTTCGGTAGTACTATCAAGTATCAAACCGACCGATAAACTAAAATAATAAACCGCATTTATCTCATTCCGATAAGAAATGTTCTGATAGTCAATTTTTTCTTTACAAACCAACAAAATATTGACTATCAGCACATTTCTTATCGGAATGAGTGAAATGCGTTTTTGCATCTTCAACTGTGAATAATTTTTAAACGAGCTGATAAAACTTCCAAAAAAATTTGTGTGCTGAATTCAGAAAAGAAAGAGCTTTCAAGTGATGTAACACTCGACCCATTTTCCCTATTTAAAATATAAGGGTCGTTATCACCACCCTTAAGGGGTTGATGTGACAAAGTTTAGTTTCATGTCAAAACATGTCCCCCTTAATATTAAAATTAACGTATTTCAGCGTTCCTTAAAAAAAATTCTCTGGACGCAAATTGGTCTGTTTCGTTTTCAATGCGCCACCCTATATAGATAAAAGGCAGTTATGTTGCATTATAATTACTGGCAGGAGTTTTGTTCTGGTTTCCAACCAATCAGATTGCTCAAATGGAAATATAGGGATCTATATGGAGTTCTGTTTTAGAAGGATCTTATAGGCTCCATACTATTGTGAGAAAGTTAATGTGGAATTCCATATAAGCTACCATAATTATGGGTTTCTATGGAGATTTCCATATGAAACCCTTGTATATTTATATGGAAAATCATAAAGGATTGTTATGTGGTTTTTGTAGGAATTCCTGTTTCAAATACTCATATTTAACCATATAGAAACCCAAAAGTTTTTTTTCCATATGTTTCTCTATAGCATTTCTGACAGGAGATGCCACAAATACGTAGCGAAGTTTCATCAAGCTAATAAAATCTACACAAAAATCAGTAAAATATTTTCAAAAAAATTACGTTTTAAAAATGCTAAGGCTGGTTTGATGAAAGTTGGTATATATTTTTCTATATAAAGTTTTTGATAAATGCCAAAATTGAACTTTCTAGCTTGACAGAAAATTAAGTTCTGAGTGTTAAAAAAGTTTACGTAAATGCGGGCTACTATAACGCAGCTGCTGCCCCTGAACGTGTTTATTTAACCAAATATATTTGAAGAATGACCTTTCTTCAGTCAATAAATTAATCAATGAACAAGCCATATATAACTGGGACTAAAAGTTCAGAAGCAGCAAGTGCGTTATGGTACGGCTTTTTAATAACTTTTATCTTCACATCGTCACAACGTCTAGTATTGCATCGGCCACAAAAATTTCAAAAAATGTTTTCGCTTAAACGTCGTAAAAAGTGTCAAAGCATAAAGAAAACATGATTTGGGAAGGAATTTTTTTTGTCTGTCGGCCTGTCCGTCTGTCGGCTTGTCTGGCTGTTAGTCTGTCGGTCTGTCGATCTGTCCGTCTGTCGGTCTGTCGATCTGTTGGCCTGTGTATCTGTTTGTAGCTACGATAACTTTAGAACGAATTGAGATATCGTCTTCAAATTTTGTGTACAGTTAGCACTAGACAAACAAACGGTTTGGACTGTTTTTGTGTAAAATCGCTTTGAGTGGTAGGGGATGAATTGGGGGTGATTTTGTGAAAATTGACATCTTTTCGTTAAAACTCGAGTAACATAACGTTTTAGGGTTAATTTATCAGAAAACTTTTAATTTCATCAAACATCTGGTATTGTGTGCTGCAATTAAATTAGGGGTTAAATGTGTGGGGGTGGAATATTGTTAACAAAAATTTCGATATGCTTTTTTGCTAAAACGGCGTAAAAAGTCTCAAAACATATAGAAAACTTGGTTTTGGGACAATTTTTGTGTCGGTCGGTCGGTCTGTCGGCATGTACGTCTGTCTGTTTCACCAACCAAGTTGGCGCCATCGGACGATTAATGATTCTAAGTATCTTACATCTACAACTTTGTTTATATTCTTGTGCAGTCGGTCTATAACGATTAAGGGCTATTCAACAAAACGAAAAATTTACATATTTCGTTTGGCGGAAATACCTAAATTCTTTTAGTTAATTTTCCTATAAAAAAAAACACCAATGAGGAGATCCCGACTTTTGAATTTTGAAAAAATTTCTTCAACTCAGCGCAAACTAGGACCGCTAGAACCCATATACGGGGTCAGTTTCAATTTCTATATGTTTATATATATATATATATATATATATATATATATATATATATATATATATATATATATATCACACCAATAATTAAAAAAAATAATGGGCCGATTTTGATCAAATTTGATGAGTACCTTCCTTTTGTAAATGGCTTGGATAAATTCGTTCGCCAGGAAAATCGGATAAGGTTTTCCGGAAAAATTTTGGGTTCTCTTTCGAAAAAAATTTGCATCTCCGAAAATTAAAAAGCTATGGTAATCAAATTTTGTACGTTACTTTCTGTCGTAAAGAGTACCTTCTGCACCAAAATTCAGATCTGTAGGTTAAAAGACAAATACATTACACGCCTCTCATTTAAAAAAAAGTTGAAACCTCAAAATTGATAATTCTACTAGTCGTACATTAGTACGCATTAGCGCCTTGTGAGTACAAAATACGGCTCGAAATGAATAATAAGCTCCTAAATCTGTGTCTCAGCTGCCATTTTCCGTCATTTCGTTAAAATATGCGAAAAAAAATCAATTAAAAAAATTGTATGGTGTAAATAATCAAGACGTTAGAAAACGAATATAATTTTAGTATATATCTGTTAGTAGATACATCTGTCATGTCGAGACTGGCCGAGAGGTAAAGGCAGCAGTATTGATTTAATAATGGACTCCTATAACATGCGTTCTAAGCTCAGTTAATGACTTCACTGCTTTTTTAAAAAAATTTTTAGTCTTATTTCATTTTTCCGTTATCTGATCAGATTGTATAAAAACGTTGAATTTTTTAGCAAGTTTTGGTATGACAAATTCAATTAGGACGAGATGAAAACTTTTAAGACGTAATTTAATTTGAATAGCACATCTGGTTGTTTGTTATTGCCCTAACTTAGTGAAACCGTTCCATATTTAATACAGCCGTAGACTTTTCCCGTGGCTTCACAAGTGCTCGTTCTTTTCTGCAACCGATTTCAATTTTAACTGGACGCAGAAAGTGCGTTATGGTAGCGAATTTTCATTAAAGTTTTACATTTCAATAGCTTAATTTGCTATTAACCTAACGTTCGTTCGCCAGAAACCAGTTTTTCGAGAACATTTTAAGTTTATTTTCGGAAAATTTTAGTACATTTGCAAACAACAAAGTCATTTTGATGATATATGGTACATTGTTTCTACTATATAGATTATACTGACAATCAAATTTCGTGCCTGCTGCTTTTAAAAAATTACATATTTGTTATTAAAAACATTTTTATGAAAATCATTACCATTACGCACTTACTGCGTCCAGACTTTTATTTGGTAACTAGTAGGTACATCTAGAAAGGGTAGTTTAGTATTAATTTCCAGTTGGTGAGTAAATTTTATAGAGTCAAATTTAGTACTGTTCGATTTGGCGATTAAATCGTCTATTTGGCAGATGTTTGTGGTGAATACTGCGAAAATATCATCCACATAACGAAAGCGTACTCTAGGAAAATAATCACTTTCGCATAAAGATTCGTTTAGAATTTACTCACGAAAAGGTCCGCAATAAATGGAGATAGGGGGTTGCCGAATTTTCGAATTGTGCACTGTTGGCTACCTCACAGTAGCGAAACGGTTAATAAATTCTTTTTATGAACATTGTCAATAACTTCAGGAGGTATCGGAGACGGTCGATTTAACCTCACCCGGAAATTACCAAAACGGCGCACACCACAAGAAAACGTATGTAACATAGAGTAATAATCTGATAAAAAAATTACCGAAAATCCATAAATAACAGATTAATTGAGAAATTAAGTTCTCAAAAACACCAGATTTGCACGTTTCGAACTGTCAATTTTCAGCAGCGTTGTCACATTTAACCTTTAATCCCAAGATTGTCGCTTTAATGAAATAAAAGATCTAAAATGCTTTTTACACACAATCCTGCTGACCTGACCTTCTGGACTTGACAACACCGCCTATCTGCATCAAATATGACAACGAAACAACAGTCATAACTTCAGGTGCAAAAATATGGGTTTTTGTTGCAAATGGATACATTTTAATTGCGTTTATAATTGAAAGGGTATTAAAAACCAAATATACCATATTGTTTAACTTTATTAAGGTATGTACAACTGTTTTTAGGCCATTAAGTCAACCGTTCCCGAGGTATCTTCTTTTATATGAGTCACTATATTAATATATATATATATATATATATATATATATATATATATATATATATATATATATATATATATATATATATATATATATATATGCATTATGTTTTAAAAAATTGCGCAACTAAAAATCGGGTTTAAGGAGTCCGAGAGTTTTTCTCAAGAGTTGTTTCTTGAATTTTGAACAAATTTATTCACTACTTAACGACAGCATTTGTAGGTACAAAATAAATGTACAGGGTGGCCAATTAAGCGAGGTAAGCGGCTGTATCTCGGAAACCGTTCACCATAGAGCTTTTGGAAAAAAAATATCTTTAGTAAATGTGGCCAAGAAAAATCGTTGGAAATTATTTTCAAGTTCGTCCGATGCCTGCTAGGGGGCGCAACACCAAGAGGAAATGGAAAAAATAGGATATCTCAGTAATATGTCCAGATAGACTGTATTGAAAATACCTGCAAATAAATGCCGTGTGTATCACGAACAATTTCTGTTGGGACTATTTTTCTCTAACTCTTCAGATAAAGTGGTGGGGGTAAGGCAAACATTGATTAGAAAAAAATGCAATATCTCTGGATCGCCTCATGGGAAAATATTGAACTAAGTGTCATTTAAAAGAGTATTTCTTTCTCTATCAACTGCATTGCAAGTCATGTCTTTGTTATTGTTACTGTAATCACTAGATGGCGCTTTTTTTAAATTTAACACATTTTATGATTTTTCTCAAGAAACCTAAATACATTGATATAAATGTAACTACATAGATAGTAAGAGGACTAAAGGTCAAAGCAAGTGGTGAAAATCCCAAGTCTCTATCTTTTGTTTAACCGGAGATATTAATGAAAAACTGATACTGAAACCTAAAACAAAATATTTCATTCTCTCTGTATGTAATTCTAAACTATAAGCACTCTAGTGTCTACTTAAATGCTCAAAGTGTCTGCCGTCACGTTCTACAGACTGCTCGAGCCTATTTTGGGTAGAAAAAAGGCAGCTTCCACTTCCGCTGTTGACAGACTACGAATTGCATTTCGGACTCTATTCTTCATATCTTCCTTGCTCGTAGGCTTTGTTTGGAAGACAATGTCCTTTATTCGTCCCCACAAATAAAAGTCTAAGCATGTTAAGTCAGGTGACCTCGCTGGCCAGGGAAATATGCTTCCTCTTCTTATCCATCGGCCTGGATACGTCTCATCGAGATGTTCTCTCACATTGATGGAAAAATGTGCTGGACAACCATCGAGCTGCAGAAACACATTTTCCCTGGTTTCAAGGGGCACATCTTCCAATAAAACTGGCAAATCATTTCTTAGAAACTCCAAGAAGAGGTTACCAGTAAGAGACTCGTCAAAGAAATAGGGTCCAATAATTGTACCTCCTATTACGCCACACCATACATTAAGACTCCAACGTCCTTGATGTTGAACTTCTCGCATCCAGTGGGGGTTCTCAGTAGACCAATAATGCATATTATGCAAATTCACATTACCGTCGCTATGAAAAGTAGCCTCGTCCGTCCAAAGAACTTGCGTTAAAAAATTTGGATTTTCATTGATCATGTCTAAAAGCCAATGGCAATGATCCAGCCTTCGATCACAATCCTGCTCATTCAGCGCTTGATTCAAAACAACATGATAAGGGTGTAGTCTAAAAATCAAAATAAGTATCATTATATATTCAAGAGGACATTGTAATAAAAATATGTTTATCTGCTGACATAATAGACGCCTTATGTTATCGGATTTAAGTAACATAAAGCTGTTCATTATACCACAAGGGGCGTTCACTTAAGCTAGACAGTTACGTCATCAACAATTCATAAAGCTTAACTGTTACTACGTTGAAAGTTGAACAGTTGCGGTAATTTAAATGTTGTCAATAAACTTTGAGTAAAATAGTACTCATATACCAAAAATCAACTAAATTTGAGAAAACGCACTTGTTATTTATATGAGAAGATTTTGGTGGTTGACGATGTAACTGTCTAGCTTGGGTGAACAGCCCATAGTGCAATAATGAGATTCACTATAGCACTATTGCTACTACAACGAGAAACCAAACACGAATCTTTGGCTAACTAATTCAATAATAAAAACAAACAAACGCTTCATTCACACCAATGAAATTGAGTAAACAAATGTCAGTTTCATCGTATTGCAAATAAAATCCAAATCTTTTAAGGGTCTTAAGTTTTAATGAATGCCAGCAGATAAACTTTTGTATCTTACTCGGATCATAAACGATCATTATGGTAACATGTCGTGTTACCATATCATAATTTTTACGACTGTCGTCTGATCATTTTCACAACCGCCATTATGATCCCTGTGAGATAAATAACATTAACTATTTTGAATTTCACGATATAATAAGCTTACCTATACTCTTTTAAAATAGTTTGGATGGTGGTCCGTGATATTCCCAAGTCAAGATGCAATGTTCTTGTGCTAACATGAGGATTAAATTCTATATATGCCAAAACATTGATAATATTTTCTTCAGTTCTGGCAAAACGGCGTCTCCGCAGCACCGGTCCGCTTAAGCTTCCAGTTTCCAATCATATCAACGGCTTCATCATTTGTAAACAACATTTTTATATTTAAATTATACACGAAAGAACTCAGAGTAACTAATTTGACGTTTCTTTAAAGTTTTGTCTTTTTTCCAAAGCCTACCTATTTCAGTTTTAGAGTATAATTATTGGACCGAACGAATAAGTTATAATTGCGTTAGGAATGCGTAAATAAGTCTTATTTTTAACAAAAAACTATAAAACTATATTTGCAAATTAAAAAATTTCTGTTTTCAATCTTTAAATTAGTCAATGCTGAAAGTGTTTTGTTTAAATTCCAGTTTTCTCAGTTTTTCATTAATATCTCCGGCTAAACAAAAGATAGAGACTTGGGATTTTCACCACTTGCTTTGGCCTTTAGTCTTCTTTCTATCTATCTAGTAATATTTATATCATTGTATTTAGGTTTCTTGAGAAAAATCATAAAATGTGTTAAATTTTTAAAAAGCGCCATCTAGTGATTACAGTAACAATAACAAAGACATGGCTTGCAATGTATTTGATATAGCAAGAAATACTCTTTTAAATGACACTAAGTTCAATATTTTTCAGTGAGGCGATCCCGAGATATTGCATTTTTTCCTAATTAATGTCTGTCTTACCCCCACCACTTTATCTGAAGAGTTAGAGAAAAATAGTTAAAACATAAATTGTTGGTGATACACACGAAATTTATTTGCAGGTATTTTCAATACGGTCTATCTGGACATATTACTGAGATATCCTATTTTTTCCATTTCCTCTTGGTGTTACGCCCACTAGCGGGCATCTGACGAACTTGAAAATAATTTCCAACGATTTCTCTTGGCCACATATAATAAATATATTTTTTCCACAAAGCTCTATGGTAAATGGTTTCCGAGATATAGCCGCTTACCTCGCTTAATTGGCCACCCGGTACTATCTATGATGTAAACTTTTGGTAAAATCACCACCAGCCACTTACTGGTAAATGCAGAACCACAGCAAGGATTTCGAGAAAATGCCTGTCATTTTGACTGCCGTAGACATAGGCAAGTTGCGTTTAATGCATTTGTAGCGTGAATTTTTTAAATATGGGTATTGGAAACTGCCACAGGCTAAGTTTGAATATAGATTAATAAATGGCAACAAAATGCGAAATTATGGCAATAAAAATTTGCATCTTAGGCAAACCTTATTATTTTTTATAATAAAAACTACAAGTTATTATATTTTCTATAAATATGCATATTTATTGTTTTAAACACATTGTTACTGTACCGAGGTATGCTCAAACAACAGGTGAAAACCGGCGCGAATCAACATAAACCACGTTGGAATTTACGATGACACATTCTGCAGAAAGCGCGAGTCTCCTTGGCGAGGCTAGATCTGTAAGCTATACGAAGAGAGGCCGCGATCATAAAGTAGGCGTAGCAATAGCACCGGCCCGCCCACCTGTCAAACTGACCATGAAGTTGCGCGCACTCCTGCCGGAAAGAGAGGTGGCCAGGAGATGGGATCCTGCTAGTGATGAGAGACGTGCGATGTCATCCTGCGAGCGGCATTGCGAGCCTGGCTGCTTAGCGTCAAGACGCCGGCGCCACACAACAACCTGACGAGTGGTGGGGATACTGCCGCGCTACCTCCTGTCACTCACTCAGTCAACGGAGGCCTTGCGTCACGGTAGGTCGCTGCTCCATCGCTTCACGATAGTATTGCTTGCGCGCGGCCTTCCTCGATCATCACACAAAACACTACAATCAAAATAACAAGTGCCGAGTGTTTGTTGACGGATTGACAAGTGACAGTTTGATGTTTCGTTGACAAGTGACGTTATTTTAGTGAATTTACAACCCTTTACTGTGAATTATTTTAAGTGACTACTCCGCGAAATTTAAAATTTTCACATTGGATCTCGAGTAAAATATTAATATTAGTAAATGAAATAATGTATACGAGAAATGAAAAAGTGTGCTGTGCTGTGAATATGTCTCCTAATAACATAATTATGTATTAGTGATTTGCTTTTCTGTTAACTACCTGATGAAAACAGTTGTTTCCTGTCGTTCAGTAAATAGTGGAATTTGGTCAACATTTTGCGACTATTGAGAAGAAACTTGGAGGCGACTCCAGCGTCACCGATTGCCACCAAGATGCCCAGACGGAAGCAGGACTGTCCCAAAAGGATGAAATGTAAGTTTTTTCATGATATTTCAACTAATTGAGCAGACAAACAAAATTAACTATATTTAGCCGGACTTGATAAAATTACTAAAGTTGATCGAGTAAGTGACAACGTTTTTGTATCTGAGCTTGAAAATTTCGTGACGCGTACTACTGCCATGTGCACATTTCCTCTACTCTTGCGCGAGATCGTAAATCTCCCGATGAATGAAACCGAATTTACGTAAAATAAACATTTTTCGTATTGTTTTCAGCTAAGCCAAATTTTTGGTTGTTAGAAAAATCAAGAAAACATTTTAAAAAGTTGCTAGGACACATTTTTTCGTAGCGTTAACTTACCTAATACTTTAGTTTGTTGTAATTAAATATAAAATTTCGCCAGAAAGACTGAAAAACGTTGCGAAATTCTGAAAAACAGTGGAAAAGTTCACTAAGTTTTCAGTGCGTATGACGATTTGCTGTTGAGAATATCCAGAACTTTCACAAAAATGCTTTTATTACAGAATATCGAAACCAAGCTTTCGTAACTTTGACCGCCACTTAAAAATGCTCTTAAATTTTAGCAAATTATCGTAAATAAAAGTTGGTTAATAAAAGATGTTGTCGAGTACAACTATGTAACAACTCTGGAGGCAGCAAATTCGTTATAACACAAAATTTTCATAAAAAATCATTCAAATCCCACCAAAAAATCAAGTCTTTTAAAATATCCTTGCATTTTAGCAAATTTTAGCAATTTAAAATTTGATTCAGACGAAGTGACGTCAAGTACAATTAATTAACAATCTGGATACAGCCAGTGCGCTATGATAGCGAATTTGGATGAAAATAGTTCAAACCCAGAAAAAAAAGGCTGGAAGTAGCAAGTGCGTTATGGTAGTGAATTTTCATTTAAATGTTTTTAATAGCAAATATGTGTGTGTTTTTTTAAGAAAGCAGGCATCAAATTTAGTTACCAGTATAACCTATATAGTAAAAACAATGTGACATGTTTCATCAAAGTAACTTATTTGTTTGAAAATGTACAAAAATTTCCGAAAGTAAACTTAAAGTGTTCCCGAAAAAACTCGTTTCTTGGTAAACCTTATACGTTTAAGCAAATTGAGCTATTCAAATATGAAGCATTTGATCAAAATTCGCTACCATAACGCACTTGCTGCGTCCAGAATTTTTTTCTTACAAACATAAGGCGTGTTTGATTAAAAAAAAAGAGAGAATTTCTATCAGCAACAACTTATGGGCCATCCTGTGATTGTAGAAATATTTTATTTAACATATAGCTCAAGGCACCCTATAATTAATGTATACAATTTTTTTCATATCTTGTATAATAACGGATATATTGAGCTTTATTGTTTTTTTTTTACGAAAATTTGACAAAAATTATATCCACCATTAAACAATAAACTCTATAGCTAAGACTACTGCCAAACATCAGAGAAAGGGTCTATTTGAACTGAATTTTCTGGAAATATTTTAGTAAAATGAAGGACAATGACGGTTGAAAGAAACTAAGACTTCAGGGTTTGTAAAACATTCTTCTTGAGACATTTTCTTTCCATAGCCCGTATTAGATTAAAGTTCTTTGCCTAAATGTTGCCAATTTTGACGTTTTAAATCACGACTTAGACGTTTTGAGGAAAACCCCAATTTATTTTTATTTAAATGCCTATAACTTTTTTGTCTTTTGACTTACAGAGCTAAGTTGTGGTAGGTAATTTACCTATAATGATATAAACCCGTGTACCAAATTTGGTTGCCCTTACTTTGTTAATTCGGGATATGTAATTTTTTTTCTAAAGAAAACAACATTTTTCGGGAAAACCTTGGCCGATTTTCCTGGCTAACGACCTTATCCAAGCCATTTGCAAAAGGAAGTTATTCACCAAATTTAATCAAACTCGGCCCATTATTTTTTGAGTTGTCGGTGTGATACATACATACACACACACACACACACACATATATATATATATATATATATATATATATATATATAAACATACAAAAATTAAAACTGACCCCGGATATGTGTTCTGGGGAGGCTAGTTAGCACTCATTTGAAGACATTTTTTCAAAAGTCGGGATCTCCCCATTAGTTAATTTTTTGTAAGAAAATTCACTAAAACAAATTGATTTTTACAAATATATATATATATATATATATATATATATATATATATATATATATATATATATATATATATATATCTTCGACAATGGTATAGTTGGTTTGATAAAAATTGGTATACATTTTGCCTTCCTGAAAACTTTCTTAGCCACCCATAAGTTTCTAGATTAATAAAAAAAGTCGCTTATTCAAATTTGGAAGCAATGTTTTATGAAATGCGCTACCGTAACACATTTGCTGCGTCTGGAACTCTATTACTGGTTATACGTATATGACTTCTATACCACCGACTTATTGACTAAACAACCTGATTTTTTTTAATTTATTTTGTCAAATAAAATATAATATAACACTGTTAAATCATAAACTCGATATAGCCATTTAAACTGCTATCAAGTAATGGAAGAAAGGTTTAATTTCAAATTAACTTTCAGCACATATTTTAGCCAAATGACGAATGACAGCAGTTTAAAATGTAATACCTTGCACAACATATTTTACCCAATATTTGTTCTTCATAACCCTCATTCGTTTCAGAATCTCCGCCAAACAATTACCAATTTTGACGTAATAAATCGTTTTGGCGTTTTTAGAAGAAATATAAATACATAAATAAAATTTTCAAAGTATATTTTTGTACTTCATGACCTTTTTGCACCAAAAAGCCTAATTTTCATTTGTAATTTATAATAGATTTAGTTAACCAGCCTGTCCAGCGAATTTGTGAACTCCATAGTGCGACCTAAAGATTTCTTGTGTCATGCTAAATGTCAAAATTTTTGTATTCAAATTATATTCATAATTTCGAGGAATTTTTGCTGTTTGTCTGGACGAAATATTGTCAAGTGAAAACTGAAGTTCTGGAATGATAAGCTAAATGTTTTCAGCTAAATTGAAATCCCACTGTTTGCAGACTTCACATACTTGCAAAAGGGAGAGTATCAGAAGATGTTTGTCTCTCTATCTTGGATTTTCAAAATTGTGTTATATACGAGCATAAGCTTAAGCGTATTTTGTATGAGATACTTATCGTTAATGTAAATAATAGTAGGTATAGTATAGCATAGTTTGTCTAGAGTGGTACATGGTGTCCTAAAAATAAGCTTTTGCTTGTATGTATATGCAAGAGACACGATTTAGTTACATATATGCCTAATTAATTGTCAAAAATTGTCTGGAACTGCCCCTTCAAATTATCTTGAAATTTCAGCTTCCCAAGAATACTCCTTTTACACCGATACTTCCACTCACTCTCATTCTCTCAACCTCCACTTTTGTACACTCTTCCATATCAACGGCCTGCTTATTACATAAAGTTGAATCTTACATTACCACAGCAAATTGTGCAATCTGCAGTCGATAACCAAAAATATAGATATTATTATTAAATATATTATATTTTTTTGTCCTAACTCAGATACAATATTTTTATATATCGTACGTTAGATAAGAGTAACCTCTATGCCAAATTTGGTTACACAAACTGTGTTTCAGAATCTTTGTAAAAAAACTCAACAATTTTGACGCCTCAAATCGCCACTTTGACGTTTTTCGAAGAAACATAATAAAACCTTCAATTCTTAAGTTTTATGTTGTGATACCACTTGCCTTTTTGTATCAAAAAACTTAATCTTTTTTAATATAGTATTAGTGAATTTTCTTAAAAAAAATTCACTAATGAGGAGATCCCGACTTTTGAATTTAAAAAAAAAATCTTCAAATGAGCGCTAATTAGGCCCCCCAGAACATATATCCGGGGTCAGTTTCGATTTTTATATGTTTATATATATATATATATATATATATATATATATATATATATATATATATATATATATATATATATATATATATATATATATATATATATATATATATATATATCTATATCAAAAAATAATGGGTCGATTATGACAAAATTTTGTGAATACCTGTTTTCCAGGAAAATTGTGTGTTTTCTTTAGAAAAAATGTCATATATCCGCAAAGAATAAAGTAATGGCAACCAAATTTGGTACATCGTTTTATATTGCTATAGGTAAACCACCTACCAAAATTTAGCGCTGTATGTCAAAAGACAAAAAAGTTATGGGCATTAAAAAAAAGGGGTTTTCCTCAAAACATCAAAGTGACAATTTAAAACGTCAAAATTCGCAACATTTAGGCAAAGAACTTGAATCTAATACGGGCTATGGAAAGAAAATGTCTCAAGAAGATTGTTTTACAAACCCTGAAGTCTTAGTTTCAACCGTCATTATGTTTCCAGAAAATTCATTTTAAATAGACCCTTTCTCTGATGCTTGGCAGTAGCCTTAGCTATAGAGTTTATCGTTTAATGGTATATAACTTTTGTCGAATTTTCGTAAAAAATCAATAAATCTCAATATATCCGTTATTCTACAAGATATGAAAGAAAATGTATACATTAATTATAGGGTGTCTTGAGCTACATCTAAAAAAATATTTCTACAATCACAGGCTGGCCCATAGGTCGTTGGTGATACAAATAATTTTTTTTAGTCGAAAACGCCGTATGTTTTTGCATTTTCCATCGAAATATAATGCATGTTTGTAAGTAAACAAATTCTGGACGCAGCAAGTGCGTTATGGTAGCGAATTTTGATTAAATGCTTCATATTTGAACGGATTTTTTTGGTTACACTTTAAGTTTACTGTCGGAAATTTTTGTACGTTTTCAAACAATAAACTTATTTTGATGAAACATGGCGCATTGTTTTTACTATATATGTTATACTGGTAATTAAATTTGATGCCTGCTTTCTGAAAAAAAAAACATACATATTTGCTATTAAAAACATTTTAATTGAAAGTTCACTACTATGACGCACTTGCTGCGTCTTTGAGTTTTTATAAATTCTGTTTACCACGGGTAATATTTTCCTCATGTGTTCTACTTTGACTTTCAGGGCATTTGATTTTTTTTTTCTTTAAATGCTTATAACGTTTTTTTCTTTTAATTAAGAGACCTGCAGCATACTAGGTACCTATAGGTATGTTATATAAGAACCGCGTACCAAATTTTGTTACAATAAGTTTATTTTCAAAGATAGAAACATTCGCGGAATGAAAATCAAACATTTGCCAGTAAATACTGCTCCAGTTTTCTTGGTTTGCGAACCACAAAGCTATTTACTGACAAAACACTCAGTAGTGATAGGTTTTGCAAAATTTCCTTGCCTTCCTTGGCTATTTTTAGCACCACTGAAATTCCACGAGTTTTTCGACTTTCCTGACAAGTGGGCACTCTGTACCAAAATCTTTATTTATTGCTCTAGTACCTATCAAGATGACGTATGTTACATATTTTCTCTTAATTTTTTAATCCCTCAATAATACGCAAAAAATATCTTATAGGCACTTAAAAAATGGACACAAAACCTTTGTAATTTTTTTGTTATTCTTCACTTGTTTTTTCATAATTTTGGCTGTAAATAAAACAACAGGTAGTTTTTCTGTACAACTACGTTAACATTTTTGTACATTTTCAAACAATAAGTTATTTTGATATAATATGGTACGTTGTTTTTATTATATAGGTTATACCGGTAAAGAGATTGATGGCTGATTGCATTAGAGAGATATATTTGCCATTAAAAACATTTTTATGAAAATTCACTTCCATAACGCACTTGCTGCGTCCAGATTTTTTATTTATCTATTGGTTACTAATTATACATAGAGAACGCTCTTTCAAAAACGTTCTAAATATGTTTTACACACTTAATCCATTGCCGCACGCTTGAGAAATTTCTCAATGGTGCTTTAAAAATGCACAGAGTTTAACTTATTGAAATTTGGCTTGAAGCCAGAGAACCTGACGTTTGAAAAAGCTTCTAGATTTTGCTCATTTATCAGCAGTCCTATTGATACCCACGCATGATATGCATCATCTTCGCTTATCATCCCGAGTACAAATTACGGAGACATTTATTTGGACTTGGCAATCTAGTTATTTTCCTTATATTCATTTTTTTTTATTACACCTTTTAAGATAGTTAGTTTTAGATCAATGTAGGAGCAAAATTAACTTAAATATGAATACAGATGTACAGACTGTATCGCTGGCTTCACAAGTGATTTTTTCAACAAACAATTTTCTTATGTCTGATCTTACGCAAAGCGGCGAAACCAGTTACAAAGAAAAAAACAAACACGTGTGAGCCAGAACTCTTTAAATCTGTTTTTTGTATCGAACAGTTTTACCAAATAAGGGCAACAACAATTAATGACACTTAAATATGTGTTGCTTTTGAAGTCATACATGGCTGCTGGGCTGTTATGCCGTGTTCGGGCCAACTTAGTGGGTTGGTAGACGTTTCATCTGCTACTTCATTATCAGTACTAAACTGAACAGCCCAGGTCTGGCACCTCCTTTTATAGGCCGTAGGCGAGTCACACTCATGTCTGAAGATTGAAGAATAATTCCAGCAATAGTTCTTAAAATATGTGCTCTTAAACTGACGCCGATGTATAAGGTGGGGATATTTCCATGTTCCTGAAATCAATCTCGCGTTCAGCTTCTCCCTAAAAAGGGATGTTTGACGTGGGAAAGACAGACTTGCCTGTTCTCTAGGAAGAATGACATGGTTCAGACATTTAGATGGCCGACAAAATACTACCCAAAAAATCCACAATCACTACATTGGGTATAATTGATTGTTGCTGGCACTCACATGTTTCCGATCTTGTTAAAGCAGCAGCAAAGAAGCTTGGGTTTCTGATGCCCCAACGACAATCTTGTCCCTTGTAGATTCTATTCAGAAACAATCTGTTCGCTTTAGTTGTTAACAGAACCCCATTAACATGCAAAATAAAAAGTGTGGGAGCCAAAACTAAACCCTGTGGAACATCGGCATTAATTTCTAATTCATCTATTGAAACAGCATCGGCAGCAAGGAGCGCTACTTCAGAAAACTAGATAACCGTCACAGGCAGAAAGAGGCTGCATCATTTAACATATCCATTATTAAGAAGACGCTTTAGAAACAAAAGGCACCGTAGTCAAAACAATAATAAATAATTCAAAAGAGTAAAAGTTGTGCAGTATTTGGGCATGAGTGAAACAAAATCTACAGCCCCCTTGTATGATATTACAACCTTATATTTTTGACCAATCAAGAAACAATTGCACCAGATCTAAGGTTAAAAAGAACGATGCCAATGCATTAAAGCATGAAATTCATTCAGTTTGTAGGTACTCAGGGCATCCCTCATATTAGTGTTGCTTTTTTTCAATTTACGGTCTCTTCGTCCATATGTAGGTAGTTGTACCAGTCCCGTACCTTCATTTTAAATTACTTTAATAAATTGACGTGGAAAGATTTGAGCGGTTGTAAAGCCACTGAGTGAAGATAGTGTGATGAGCACTGATAAGTACACTTGGATAACCCAAATCACCATAACACATCTTTTCAAAGACCTGACGATCGTTCAGAATCTTTCATCCTCTGATGACGCTAACTTTGTTAGTGAAGCGATCTTCAGGTCTTTAAAAATATGTGTTGTGGTCATTTGGGTTCTCCAAGTGTACTTATATGCTTGTAAATCCAATATTTGTACAACTTTTTCTCTTTCTGCCACTAGCTTTATTACGTTTTAAACTGACTGTTGCAGCCAACGTTACGACACCAATCAAGATCAATCTTTCGGAATTTATTTAATTGCAGGTTTGACAATAAAACGACAAAGCTTTTCAAATACACTGACAAGATTGGAATTTTGCATACGATTATGTGGAGCCTTTTCTAGAGGCCCGCGCAGGCGGCTAGAGCGTGTGTAGGGTGTAGGGACACAAAAGTTTTGCTTTTCACGATCTATTTAAAAAAACACCTGTGGTTGGTGAAACGCCTAGAAATTCATTTAGTTAGTCGGATAACAGTTCGGAAGCCGTTTAGGATTTCAATCCCAACTGGCCGTGAAAATCTAGAATTATCAGTATTTTTTTTTGTTGTTTTACTTTTTTACGTTTAAAACGTTTGACCAAATTGAACAAAATTACTTTCTTTACTCAAAGTCTTCGAAATCGATAATTTTGTTGAATTTGAGCTTTGCATATGCTATATTTAGTGTGTAGCTATCAGTAGCGGCTCGTGCCTTAATGCATTGGGGGTGTGCAAGAAAAAAAAGTTCGGGATGCCGCCAATGCGTTATGGTAGTGAATTTTTATTAAATTCTTCATATTTGAATAACTCAAGTTTCTACGAACTTAGAAAGTTGAATTTTGGTGTATAGTAGGGTCAACATACCCACCAAATTTCATCAAAATAACTTTGTAATTTTCGGAGAAAAAAATTTTTTACAAAAGAAAACTCAAAATTTGAATAACTTAATTTTCTAAAAATGTACAAAGTTGAATTTTAGTGTGTAGTAAGGTGTTTTACAAGGTAACATATCCACCAAATTTCATTAAAATAGCTTTGTAATATTCGGAGAAAAAATTTTCCCGGAAAACCTTATCCGATTTTCCTGACTAACGAACTCATCCAAGCCATTAATAAAAGATAGACGCTTGCCGAGTTTCATCGAAATCAGTTTCTTATTTTTAGAGTTATCGGTTGGATATATATATATATATATATATATATATATATATATATATATATATATATATATATATATATATATATATATATATATATATATATATATATATATATATATATATATATATATATATATATATATATATATATATATATATTTATATATATATATATATATATGTAAACATATAAAAAATGAAACTGACCCCGGATATGGGTTCTAGGGGTCCTAGTTCGCGCTCATTTGAAAAAATTTTTGCATTCTCTCCATCGATACCTTCTATTGTGAATTTTTAAAAATAAAAATTCACTAAAAATGAAGAGCTCACCTATTTTCCCCCGAACATGTATTATAAAAAAACCTACTTACTAAACTAACTAAACTTAATAATTATTAACTATACTCACCAAGTTTTCCTCTAGTAAGTTATAGGTTATAGTGGTTAAAAAGTCCCTTAAAAAGTTAACCGTTAAATTAAAAATATTATCCACTGAATTAAACACAGCGTCACAATTATTTTCTCCACTTATTAAGTAACCCGAAGTAGTAGCCATAATAATAATTGTCTTGTTAGAACATGTAAACAACAATGAAATGATCGAATTAAAATCAATCCGACGCGCAGCACTACACGAATATTACTAAATACATGCTAGACACAGACACGCTCTACCAAAATTCCACTGCAAACTGCAAGTGTGGAATTTGAGAGCGCACACCAGATTACTTATTCGGTCGTTTTCGACGATGATACTCGATCATTTCGCATTGAAGTATCGCATTTCCCCAAGACCGCCGAAAAATACACACCGCCGGCGACTGATGTATATATGGATATTTGGATATGGATGTATATAATGATAACGTCTGCAACCAACCATTAACATTATACTTATTCTGATGCTGTATTAATGGCTGCCGACTCTACGATCCTCGATATGCTAATTTTGTTTGTTGAATGCAGGAATGCAGGAGGGAGAAAGCAAATAAAAATTTATTAAAATATAGCATAGCAAAAATATTTTTTTTCCACGGCAGGCGGCAGTGCGTGCGTACGGGCGCACTTTTTGAGAAGCCGCCCCTGGTAGATATTCTCCAAGAAAATGTCGCGTTACTAAGTCGATTCTAATTTTAATTTACTATAATTTAATATTATATAAAATGGTGTTGTAAATTTTGCATGTTCGTAATTAAAATCATCTGTATTGTTTGAACCCGAATTTAAAATGATTGTGCTGGCAGATCAAAACATAACAGGTGTACCGTGCCAAAAGCCTATGACATTAATGTTCTGTTGACTCCTACTTGACTGGCTACAACATATATATCCAAAACTACATGTCATCATAATTGATATAAATACTAATATTATATTTTGTAAGAATTAATTTAAACACCTAAGAACATTCTTCTGTTTTGTATTTATTGACTGCCTGCTATTTCTGCCATACTTTTCGAGAATTTTCATTGCAAACTTCTTTGAGAGTACCGTAAAACATGGGAACTTCGAAAGGTTTTAAGCATATTTTTCACCGCTCACTGAAAGTGACTCAGTAAAAAAATGTTTATATGCCATCATAACATTTGATTGGATATCAAAAACCCTACTATTCAGCAATCTTAAGCTATAAAAATTAATTTCTTTTGCGAAGAAGAAAACATTGTCTAGGAGGGATATCCTATAGAAAATACTTTACATTTGGTATCTATTTTGTTCTACAAAATTCTTGGCAGAATTTCCTCGAGCAGTTTCAGTTTTGCATGTAAGGAATTTGTATTCATCATGTCACAAATAAATTTTGCCGGCAGATACATCTTAAGACCTTGTCAAACTTCACAAACAAGCAAAATTAAGACGTGAACGATGTTGGACCTTCGTAAATAATAATTTGTTATTGTCTGTCGAAATTAGTTTGCTTCTATGAATATGTTATAGCCGTTGGAGTAAGCTTACTACGTTGTATTGCAACAACACCATGTTGCATGTAACTTTATTTAAACCAAAGCTTATACAGGTGTCCCAGGAATTGATACAATAACAAAATTGGACGGCTGACGATAAAACTGTGCTATTTTGAAAGTTTTGAAAAAATCGGACATTTACAGGAAAAAAGTTTTACCCTTAAGGGTGGCATTTAGCCATCACTTTAGTATAGGAAAACAAGGCCTCCTTAAATTGTAATTATCTCAAGAAATAGTAGGTGTACGGAAACACATTAAATAGCTGCATAATCTAGACAAACCAGAAGTGGTGATGAATGTTCGCAAATTTCAAAAAAATGTTTTGTGTTATTAGTTATAATTAATTGAAATTCACTTTAATATTCCAATGATTTAGATAAGATTATATAAACGAACATGTTACAAAAGAGATGACTTTGACTATTCATTACCTGCAGGAACATGTAAAGATTCGATTGCAATAAAATATAAGCATGTAGCCCTTCTAGTTTTTTTTAAATTACGTTTTTATTAAATGTCTACACAATACGATTTGTCCGGCTGCCCGAGCCAAATTTAGTACAAGTGCAACTGTATTGTCACTGAGCTGAGAGATGACAAGTTGGGCAATTATATAACAGAGGGCGTTTGCATCGGATCTAATGACTGTCTACCTCCGGCATAAACAGTGTTGTCAGTGTTATGAAAACTCAGTGAAATTGAATACTTCGACAACCATAAGCGTTTGACAACGTAAATAAATGCGATACTTAACAATGATGAAAATAACGGTAAATTTGCCATTGACATTAATTTTACAATGCATTATTTGACGGACAAAATTTAATCGGGTGCTTAAACATTAACTTTTCGTTTCTCAAATAAAGCATTTTATGAATCCCGTGCAATAAGCTTACAAATTTTCTACAGAGAAAATTATACGTATAGAAAAAAAAGGATATAAGAATATCGTCACACATTTATTAGGACCTAATCACATTAAAAATCTTATAACTTACATTGAAGTAAAAACTAACATAATTTAATTAAATTGTCTTAATGGTTCATCCACTATTTAAAAAAATTAAAATTCGCTACCAAAACGCACTTGCTGCATCAAGCCTTGCTGGTTTCTTTCCAATTATAATAAATGTTCTAATTAATATATAACGCAATTTATAACACTGAATAACTGAGAAGAAAAGGAAACAACTATGCATATGTGCTAATGTACTTTATTAATTAGAAAACGGAACTTTCCACGAAACAATAATCATTTTTCTCTGCATAGATGTAATTTTGCGATTACAATTAGTTTTTAAATTAAGTTATTCATTTTTAAATAACACACTGAAGTATTATTCTACAAACTTGGTGAAATTTTATGAAAAGACGCATAATCTTTTTAAATCAATTTCATTTGTAACCGGTACACACATATGTGTAGAGGTTTATCCATGCGTCGTGCGTGGGTCAATGTGCGTGCGTAGTGCGCGCGTGCGTGCGTGCACCTAAACCTAGTAAACATTTATATAAAAATAAATTGAAGTTTAACAAAAAAGTAAATTCGTAATTCACGACCCAAAACATTGAGATATCTCCTTGAGTCAAAAAATATATGAATGACTGATTAGGTCGCTATATTGAATTTCTATTACTCGTATAAAATTGTCACCTATCACCAACCAGTACTCTATTGCACCATCTCTTGAAATCAAGCATTTTAAGCTAATCAAGTCTTATCGCATTAAAAGATCTTGCCGACACACTAAGGCATAGTCAGTTTTATTTCTACTTGACGACAAGGCGGTAGTTCATTTTAAATAATGGAAAACCTTACAAATTTTGGAAAAACTGGCATCGAGTACGGCGAAGAGCGTCAAAATAGTGCCACAACACAGTGGCGGTTCGTGACTTTGGGAGTGTGTGAAGCAGAATCCAGAGAGCCGGACCTCACCCCCTCCTGCGCCGTAGCAGGAAAATTTTCAAATTTTCAAGGACACGCGTTCTCCTGGCACTTCAGTATTTAAATGAAATATCCATTTGTACAAAAATATAGACTTTCACAAGGAATAATTTTCGAAATAATGACCAGGAATATTCGATGAGAGGACACTGTACACATACTGTACACGCACGCATACGGTAATATAATACGGCGCGTATTACCTATGAACATCTATTCATATATGGGCGGGCTAAAAGCATATATTTTTGCAAATTCAACGCCCTTCTAATTTTTTACAACTTGAAATTTTATATCTAATATTTTATTATTTTTAAATTATTCTTTTAGAGGTAATAATAAACAAATCAATTCTACTTACCAAAAATAAGGATGAAAAATCCAGCTTTTCAAAGTTTCTAAATGTGACACATACCAGATGATTTAACGGCACCATAGTAAAAATAAAAATACGTCTCTGACGATCCGACTCAATCTAAACAAATGACAGAAACTAAGATTTGAAGCAGGCTCAGAAGGCTGCATCACTTTTGTGGCCCAAACTACCAGTGCTCGTGCCGTTGCCATGGCAACCGTCTCATACAAGCGTTCCGAAACAGAGACAGCATTTGTGTACGTACAAATCTGGCTCAGTCAGTCCGCAGCTGCTTGACGCTTTACAGTTCCGCAATACGTAAGCGCTGCGCATCGCGGCATGTATACATTCAATTCGGTGATCAGGGACGGGCTTGCCAATTATATTCTAACATAAATTACTATAAAAATACATTATCAACTGCGACGTAACAAGACATTTTTATGTCGTTGTAGCAAATGAATTTGAGAGAATGAAAAAAAATAAAATTATGGCGGATTTTGAATAAAAAAGTTTAGCTTAATCGAAAAATATAGGTGAAGCAGCGCTCCACCTGCGTCATCTGACGAGCCGCCACTGTCGCTGCAAGAAGACTACATAGTATGATCTCCAAGGATCCGAATAGGCAAACTTTCGTTTCGTGTGTGTATAATTGACTCCGAGGGTCCAACTTCGCGGCCGTCAGTACAGAATAGGAAGAGGGCATCTGAGACAAATCCTAGTACCAGCTCTGGTGCTGCATATTTATGAAGTGCAACGTGTGTAAGTCCTATCAGAGGCAGATCCTTTACGACGCCGAGAGTTCTACCATTGGATCGTTGATAAAATCGCACGCGATAGGGTTTTTTGCGATGCGAATTTTTCACTTATAAAGCAGCTTCTAAGTGCAAGTATTTTTGACTGACATAATACCCATGTCTGTTCAAATGAAAACCTTCATGTCGTAAGAAAAACGAGGTTCCAATAGAGATGTTCCATAATCGTCTGGGTTGTATCAAGGAATTCTACCAGAACTGCTGAATAAAATGTAGATAAATGTTAGCCGAGAGGTGTAACATCTTCATCATGAGTCTCTTACCACAGCACACGTATTAGCAACTGGCTTTATGAGCTATCCCCAGTAGATGGGTTGGACGACATGAGTTAATGCCTTTGCCTTTATCTTTAGAGAACCGTGATGGCATTGAGCCAATTTAACTACGATTTTGGGGCGTTATCTAACATTTTTTTCGTGTTAATTTTGGGTTGTTTGGCTCCAGTTGTCATGGCAGCTGTAAAACTCTGACATAAATGACAGTTCGCAACTATAGGCTACGTTAGCTGTTATTTATGTTAGAATTTCACAGTTGCCATAACAAATGTAACCAAATAACGTAGACATAAGTTGGGATATTGTTTATTGACAAAAAGTACACAATTTTTTTAAACTTTTATGTCCCTGGTGGCGAAAATAGGTCGACGTTAAATAAATAAACTAATATAGCTTTTATGCAAATCTCAACGGTTGTAGTTTTGTGCACATAAATTATAGCATTAATGTGGGTGTTTCACAGGGTTCCGTTTTGGGTCCCAGACTGTTTCTTCTGCATATAGATGATATCTGTTAACAACCGACACATCTTCCCAAACAATGCCTCTCTTTACAGACCGTTGTCATCGACTCGCCCAATATCTGCCTTTAGCTCCTTATCGATGAGAGTTGACGTAACCAACCTCCTAATCCTGCACTGTGTGCGGGAGAACAAGAGGAGGGGCTACACCAACAAGCGGATCCTCATAACCACAGACAACAAGGAAGCCCTTAAGGCCCTAAGTATCCCACGGGTAAACTCCAGGCTGGTAAGTGAGTGCCGAGACGAGACGAGCGACTGGGCTGAGTAGAATGAGGTCACCCTCATCTGTGTGCCGGGTCACTCGGGGGTCAAAGGCAATGAAGAAGCTGACAGTCTCGCAAAGAGAGGGTCAGCAGAACCATGAATGGGACCAGAACCGGTTCTGGACGTGACAAAGAGCACTGCCAGGGGAGCCATTAAGTCCTGGGTCAGAAACGAACACAAGGTGTACTGGACAGAATGTTCAGGGCTCAGACATGGGAAGTGAGTAATTGACGAACCCAGTGCAAAGAGAGCTGTGGAGCTGCAAAATCTTAGCAGAGGACAGCTCAGAAACATAACAGGTCGTATCCCGCATGAAACACCTGTATAAAATGGGGCGGTTCGAGGAGGACCTCGCATGCAGACCTTGCGGCGAGGGGAAGGAATCAGCCCGGCACATCTTGTGCGAGTGTAAAGCTCTGGATCGCAAAAGACAACTGATCTACGGTCAGTATAGACCGGAGACAGAGCAATATAAAACTTCACCCTACCAATCGCTGTGCAGACTACTTCAAGGCGCAGTGATTTTGGAATGGGTGGAGTAGAAAGACTAAGGGCATGCACAATAAGCCAAAGGCTGTAGAACTATCAGGGCGGCAAAGGCGCGGGCGAGCCCTGAGGGAGAAAAAGAACCAATCATCCTAAAGGATGACCTGTCTAAGATTTTCAGCTGGGGCTATGCAACTCTGGTTCTGTTTAATGCCTTATAAACACAGAATTGCATCTTCTCTAGGGTGAGTGATTTATAGAGCCTAGACGTTCAGCTGACCATCAAAAGACTGCCCAAAATAACCACACTCTCTACCTTGGGCATTATAACTAATGAGAAGAATCTTTGCTGGTATTTACATGTTGCCAATATTGCAAAAGCAGCATAAAAGCAGCTTGAAGTTCTGTTTTGGGTTAAAATTTGTTTTCGTCATAGCAGCTTCTGACGCTCTATATAGCCAGATACGTTCATAATTTTGGTACTGCCCAAAAGATAACCTCGTTCCTCCTGGATTTTACTCAGAAACACACGGTCCAGAGCACCGCAAAATGGTTGCAGCCATCTGCCTCTTTTATTGATGCTACCATCGATATTACTCTTTGGAAATTTCTTCGTTAATACCTCCGCTTGCGACCTTTAGTAGGCCATGCCGTTTTATTCGAAAAGCTCATGATTTTAGTATCAAACTATTAACTTGTCGAACGTGTGGTTATGAATCCTCGTTCTTTCCTGAAGCATCCAGTTTTGTAAGGCCCACCAGGCAGGTATACAATCTTCAACTATTCAAGAAGCGAGTAAACTCCATCTTGTGGTATAACAATTAAGTTCATGATGTCTTTGACAGACACAGGCTTCGTGTTTCATAAACTACTTCATAAAAGAAGCTCTAGTCAACACAGCGGAGGAACTGCAAGCACTGGTTCTAAGTGCAGAACCGAAAATTAGACTACGGCCAATCCGATTGCTGCAGAGAATTAGGAAACCAATGCAAAAGAAACTTAAAATGTGTGTCGATAACGACAAACAGCGCTCTGAGCTGTTCCTCTAATATACCTACTTATGTTTACAAGTTTGTGTGTGCGACCCAATACTTTTGTCTAATGCAAAGTTAGGCTTGAAAATCTACATGCAAATTAATACTGGATCTTGCCTTTCGTTTACATTGTAAAACATAATACCAGCTGATTATAGTAATCATCGTTATGTATGTCTTAAAAAAATCGATACGTTTGATATCGATTAGCGCTCTGTTTTCATTCATACTACCCTAGAATTATTTGTTACTTATTTAAGTTTTTATATCTGTCAGTATACGTCCGGAATATGGGCATTAATTAGAAAAAAAAAAACCGTAAAAACATACACTTTCAAAATAAGTTCCTCTGCCTTCAGTCTTGGCAGGTTTTTTAGTGTATCTATTTCTGGAACGTCTTTATTTTGACTATTTTAGACCTTATTTATGCCTTATAGCTTTCTTTAGCAGATATAATATCTAGTATACAACAAATACCCATGAAAGACACATTTAGTTTGCCTAGATTTAGGTACCAGATACGATAGTATTAGACACATTATAACAGCACTTCCATGAATCTACCAGCAAACAAAAAAATCAAGACCAAGACGCAAACAGCATCACAAAAGCATAAGTCTGTAGTTACGTATGCGAGACAGAATTAACAGTAAAGACCTATTATTTCAGAAATGTTAATGATTTATTGTGATTTTTATTACGCCACCGCGGAGGGAACAAACATCTATTTTTGAAATTCCTTTCAACTCGTTGTCATTTTTTACTACACAAGACGAAACAGAGACAGACGAGACGACTGCTTTATTATTAGAGCAATATATTTTAGAGTTTTGTCGCAAAATCGTCAATATACATGTCAAGATTTAAATATACATGGTGATCATGTTCATATAAATGTTTGTTCACTTCTAAAACAGGTAAGAGGACATGAGAATTCATCACTTTTTTATTTATTTTATCGTCGGTCTATTTCCCCGACTATGGCCAATCACCGAGAGCAGTGTCGCCTCACAATCCTGGAAGTGTTGGCGAAACTCTGCCTTTCTGTAAGGAGGTAGGGGTATTTAACGTGTTAAATATCGCATGGACACGGGACCGACGGCTTTACGCCCCTCCGAAGGGCTGAACGTTCAGACATTCAACTTGCTCAAAGGCAATGCCACAACATCGGTTGATGTTAATTACACAGTATTTACTGAAAAAGTGAAAGGAAGACACTGGAAGTCTAGTCCAGTCTATATGTAAACAACGAAAAACCGAAGATTGTGTGCTTCACTAGATCTGGACACACTGCTGATAAGCTACATTTTACTTTTGAAGCAAGATCTTTGGAAATGGTAAATCAGTATACACACCTTGGCTTCCAATTCTCTTCTTCTTCCCTGTTTCTTTCCATGTCCAAAATGATGGTAGGCAGGTTGAGAATTTCGGTAGGTGCCCTAATTTCTCTGTTTGCCCGTACAAAAATTGTAGATCATCTGTCAAGGGTGCGCCTATACGACTCTATTATTGTGGGTTTAATACGCCACTGTTTTGGAGTTCGGGGTCTTCGATATTGCAATTTGCTTGAGAGGGTGCAGCTTGGTTTTATTAAGCATCTTTTTCACATCCCGCGATCTGCAGCCGATGCGATGGCCAGGCTTGAGTTTGGAACAATTCGTATACGCTATACTGCTATTAGCCTAGCTTTTGGCCGGACGATCAAGCTTTGTGCGATGGATGATGGTCATTTATCCAAAATTTGTCTTAAACGTACGTTGACTCTTAGAGATGCTCCTGCTAAATATAACTGGTGTGCACAGACTATTGAACCGCTTAGACATCTGACCATAGACTTTCCATGGGAAAATGTATCTCTCTTATAGCTAATCTCAAATCGGGCTGTAATTCTGCAAAAGTTACAGGATAGGCTACCGAAAACGACCGTCAGTTAGCCGCGAGGTCTTCTTATACAATCCTGTACATTCGACTAACATTCGCGGCGCAATTTTTCCTACCTTACCTCATGTTAGGATTGCCGTTCAGCTCGGTGTGTATCCTGGCTGAGTTACGAACCTCTTCGAGTAAATTTTTAAGTTAACAGCTAACGGTATCAATCACGTAATTAATCTTGATAGTTTCTGTACAGTCTGTAATATGAATAAACCAGAGTCTTTCGGGCACATCATGTTTGAGTGTACGGTCTACGAGCCGGTCCGCAATTCGACAATAAAAACTTTGAAAGATTATGATGGCCTGGCTAGTCTTGTCTAGTTCGGATAGGCACGGACTAATGGCGCTCTGCACGTGTGTTGGTACTGTGTGTAAGATTCGCTTCTTTTATATGGAGTGGTGAGAGCGAGGGAGAATCTACTGTTTTCTTATGTATAGAAAGTATTTTTTAAAGTAAGATTTGCATTACCACGATCATAAAATTTCTTTTTTTCTTTCGGTTGTTAATTTTTAAGTTTATATGAATGGGTTTAAAAACGAAAACTTTTGTAATTATAGAATAGTTAGTGAGGTTAAGTCATCCAAACTTTTGTAACAAGTTATACCATACTAGAAATAAATTATGATTGATTGATTGATTGAATCCAGTATCCCTCGCTTCAGAGGTACACGTTCTTACCCCTGGACCATCGAGGCTCTTCATCACCTTTAAGGGAGTTTTCTTGACTATGCTTGGATATCTTTGGAACCAGCCATTTATTTAATAAATATATAAATTTGCTCTTTATATTATTTATACTTTGTGCATCAATGTTTCTATGTATTAGCGATTGCTAAACCTAAATCGGTCCAATGCCTGTTAGCGAAATGTTATCAAACAACCTGATGTAATTAATGTTTAGCGACATCTACTCTGTTTTTTTTAAGTTTTATTGACAAATTATATACGTTTCTAACTAAGGGATTTGTTTTTACAAACAATTCTTTTATTTTTCCCTGGATAAGTGGACCAAGTGAAGATTGGAATCTGTGACAAACACCGATAAGTACACTTGGAGAACTCAAATCACCTTAACATATTTTAACCACTTGACCATCGTTATACTAACGAAGTTGGTGTTTATGGGGGTTCCCCACGTTTTTTTGGGCGGGAGTGCCTGGTTGCGGGGGTGGCGGGATACTGAAGTGGCGGTCAGACGAGTGTACTTATAAGCACAGCATAAGAACTATGCTGTGTTATAAGTTTGATGGTTAATTGTGAGACTGAACTTTTTCCATGGAAACTTGTAAGTTTTCCTTCCAAAAAAGGTTTAGAACACTTTTATGCACTCAGTGAAGATTGTAACCTGTGATCAGCACTGATGAATATACTTGGAGGACCCGAATCACCACAACACATCTTTTCAAAGACCTGAGATCGAAATTAGCGTCATCAGAGAATGAAAAATTCTATTACTACTACTTTTATGCAAATCATTAATTGTTAGTGCCCTTACTTGGTAAAACCGTTTGTCTAATACATATGTAGAGACTCCTTCAATAGCTCCACAATTGCTTGTTTTCTGCTCTGCAGCCCGTTTTGCCTTCACGGCACCGTCATGCGAAACTGACCGGAGAGTAGAAAATAAGCAACAGGCCATGGGAGAAGCCTCTATATCTGTATTTAATTTTGTGCAAATTTAGTATTAATTTTTCAGTAAACGATGATTACTAGCTTAAGAAATTAGTAGCATGCAACTTTTAGAAATTTGTAAGATTATCAGCAAACTGGTCATGACCTATTATTATTATTATTATTATTATTATTAAGATTAGAGGTTGATTTATAGGGCAAAAAAATAATTGAAGTGTGTCATATTTCTACTCGTTTTTACAATAATTATCTTAAAGAAAATTGATTGAAAAGGAGACATTTGATCATACTCCTGAAAAGGGATTGGCCCACAAAAGAACTTATACGGTTTAGCAAGTGAGCAAGAAGTTATCGTAGCTGTTTAAGTTGGCATGGCAGTGCTACAGGCCGCAGTACGTTTCATGTATAATCATTTACATTGCAATTTCTGTCAATAAAAACTAGAGTTGACCTGCTACTGTATGTCATGGCACCCATACCATCATCCCCCGTGTAAGGACTCCTTCGAGGTAAATTGAGAACCGTTGTCACATAAGAGAATTTGGGGTACACCAAAGAGTAGGAAATTATGTTCCAAAAAGTTAATAGTCGAGGCAGACATAGCTTTGGATACTGGTTGCATTAAACAAGTTTCCTAAACCAGTCGGTGCAGACAAGAAGATATTGGTTGCGCTTTTTAGATCATGGAAAGGGACCCATAATATCGACAGAGTTTAACTGAAACGGAAAATTTATGTTCCTAATAGACCAAGGGGTTTCTGATTTGAAAGTTTATTTGCATATTGTACAATGTTTTACCTGAAAATGGACTGACCTCCTCATCTTAGGCCAGTAATAATATTCCGACAATCTTGCTAAAGTAACAGAATTAAAGTGAAACAAACGGTAGCTCGTCCTAACTCCACGGGGTCTGGCATGATCAGGTCTGTAGGTATCTTCACAGTATTAGGCAGGGAATATAATCGACTGTTTATGCTACTAAATTGTAGCAAGCGGTGTAAAATGACATGTAGTCATGTCCCGACAGGAACTAATCCTGGAAAGAAAATCCGTTATATATGCATATTTTATACCAGCTCAAGTTTTTGTTACATTGCTTCAAAAATAGCTGCAGGCAAAATACTATGTAGGTACTTAATTATAAAAATTATCTTTCTTGGTGGATTATAAAAGTTAAAAAATGCCATATGTAAACCAATAATATTAGTGGTTACAGTAGTAACACTTGTGGCAATACGATAGCAAATCAATATATTTGGGCAAAAATTTATTTTTCTGGTCTAACTACTTTTCAACAATATATGCTTCAGATTATATTTTGCTTAGACAAGATCATGCGATTTTGCAAAGATCTCGTCTTCTTGATTATACAATCACGATCGAGGCAATGGTTTCGCCATCGCTTGTAATGTATTTTTATGTTCCTAGATGCGTTCTAACATAATGGATTACCTTACAAAAGCCACGTTTATTAAGGCACTACAATGTTAATAGTTCTAACATAACCATTTATAAAACATATGTTTAACAGTAAACGAAACATTTGCTACGCGTTTCCAATATTTGCATCAGATTTAAAACAGTGACTAAACAATATAAACGTCATACTAACATTTGAAGCATTTGCACTATATTTGCCAATTGATAACGCCTCGGTTTCACGGTTTTTGCGGACTTTAACATTTTTTGCTGATATTTTTTCTCTGACTTTTTCGCTCTATAGTCTTTTAGAAAGGCGAAAATTACTGTACCAAAAGCATATCGATCACAAGCTATGTTAACACGCATTCTAAGACTAGTGCTAAGACTAGTAAATCACGTTGTTCCTGTTTGCCACCAATGACATAATTGTAAAAAAGATGATATAGACCCTAGAAACCAAGCGGAAGCATCCAAAAATTTTATACAACATAACTAAGAGGATAATATCTGCTGAAGACAAAAGTCAGGGCGACGACAAAGCGAAATCGCCTTTAGACAATTATGATGATTACAATACCCACAAAAGACAAGGTTTTCATCCAGTTTCCAGGTTAGTGAGATGAAACTGCCCCCTGGCGTCAGTTGTTAGCATTACTCGCGGAAAGAACCAACGTCAAAGAAACAAAATAAAATATGAATAAAACCCCATCGAAGATATTCTTCTAATCTCTACTCTCTCCTAGCTTGTGGTGCTCAAATTTCTTACCTAAAGATGTACGTAAGCATTTTTCAGCAGTTTGATTTCTGCGCTTACTTTTTTCAACACATTCAATCATTGCCAGCTCTCTTTATTCAATGCAGGAAGTGTTCACTGTATCCTCAGCATTCACCAGCATATTTACACTTCAAGCCCTTTTTCGATACATGAGGGGGAAATGCTCATGCAGACCCCATTATGGCCCCGTAGGTGCCGTGGGATATCGAGCTACTGTGAGACTGTACACACTAAAACCTCCTCCCTGGGAGTACCGGACCTTAGTCCATACCTCCGTCGGAAAGAATGCACACAATGACTTTTTGGGTATGAATGTTTCCATTCTGTTTTTGCCGCGGGGGCGTTTATCGGGTAAGTATAAGCTTCGGACGCTTATGCTTATGTGGAAGTTGCTCGTCGTAGTCGGTGGCACTACGAAGAAGAGCATTTGGGTGAGAAGCGGCTTTTGCGAACTGAGTTGTGGATAGTTGAGTTATAAACTCAAGTATCGAAGGCATTTCCAGATAAGAGTGAATCTGACTGTTTCGGACAAACCATGGCGCTCCGGTAACCATTCTCAGAATTTTGTTCTGGATAATTTGAAGGGTCTTGATGTGTGTTGCGGCCGCGGTGGCGCATGCAGGTGATGCATAGGTCAAGGCTGGCCGGATAATGACTTTGTACATTGTTCATGGACAATTTGGAATTTCTATTTAGAAGTGGGAACAGCTTCGAGATGAACATCGAGGCTTTTTTTCGAGCGTGATCGACATGGGGGCGCCATGTTAAGTATTTGTTGAGGAAAACCCTGAGGTATTTGGCGGAATCTTGCCAGGGAATTAGACGGTTGTCTAATGAAACGTGTTCGTGAGGTGTGTGTCTCCTCTTGGAAAATAGGACAGCTGAACATTTATCGGGGTTTATGCCTAGAAGGGATTTCCTATACCATGATTGCAGCTCGACTACGGCGATCTGAAGTTGTTTAACTTTTTCTCTTAGTAATGTTCAAGTGTTCTTGATTATTGGCTAGTGGGTCCCATCCCTGAAGCCAGTAATTGACACACACACCCCCACCACAGTTCTTTGACTAGTTTTATGCCTGTAATCAGCGAGTTTTTGAGCCACAGAAGACTTATTTTAGACGCATAAGCTTATCTCTGGACACATTTAGTCATTGAGTCCAATTTCGTTATCTGGATTTCAGTTGACTACTGATGCAGTGACCAATATGCTCAAAACTGTAGGTGCTTTCGTGGACCTAATTTGATTATCTATGTACACTAATACCACCACATTTTACGATTTGAGATTACAACGAGCTTGCTTGTATCAGAATTAAGGTTCATATTATAGTCTGAGCACCCATGTTAGATAGATAGAAATGTGTAATATTATTATTTGATCACCGTGTATATGATCGTAATAAATGCGGAGTGATTCTGTATTCTTGAATAAAAATAGCTAAAACGGGATCAAGCATAATTTATATGTCACAGATGTGTTGGATAGTTATTCATGGTGTTTGATGTGCCTATACTGAGATCTCGCATAGCTCAACTGTCAACGGAAAAATGTCTGACGATGTTAATTCTTAAATTGAGTGCTAAAACAGAAGACTTATAGTGGAGGATGAGTTTACTCGAGCACTAATAAATTAATGATGTTAATTTAGACAGGGGCTATTTATATGACCATTAGAGGACAGAACTTAATAACCTTAGCTTGAATTTAGGAAAACAGTTGCGATTATGCGACATGTGAAGCAGAACTTTGTAATAGATCAAGGTTATCTTTGCTGGGGTTTGCCTGCGGTGTTTGCGCCGTGATTTTAATGAATTTTCATTAAGAAAATTCACCAGTAGAGAGGTATCGATGGTGAGACTTTTGGAAATGTTCTTCAAATGAGCGCGAATTAAGCTTCTAGAACCCAAATCCAAGGTCAGTTAAAAAGTGTTTATACAGGCTGTCCCAAAAGTCGTAATTCAAACGTCACATAAAGATGGGCTAGCTCAGCCCCTTTCAGAAAAACCCTATATGATATTATCAAAAAGTTTACCGTTTTCAAATTATTGACAATTTTATGAAAAAAATGAAAAGTGTTAAATTTTGAGGCATTTTGCCGCAATGTAATTTTTGTGCCTGGTAATCCTCAATAATAGCGTTATCGAACCAATCTGAAATATTTTGTAGTTATTCAGAAACTGTGAAGAAAAAAAAATTGGACTTTTCTATCCCAATTTTTGAAAAATTTAGAATAAACCTCCATACTGAAAAAAAATTTAGTAAAAGTTACTGGCTCATAATTTCAAAAACTTCCCTGTTTTATGGAGATTATTAAAATTCTATAAGTAGTAGACGTTGAGACACCTGTTCGTCTCTGTACTTTCCGCGTCGAGGTACCAGGTTCTTCGATAACAGCGCTGTTGGATCATGTTGATCGAACTGGGCGACCGGGAACTGCAGACAAGAATGCTGCCCTGGATGCTGTTATCGAAGAACCTGGTACCACGACGCGGAAAGTACAGAGACGAACTGGTGTCTCAATGTCTACTACTCATAGAATTTTAAAGGTATGGGTACCATATTCAGACGGTCCAAACTTTCAAACAGCGTGAATACGCAAGGCGCAAGCGATTTGGCGAAATTATGTTAAGAAAAATCATACAAGATCCCAATTTCTTCGATAAAGTTTTATGGAGTGGCTAGTCAGCATGTACACATGATTCGTTACATGAACCTCCATAACTTTCATAGTTGGAAAAGTGAAGATCCACGTGAGTTCAGAGAGGATCGGTCCGTGCATCAATTTAAGATAAATCTCTGGGCCGGTATTTTTGACGGAACACTTTTAGGACCAGTGGAACTGCGCCCTACGTTAAATGGCCATAGATATTAGGCGTTTTTACAAAACAATTTGCCAGAACTGCTGGAAGACACCCCATTAGAACTTCGGAGAACAATGTGGCTTCAAAATGATGGATGCCCAGCCCACTCTGCCTTAGCAGTAAGGCAATACTTGAATCAGAAATACCCGGACAGGTGGACGTCAAAGAATCAGAACAGCAGCTCACGAAATTTCACGAAACAGTGTAAGAAGTCTAAGAGGATCGATCCTAAGACGACATCGTTTATGTATAAGACAGAATGGCCGTCAAATAGAACATCTGTTATGAATATAATATTTTTTGTTAATGTCACAATTTGTTTATTTTTATTTGTTAGCTACCTGATGTCATTCAAATTACTTTTAGTCGTCGACAGTGAATTACTTTTAAGAGATATTGATAATGTTTTATACCATTTTAGAATCTCCATAAAACAGGGAAATTTTTGAAATTATCAGCCAGTAAATTTTACTAACATTTTTTTCAGCACGGAGGTTTATTCCAAATTTTAAAAAAACTGGGGAAGAAAAGTCCGATCTTTATTTTTTTTTCAGATTTTCTGAATAATAATACAAACTATTTTAGACTAGTTCGATAACGCTATTATCGAGGAATAACAGGCACAAAAATCACATTCCGTAAAGGTTTTTTCTGCATGTGGGGGGTGGTAGGGGAAGGGGGCGATGTAGGTGCAAAATAAGTCTGAAAATGCTGTCAAGCAGCGAAACTATAGTCACAGAAGCATTGAAGAACATCCTAGAACTTCCAGAATTCGAAGGGCCACTTGCTCCAGTTAGCTCACGCGCTGGCTACGTCCTTCACCTACAAAAACCAACAGTGAAGCTAGAGAAGTATTCTCCAAGTCTGTATGCAGTATGGACAAGTTTCACCAAGTAAGGGCAACAACAATCAATGAACGTTTAAATTTGACAATTTTCATTTTTTTTTTCATTAAATTGTCAATATTTTGAAAACTGTAAAGTTTTTGATAAGATCATGTTGGATTTTTCTGAAAGGGCTTGATCTAGCCTTTATGTGACGTTTGATTTATGACCTTTGGGACACCCTGTATATATCCAACCGATAACTCAAAAAATACTTCACCAATTGAAACCAAATTTGGCAATTCCCTTCATTTTGTTAATAGCTTGGATGAGTTCGTTACACAGTTTTGGCAATCAAATACTTTTAGAAAAAAAATGCAAAAAACTGCTTGAAAACGCAATATCTTTTTAATTATTATAAATATTAAATAAAACTTTACAAGCACGTACACATTATACAAGTTGTCATAACTAACAAATTTGAACTCAATCGGTTCAGTAGAGCTTGAGTTATAACTAAATAAAAAATGAATAATCTACGATATAATCTGAAGTTACCTCTAAATTGATGCCTATAATGTTAGACAAGGTCAGACAGATAAATCAGGGTTCCGCTGCCATTGAAAACAAAATCTCCAAATTAAGTTTTAAACGGACAGGCAACGAAAATAGGTCTCAATAAACAATCGGCGGCGTTGCCATTTACGACAACCCCAATGGGAATTCGTAGATATCAGAACAATTTCAGGACGCAGCAAGTGCGTTATAGTAGCGGATTTTCATAAGAATTGTACACTACAATTATACGGCAAGTTAATACTTTAAACTTACACAGACCTTGAAGATCGATTTTAGAGGTCCTAGTACGCGCACATTTGAAGAATCCTTTCGAAAGTGTTACCAGCGATATCTCTCTATTATCAAAAAAATCTTGCGTTCTAACTCCTTTTGCGAAAAATGCCCAAAACTCCATTTTCTCTGAAGCTAAAAGACAAATTTTTGCTATATCTGTAGATAGTGTAAGTCTCTTTAAACGAAACTTGTATTACAAATTTCATTAAAGTTATACAGAAGATTTCCAGAAGGAAACTGAATTCATATTTAGAAAAGTATAGTAGCTGCCAAATTATAAACGTAGCAGTTATTTTTCCTTATTAATCGCCAGTGTGATTTCGTTTTAGTCAACCTAATGACACCGGTTTTTTTTCAATATCAACAATAACAAAATTATAATTTCAGACTCAAAGGTGACAAACTTATTTAGGCGTTTTAAACAAAAATGAGATCTTGTTCAAAACGTATGAGTTCTGTGCACTATTGTTTCTCCAAATGTCAAAATAAAACATAAAAAACATACATTCATCGAGGTCGATTCGATCGCGTAACCTACTGCTTATCAGGCACGCCTGATGCCCCTGCGCCATCTATGCATACGTCAAATAAGGTTTTATTTGCGTGATACTTTAGATTGGATTAATGCCCCAGATATTATATTCAAGGTATACCTAACAATTAATTACGGAATTAGTAGAATCACCATTGAAACACATCCCACGACTGTGTTGATCCTATATGACGTCTCATGTTTAATTTTAAGATAAAAGAAACTATTTTAGAATCATTTTTATAGAGGCTTGGCTTGATTTTCTTCTACTACGACCGCATAATATATCTATGCTGCGCTAAAACTGTAGTTGAGGCCGTTCATAAAGCTACAAATATAGTGTCTTTTAATAATTGATGGAAACCCCTTGGCAAATTTTAAATTTTATGTCGTCTGTCATTTTCCATAATTGAGCCGAGAATTCACCATTGTTGGTTCGGGTAGTATGTTTTATGCCTGGTATATATTTAGTTTGATTACCGTTGATGTATGGTTTATACATGTTGTATGAATCAATCTACGCGTGGCTGTTAACTACTCTGTCCGTCAGGCATTGGACTTTAACCACTAAATCGTCTCAACACATGTCGTTGGGATTATATTATAGATACCGCTGAGCACAGAGTGTTGGAATGCCAAGGATAGGCACTGTATAAGCAAAACCTAGAGTCCCAGCTGGGATGCAGGGTTACAAGACAAAATGTGGCGTCTCTCATGGTGGGCGAAGAGAAGAACTGGGGCAAGTTATCCAGTTTTGTTAGGAGAGTTCTCGAAAAGAAAAGGGTGGAGGAGAGAGATATGATGCACAGCACGAGCAACACCGAACTCCCAATCCCAGCAACATTACCCAGCTGGGAGGGGAGAGGTAGGTCCTAGTAAGTTGGAAAAGAAGAAAAGACAGCCCTCACCTGTAAAGATATATCCTGACGGATGGTTCCAGCGTGTGGAAGCGGTTTCCAAGGGCCTCTTGAGCTACCTGCGGGTGGCCAACGTCATAAAAATACTACTACTACTACCACCAGTCACCACATACCTATACAGGGGTAAGCAGACCAAAAAGCCCATGCTATTTATTGACAATGTTTCTCCATGCACTTCTGCTCTGACAAGTTATTATGGCTTCTTCTACATTCATACATCTGCGCGTACACATTATTTTATTGGGTAAACTTCTGACCTCTTTCTTCTTTAATATATTGGTATAACAGCCGACCAAGCTTTTCGAGGGCCTTCCCTCTTTTCAAATGATTTTTAATATAGTGAACACAGATACGTACTCCATACGCCTGTATTTAATGTGGAACGCTTTCACCAAGTAGCAATCAATTGATGGTTTGAAAAAGCCTCTAGGTCAATGAAACATTAAGTTATGTGGACTGAAACTGTTTTGTGAAAATTTGCTTTGATAACGCATCCGCCAGACTTTTAGTGAATTTTCTTAAAAAAAATTCACTAATGAGGAGATCTAGACTTTCGAATTTTGAAAAAATTTCTTCAAATGAGCGCTATTTAGGACCCCCGGAATCCAAATCCGTAGTCAGTTTCAGATTTTATATGTTTATATATATATATATATATATATATATATATATATATATATATATATATATATATATATATATATATATATATATATTTATGTGTCACACCTATAACTTAAAAAATAATGGACCGATTTTGATAAAATTTGGCACATACCTTCCTTTCGCAAGTCGCTTGGATAAGTTCGTTAGCCAGGAAAATCCACCAAGGTTTTCCCGGAAAATTTTGTGTTTTCTTTCGAAAAAACTCGAAAAAAATTTATATCTCCAAAATTAACAAAGTAAGGGCAACCAAATTTAATACGCAGGTTTATATCATTAGTCATTGTCTACCATAATTTAGCGCCGTAGGTTAAATGACAAAAAAGTTACAGGCATTCAAAGAAAAATAAATTTGGGTTCTCCTCAAAACGTCAAAATCGCGATTTTAAACGTCAAAATTGGTGAGTACCTTCCTTTTGCAAGTGGCTTGGATATGTTCGTTATCCAGGAAAATCCGACGAGGTTTTCCCGGAAAATTTTGTGTTTTCTTTCGAAAAAAATTTATATCTCCAAAATTAACAAAGTAAGGGCAACCAAATTTTATACGCGGGTTTATATCATTATAGGCAAGTCACCTACCAAAATTTAGCTCTGTAGGTCAAAAGACAAAAAAGTTATAGGCATTTAAACAAAAATAAATTGGGGTTTTTCACAAAACGTCAAAGTTGCGATTTAAACGTCAAAATTGGCAACATTTAGGAAAAGAACTTGAATCTAATACGGGCTATGGAGATAAAATGTCTCAAGAAGAATGTTTTACAAACCCTGAAGTCTTAGTTTCAACCGTCATTGTCCTTCATTTTAATAAAATGTTTCCAAAAAAGTTATTTCAAATAGACCCTTTCTCTGACGCTTGGCAGTAGTCTTAGCTATAGAGTTTATCGTTAATAGTATATAATTTTTGTAGAATTTTCGTTAAAAAATCAATAAAGCTCAATATATCTGTTATTATACCAGATATGAAAAAAAATTGTATATATTAATTATAGGGTGTCTTAAACTACATCTTAAAAAATATTTCTACAATCACAGG
The DNA here is from genome assembly GCA_964006375.1 of Tillus elongatus. Lineage (NCBI taxonomy): Eukaryota > Metazoa > Arthropoda > Insecta > Coleoptera > Cleridae > Tillus > Tillus elongatus. The sequence continues at coordinate 13,973,044 of OZ023266.1, forward strand.
GTGGCCCATAAGTCGTTGGTGATACAATTTTTTTTTTTTTAATCAAACACGCCTTATGTTATTGCATTTTTGCATTTTCCATCGAAATATAATGCATGTTTGTAAGAACAAAAATTCTGGACGCAGTAAGTGCGTTATGGTAGCGAATTTTGATCAAATGCTTAATATTTGAATAGCTCAATTTGCTATTAACCTATAAGGTTGACCAAAAAACGAGTTTTTTCAGGAACACTTTAAGTTTACTTTCGGAAATTTTTGTACATTTTCAAACAATAAAGTTATTTTGATGAAACATGGCACATTGTTTTTACTATATAGATTATACTGGTAACCAAATTTGATGCCTGCTTTCTTAAAAAAACACACATTATTGCTATTAAAAATAGTTTTATGAAAATTCACTACCATAACGCACTTGCTGCGTCCCGAGATTTTATCTTATAAATTTGATGGTTCGACAAAAATATTGAATATCTAATGACAGCGTATCTACAGTTTTCTCCATAACATATCTTCTTTTATGTTAAACAGCTTTGATCAACCTTTGTGGTAATAACATACCTACTTTCCTTTTATGCGTTTCTAATAAACTGTGAATAATACTGTAATTACTTCAATAATTTTTAAAGTATAATAAACATATACAGTTAGATATTAATTACATATCAGGTTACATGATATCAGCTTCGTTTCTAATAAGAGAAGTTAATATAAGTCTAAATAATAATGCTGTGATAATAATAATATTAATAAGATAGTTATAATAATAAGACAAGCAGTAGGTGAGTCATAATTATGGTGAAATTGATCCATCCAGTTCATGATTCGGCTTTATGTCTTTATTACACTAATAAAGGTGATGATATTGTACTATGAGATGTCAAAATGGATGAAATTAATGCAAATAAATTCATAATAACACCCACATTCACAAACAATATACTTTTATGAATATATATATAACAGAGGTTACAGATATTTATGTAAATTATTTGTGTTATAGAGGCTATGTACATTGTTGTATATTTATTAGCTATAGAGACTTAACGTATATAAGATACAATGTAATCTGTTTATTATTTACTTGTAGTTATTTAGTATAGCCAGTTAGTAGCCCCGAGGGCGATTTCGTTCGTTTTCAAACGTGTTATTTAACAATTTACTTTAAGAAATATGTATATAAATTATAATTTAAATATTTATAATTTAATAACTCAATCAAAACTATTTCCTTTAATATTTACCTTGGATGAGTTATAGTGAATGTGAGACGGACGAGTTTTTTAAAAGGCATTATTCTCTCTCTCTCTCTCTCTCTCTCTCTTCTATTTAAATCTAACGTCTCTCTAACGAGATTTTTCGTTTTGTTTTATAGCTCAACTATACAGTATGTCCCAAACTGGATGGGAATGTATTGCTATCTTCGCTTTCATTAGATATAGGGAGACTGTTAAATTAGCAATTTTTTGGAGAATTTCATGCTCGTTCCAAATATGACTTGTTTTTGCCCTGTCTCTTTACGTTTTCGAGTTATTTTGAAAAAACCGAAATTTGTCGATTTCTTTTTCTTCAATATCTAATTAGGCGTTGATCTGACATGTCTAAGACTTGCACATTATCAGGACACTTTTTACAGAGTAATCTTTTTATGCTATTCTCAACTTTGGTTTGTCATTTGTTTTTGAGCTACAGGTATCAACGTTTGTGTTTATTATGGCAGTCATATTAGATTTTTTGCTCATGTGATATCCTGTGAAAAGAGCTTTCCAGTGATGTACAACATGCTTGAGAAATGGTGTAATTGCACTGAGAATTTTGAGAAAAACCGTTTTGAGGATAGTAGGCTATGAAATCCAATACCACAAAACAAATGACAAAAAAAAGTGTTCAAAAAGCAGTAGGCCATGGAGTCTAACAATATATTTCTACTTTTAACATAATTTTCCGTAATGATTTACAATAAAACAAAGGAACTTGGAACACACCAATGAATTGGCCCATTATTACAAATTATATGTTACATTATCCAAAAAAATTGTTATAATTTAATTAAATAGGTAAACTTAGTAGATAACTAAATTTACTAACAGAACTCAACAAAAAGCAGATTAATGATTTGCAAAGACGCCTTTAAAAATCTTTTGATTTTTAAACGTAAGTCAACTGAAAAACAACACAAGACAGGTTACTATGGATATAACACTATCGCTACAATTAAAAATACTGTAATTCTTAATTATCTGAACAATTTGAGGTGTATTTAACACGTTGCTTAAAATTTTGTACTAAATAGTTTGTTTCCTGTTCATTTTAAGTTTTATTCAACAATATGTTCAGTAATGAAGAATATTTTTACATGTTGGAATGTTATATTCGTTTTAACCGAAATACTGAGGCAGCTGCAAATTTATATCAAAACAACTACCCAGAAAGACGACAACCAAACAGCAAAATATTTCGCAGGATAGTGACCAATATATTGGACGACGGTAGCTTCCACACAAACAAAGTACTAATGCCTAGAAATGAAGAAATAAATAATGCAGTCTCACATGTTTCAAACGAAAACCCTCCGCAATCTATTCGGTTTTACGGTGAACAAATTTACGTTCCAAAAAGTAGGGTACACCGTGTATTAAAACAAAGTCATTACCATCCATACAAACCTACAATCATAGGAGGCTTAAATGTTGACGATTACCCTAAGCGACTTCAATTCTGCAAATGGTATCAAGGACAATGTCAGCAAGATGAAAATTTTCATTTTAAAATAATATGGACTGGTGAATCCAGATTTACAAATTGTGGTGTGTATAATCGCCATAATAGGCATTATTGGGCAAATGAAAATCCCAATCTAAAGAAAGAAAGACGATTGCAAGACAAATTTGTTATTAACGTTTGGTGCGGCCTATTGGGTAAAAAACCGTTATTTTTATTTGTAAATTAGACAGTTAATATTTAAAAAATTCGGGTAACTTCATTGTTGGTCCGTTCTTTTTTGAAAATAATTTAACTGGGGAAAGGTATCTTAATCTATTGAGAAATAATATTTTACCAACAATTAGAAGAGTTCATGATAATTTAGACGAGATTTGGTACCAACAAGACGGTTGTCCAACACACAATGCTAGGATCGTCAAAGAATTTTTGTACCAAACTTTTATTAATCGTGTCATTTGTAACAATGGGCCGGTTTATTGGTGTGATCGCAGTCCTGATATAACACCCATGGATTTTTATTTTTGGGGTACTCTGAAGAATGATGTGTATAAGTTCGATCCACCACAAAATATCAATGAATTACGAAACAAAATCACGGAAGCTATAAATCATATTAACCGAAACACCCTCACCAGAGTTTGCAGGCATGTTTCAAAAAGGTGTATAAAGTGCATTGAACAAAACGGTGGCCATATTGAACAATTTTCTATTTAGTGTATTTTTAAGTTTCTATTTTATTATTTGTTGAGTTCCGTTTCTAATTGTGTTGTTTTGTGAAGTTTAAGTTTCTATTTGTTATTGCCGGGTTTCGTTATTAAACTGTTTCACATAATATTACCTAGCATTATTACTTAATTAAGTATTGTAAACTAAATCACAATATTTTTTATCGTGAATCATACGGAAAATTATGTTAAAAGTAAAAGTCTACTGTCTACTACTACAAGTCATATTTGGAACGAGCATGCAATTCTACAAAACATTGTCAACTTAACCGTCTCCCTATCTCTAATAAGAACGGAGATAGCAATACATTCCCATCCAGTTTGGGACACACTGTAGAGGAAAATCGCCTATGTTGGCATACTTAATTTTGATACTACATATCACTTTCATTTGGAACAATCGATACACCAATGTAGTAGAGGGTCCTGTCCTATGACATGGCAAATTTTGAACAACGACAATTTTAGTTCAGTATGCCAATAAAGTGTAAGAAAATAGAAATATGTCTAAATATAAGGTTTATTGAAGTAAACTGAACATCGTAATGGAATAATAATTCCTAGGTATATAATTGTACATGCGTCGCGGACTGACGCGTCTTGGAATGTGCTCCCTCTTCAGCTCTTTAACCCATCTCGCACTGCTGAGCTGCCCTTGTCCCTCCTTCCATAGGGACCAGCAACAAGTAAGACCGCAGGCTGCGTGCTGAGAAGGAGGCGGTGTTGCCAGCTTAGAATAGGTAACAGCCTCTACCTGTGATGGCATATCAATTTCAAAATACACAAACTAAAAGATCTTTTTAATTCTAAAAATAAAACATCAATGTAACATCTTTTGGTGTAAGCAACCGAAAACAAGATACACATTTATCATAAAATATTCTTATATACATAGTTCACAAATAAATTGCTTCAACTCCAGCATATTCGTTGTGATACAGTTTCTTGCATGACTGGAACTATGTCAGCTTTTCATATTGAATTGATAGACAAAATACGTTTAAGTAGGTACAATGATATGCTTGGGAGATAAGATAAGTTGCATTATGTATTACACAGCTTATGAAAATTCGCTACTCTAACGCACTTGCTACCTGCACACTTTCACCTTCATCGAAAACTACAATGTAATGTTCTCTTTTCCATTTCCGTAACTTTTTAATTGGGCGAAAAGAGGGTATTTCGGAGAGAAACAAGGATCGCGCATGGGGGTGAATAAATAAAGGCCGCGGACGAGCCCTGAGGGAACAAAAAAAAATAAAGGTATTTCTTCGGGGATGGCGTGGTTGGTAGAGGGTTCCTTCTCGCCCCAGACATACATAGGGGTGCAATGTGATATGGTTTGCCTTTCCGCTAGCTTTTTTCTTTTAGGCGATGAAGGTGTTTGGTTAGGGGTTGTGAGCAGTTGATATCAAGTTGAAAGCACGTGTCTTCCCCTACCTCTGAAATAAGTAGAACAATATGAGGTATTTATGTTAAGCTCGAAGATGAGTGAGGTGTCAGGTGCTTGGCCGGGTTGGGTTCGGTTGCTAGGGGGTTTCTGCATTCTCTTCTGGGAGGGGGGGGAATTATGATGTGATTTCCCCGATAGCTATTTAGTTAAATGAGCGGGCAGCAGTCGTTCGGCAAGAACCTTGGGTGAATTAGAATGCGGTTGGAGGGCGGGGGCGGTTGGTAGAAGATTTCTTCTTCCTTTGGACTTGGAGTGTTTTTTCAAAAAAAAAAAAAAAAAAAATCAGCGCCTCTATTCGCTCCGGGTCCCGTAACTTTCTTGAGGGTTGAGACCGCAACATTTCTTTTGTGGTTTATATAAGAGTGGTTCTAAGCATGTTTCTATTTTAGGAAGCCTACATGTCGCTCACCTGTCAAATTACCTTGAAAATTTATGGCTTTATACGCCTTCTCATTTTGTACTAACAGGAGTGTGCTTACTATGGAAGACAAATCAGCCTATTCAGTTGACAACAAAATGTCAAAGCATTAACGATCTTTTTTCACTTGTTTAGTTTTCTCCTTCCTACTAATATCTGTAAAATGTTATAGCATGCCTCTTTTCCTGGCCGAATTTTCACTATAAGGGTGGATTTATATGGATATTTTGAAAAATGTAGCTGTTTCAGAGAATTGTAGAAATGTAGACCGCAGGATCTGATGATGGGATATTGAGAAAATAGAGGGAAATCGTCAAAAAAAAATTGTATGTATGTTTACCGATATTTTCGTCAATTGTGGATCAAATTCAACAAATCTTTTTTTGTGTGATCCTATTTTCACAAAGTCAGGATCTGATGATAGGATCTCGGGGAAATCTTAAAAAACAATTATGTATGCTCCCCCACTTTGCATAAGCTGACGATTATGTGCAAAATGGTAGTATAAAATGAGACACTCGTGTTTTTTACGTATGTCTATCAACTATACGACAACATTTTGCTAAAGTTATGTAACAGTCCCGGAAACTTCCATCGCATAATCGGTTTATTATTAATTTATAAATAGCAAAAGTAATGTTGAAAACTCACAATTGCTTTTTGCTTTATCCAGTCTACAACGTCTCTTTTTTCGATATAAAAGGAAGATAAACTTCATGACCTGACCTGATAAACTCCCAAAAGAAAATTTAAGGAACCAAACAACCTGCTAAGCGTGATGCACCATGATGCCACATTTTTCAAGAGGTTTTAATTGCTGAATTTATATTTCATTTCATTAAGTTCCATGTATGGAGTATATAAAAAAACAAGCAAAATAAAGTTGCTAGTCCGGCTCTGGGTATAGATTTTATTTAAAGTTGAAAATATATAGTGCGTCATCAAGTCAAAATACCTAGATAGTTGAATGAGATATGACCCTGTATAAATTCTCTAAAAAAACTCAAAGCACCTGTATCTGTATATTGACCACGACATTTTTATATGCGCTTTCACAATCAGCTCAATATCGACGATCACCAGTAACAGTATGTCAGGGACGAGCTGCAACACCCTGTATAACTGCAATTTGAAGAGTTCGGTATATTAATTCAATATCCGGTGGCATCACCAATTATTGAATTCGTGTGGTCCTCTAAATGTACAACATAAGATGCTTAATTTGTGTAATGTACTATGGAAAAATAATCTTATTATTATTATTCAGGAGAGCATGTACATGAAAACGATGAACTGTTTGGAACCCTCCACTATGAAAAGCGTCCAGTACAGTACAATGTAAAGTCTCTGTTGGAATTTATGGACTTCTCTATCGGATCTCTATCCGCTTCAGGCTGCCCAGCAAGCACTACCTCCTCGCTTCCAACCTCATTCTCGTCAGAGCTTTGTCGCTCTTTATGCATTTTCTGCACAATGCACACCTGCCTCCACCCCTTTCCCCTAAAGTTCACGTTCTCCTGCAGATAGCAGGACACACGAATCTTTTTATGGCAAGTTTTAAATTTTGTCGAGATACGGTTTTATAAAAATTCGATATTAGCTCTGTGTTGTTTTAGTGAATTTTTCTAGAAAGACTTCACTATGAGGAGGTCGCTATTTTTGAATTTTGTATTTTTTACAATTTAGCGCGAACTGGGACACATATAAACGCCATATTCGAGGTCAGTTTCAATTTTTAGATGTTCATGTACTTGTATGTTTATATATATATATATATATATATATATATATATATATATATATATATATATATATATATTGCTATGTATAGCAAATATAGCATGAAAATTAAAAACTTATTATGGAGAATATTTCCTAGCGTGTCCAGGAAACAAACGCTTACGTATTTAGAACAATTGTTAAAATCGAACAACATAAGTGAGAGGTTTCCGAAGAATAAAATTAAGTTAAACAAACCTTTGTATTAAACAAAATATATTTCATTTTTTCAATGAGATTTTTAACAAACCCAAGGCACGGCAACGGGCAACCCTCTCTCTCTATTCATTGGCGACCTTTTTATGAGTAGATTTGAAACGGATTGAGAATAAGAAAGTGAGAATCTTCCTAGAGTATGATTTTGTTATGTGGACGATATTTTTGTTGAGTTCAACACAAATAAATGCAAAGTAGATCATTTTATTAATATACTAAACTGTCAATTTGATTCAACAAAATTCACCTACAAATTAGAGATTAACGGTAAACTTCCCCTTATAGATGTACTATTTATTAAAAATAATGGCTCTGTCGAATTCGATGTACCCAGGAAGGAAACCACCAGTCTAAGTGACTTCCAAATGACTCGCATCATATGCTTACACAAAAAACGGCCAGTTTAAACTTCTTAGTAAGTAGATTAGCAATAATTTTCCTTAAGTAAAAGTTGATATAGTAGAGAATTAGGGTAAATTAAAAACGTGGCTAAATATAACGTATAGTGGGATTGCTTAGTGTAAAAATTTATTAATAGACACAGAACAAAGAAAATCCACGGAATCCACGATATTCAGAAAATATAAAAAAGGTTTGTTTGCTTACCATTTGAACCTGGTATCCCAAGGGGTCTCGAGTGCATCTTTAAGAAAGCTCATTTGCAGCCAACTTTTATGACAAAAAACAATTTAAAAGATTTGCTGGGTAATATGAAAGATAAAGATAAAGCTACTGAAATGTCGGATATCTATGGAATAAGCTGTAAAGATTGTAATAATACGTTCGCCAGACTAGAAGAACCATTGGAACCAGATTTGAGGAACATCTGGCACAGATGAGATACGGTAGTGTAGACATGTCATGCGTGGCCAAACAGTTTGAGATAATAATCACCACATAGATAAAGAAAACCTGAGACCTATCAAAAATGTTAGACAACCAACGAAGTTAGATGTTTACGGAAGTATTTATATATCTAAGGCAATAAAAAACGAACGTTCTTTAAACTGCGCTCCGCCATTAATTTATAGCCTGTTGTCTGGACTCTCTCTTTGATATAGAAGAGATTCTGAAACTCCGCAGGTAAAGTTATAACGGTAGTTCAAAAACGACGTCCAGCAATTAAAATACAACACACAGAAAATTTGCCTGAGATTCGTCAAGTCTCTGTATCGGTTTTCACCTAAGACGTAGTAGTTTTAATTGTAAATAGTTTCCACTTTTTCATCCCCTGATGATGTTAACTTTGTTAGTGAAACGATCGTCAGGTCTTTAAAAGATGTGTCCTCGTGATTTGGGTTCTCCAAGTGTACTTATCAGTGGTCATACCAGGTTCCAATCTTTACTTACTGCCTATACAAGTTTCGTAAAAAACAGTTGCATAGATCATTTCTATGAAAATTCGCTACCATAACGCATTTGCTGCTTGCGTTTGAAGTTTTTTTTATACAATTCCCATCATCTGTTTCCCTTTAACTTATTTTGACATTTCTCCCTCCTCTCTTTTTTGAGGGGTGGAGGGTCATTTTGGATTTGTAATTGGAGTGATGTATTTCTTTATAAGATTAGAATGCACGTAAAAAAATGAGCGTGTGCAAAGAAATATATAAATTAAGAAATGGACACAAAGTTTTTTTAGAAACTAATTACCTCAATTACTAAACCAAAACATAAACCCAGACATGTGGTTTCAACATAATGGAGCTCCACGCCATTGCAAAATACAGGCTCGTAATCATTTAAATGTAATATTCGAAAACAGGTGGATTGGTCGAGCAGGTCTGGTCAACTGGCCTGCTAGTTCCCCGGATTTGCCCCCCTTGATTATTTATTTTGGGGTTTTATGGAGTACGAAGTGATGGCGATGGTACCTACAACTTTAGATGATATGAAAACAAAATCCGCTTTCCTTGCTCATTATTGGCTTTTGAAATGTTGCAGTATGTATGGGATTCAATTAGAAAAAGTGTTCGTAAGTTGAAGGGGGACATTTCGCACAGTTTCTCACGTATGATAAACGATTGATAGATTGAAATTTAATGTTAATTGTTTTTGTATATCATGATTCCGTGACGGAAAAATCAAATCAAAAATTTCGATTTTTATTGATACTTTATCATACCAAATTTAATTATCGTTTTCCAGGAACTGAAATATTCAACAGCTTTAGAAAAAACGTCTCTTACAATAGAACTCAATACAGTTCTGTTATATCCGTGCAAGTCATTAACTAACTCCAAGCCGACGTAGCTTTTCACAGCGAAAAAAAGCAAACAAACCAGCCACTTAGCCCTATAGCCTTTCCACACAGATATCAAGAGACCCAACAAGAGGAAAAAATGCCAGGACTGTTCTCTAGAACATCTGGTGAAATGCGAGACGCATTTCGTTTAGAGCACTGGCTAAAGCCCCGAGTCTATTGTAGAAAATCCGTGGTTTGTGTCGGGGAATTGGCAACATGAGGGAAGAGCAGGGGGTTAGAGAGCATGAATGGTGTGTGCGGGAATGAATGGGTACTAGAGGCAGCAGGCAGCAGGATAGTGGTTAACGCACGCACACACTTCCACTTTACTATATCGACCCAGATAACGCGCTCTCTCAACCCCAGTGTGTTATAATATTTGATACGTTTACCACACTCACGCAAACACCTTTAATGTTACGAGAAGTTAATACATTAATTATTTTGATGTTTTTGAGCGAATTTCCAGAAAAAAAAATCGCTTGAGGCATCGATTAACAAAAATAGTGAATTTGCGTCTAATGAGACATAAAAGAAAAGCAAAAATCACCAGAAATAACCAGCTGTTAAAAAAGTTCAACAAAAAATATAACATCAAGACAAAAGTGTCGTGTACTGTCAGTATGATCATCACAGTCCACAGGCGATGTCGCCACCATAACTCCGTGTTTCCAGCAGCTCTCTTCATTTCATTGCACCTTCCACGATTCGTCAATTGTGCAGTTTTTCTCTTCGTCTACCTTTTCTCTTGGTCTACATTTTCTCTTTTCACAAGGTGGGTATGTAGTTATACTACGAAGATGGAGACAAGGTCTTCAGATTTTACGACTACATATCTATGAAAATTGAGGTATTAAAATAGCGGAGAGCAACGACTTAAAATATAATTTTAATAAGGAAAAAAATATGGCTGAAAAATGGATTTGTTCGTTGGTAAAAAAGACCAAAACATAGAGTTATGAATTCTTGAAATACATCATACCCTAATGCCCAAGCATTGAATAGAAATAACATCAGATCATATTTTTATGCTTTGTATGCCCTTTTGTAAAACTATTTCTCTTTCCTCCAGAAAACATATTTGAGGGTAATGAGTCCGGTTAAAACACAGTCCAAAAATGACCACAAAAAGCGTTTGTCAGCAAGGGATGCAAACAAGTTGATGGTGATCTTAGCGGTGCTGAAGATCGCAAAAATGTATACCACCTCTCTTTATTTTCTCTGTAAGAGGTTTAAAAATGACCTGATAGATAACGCACCACCTGGCAGTCAAGCATTCTGTCAATAAAAATATTGGATGACAGAAGAACTATTCCTAAAGTTGTTACAACATTTTGTACATAACACCAAGTCCTCCATTAATAACAAACCTCTTCTCCTGTTAGATGGCCATAGTAATCGCTAAAACTTAGCAGTTTTGGAATTTTGCTAAAGAACATGGAGTAGTACTGTTTTGCTTACCCGTTCATTGTACTCATCGTGTTCAACTGCTGTTGGGCTTGTTTGGTCCTCTTCAAATTTCCTATGACGAAGAAGAGTTGTCACAGATTTTGATGTAGCCAGTCTAATAAAAAAACGCATTTTAAAGTGCGCAACACCATCGATCGCCGGAAACTCATTGAAAAAACTAAAATTGTTCCATCTTATAGTATAGTATAGTATAGTATAGTATAGTATATATTGTGAATACTTCCAAGGGTTTGATGCTTGTGCACTGAATAACGAAGGAAAAACTAATGGAAGAATCAAATATTCAACATGAAGTCAATGAAGACGGTCCAAAGCATCTACAGCTGTTACTACTCCTAATTCTGCAAGGAATCTTAACACTGCGAAAGAGCCAGACTTGCAATTCGCAGACAATTATTTAACGCCACAAAAAGTTACACATTGTAGATATTGATGTAACAGAACCTTCTATACAAAAACTTGAGTGCAGGATTGCTAAATTCTCCACTACACCAGTAGCTGGTTATAGTATCTCATGGAAAAGAAAACGGAAGAAAGATGGAACCGGAATATTGAGTTCAACCGCTAACATAAATGAGATAAAACAAAAGGAAAATGAGAAATTCGTGAGTAAACGAATAACACTAGCAATACAAGTTGAAAATAAAAACGATGTTGAAGAAGAGAGACACAATTAATCACCCATGGAGTGCTGTAGATGACCACGACTCTGACGTAGACTGCATATATTGCAATGAGCCATTTTTTAAATCGCGTCTCAGAAAAATATGACTTAAATCAGGTTACATTCGGTAGGTTAGAGGTAATTTCCGCTCCAGCCGGGGCATTTATGTTGTCGTGGATGGCCATTCCTCTAAACTGTATCCAATTAATGCAGGAGTCCCTCAAGGTTCAGCTTTAGCCCATACTTTGTTTCTTCTCCACATCAACGACCTCCTCTCTAGTACATCCAACCCAGTTCACAGTTACACGGACGACAGCACCCTCCACTCAAATATGCAATATTCTAAGCCTGTCTCTTTAGCCCAATTAGATGAGGATCGCAGACTCATGGAGGGTTCTGTCTCTGTGGATCTCCAAAAAATATTAGACTGGGGAATGAGAAATCGTGTACAATTCAACTCCACCAAATCTCAGTCTCGTTTTCATTCATAAGAGATACACCAGCCTAGACCCCTCACAATGAACAACCAAGTTATTCAAAGTAATGAGTCATTTTCACTTGTTGGCATTTCTGTGGATCGAAATCTCAATTGGCACCAACATGTCACATCAATTGCAGAAGCGGCTATTACGAAATTAGGTTTTCTCTTCCGGGCTCACAAATACTTTACACCAGCTAATCTCTATACCTTATATACTTCACAAATAAGGCCAAACCTTGACTACTGCCCCCACATCTGGGGTGCCGCTGCCTCTTCTACACTCGCTATTCTGGACTCCGTTCAGAAGAGAGCTCTACGTGACCCTACCCTCACCCAAAGGCTGCCATCCCTTGCCCACCGACGTGCCGTTGGTGACCTTTCTCTCTCTTTAATAGATATCTGCACGGGCACTGCTCAGAGAAGCTTTCTACCATAGTTCCTCCACCTCCTGCCCCCAACAGATCTACCAGGGGAACAGAGCATATGCACCCTTTTACTGTCCAGGTCGCCAGACATAGAACATCTTGTTATGCCCGCTCGTTTGTACCGAGGACTTCCAATTTGTGGAATTCCTTGCCGGCACATGTTTTCCCTTCTCCTCCGAACGTCCAAACCTTCAAGTCCAGAATTAACAAGTTGCCTCTTTCATTCTTGTCGACACCCACGGTACGATAGTATTTAGGCTATAAGCCCTCGTGGTGTGTTGTTGAAATATATAAAAAAAGACTAACAATCACCAAATCATTTAATATAACCATCTTTGTTTATTCTATTTAACTTCATACCGCACAGTAATGTCAGTTTCTAACAAAGAATATGGTTCGCGGCATTTCCCAATAATATTAAATTTTATTCCGGTAAAACTTGCATTACAATTATTCACCAAAGCTGAATTTTAGTAAATTGCATCGGTAGTTTAATGGAAATATATGAGTTAAATTTGGTAAAAATAAATTGACGAGTTTCAAAGATATAGCGTTTTCGAGACGAAAATTTGCAATTTTTCATGGAAAAGCTTGACTCTTAAGAACAGGCCAACGAACTTAGCCTCCGGAAATTATTTTCCAGTGTAATCAAACAAACCGGAAGTCTCTAGGTGCGGCTCTGAAGCTTCGTAAATCCTAACACATAAAAATTTGAATAAACCTCGGAAATGGATTCCAATGGCTCTAATCCGTACTCATTTGAAAAAAAAATTCAAAAATTTAAAAGTAAAATTTTGTTAGAGAAATTTAAAAAAATGTTGTTTTAGATTACCATAAATCACCAGGGCATTATTCCGGCCCTGGGTATAGACCCTACACAACGGGCCCGTTCAATAACAATGCAAAAACGTCACCGTACTTGACAAACATTGAAAAAAGCGTGAAATTATTTAAAAAATTGTAATAGAAATATCTCCGGAAAGAGAAATAACCACAAGGTAAAAACAAGATCAAGGTGCTTGTAAAGTAGTAAGCTTCATCAAGGAGCAGTCGGTTTATCTGAATCTGACATGTCGGTCATCTACAAAATTACCTCAAAAGTTTTAGTTCATGCAATTCTACTGCTGGGTTACAACCCAAACGGATTTGTTACTTTTAAATTTGCATGATTTTATGAACTGATCTTGATGACCCAACAACTGTGTTCTTGTTGAAAGAAGTCATTAACTAAACTAAATACAGACTTCTTGTCTGACTTTATAAGCATGGAACGGTTTCACAAAGTAAGAGCAACAACAATTAAGCATTGAGTAAAGACTAAAACAAAGATTTTTCAACTCTTTTGTGTCAGATACGTTTGAGAAACACTGACTAAATCTCTCCTATAGCACCACTCATGTTGCTGTAGTGCTGACTATGAACGATATGCCCTGATATCGGTTCTCTGCTCTCCATGACCGTCTCTGATAAACCTACCTGATTGACGGTCTCGCAGACACGACTTACTAACCGGCCTCCCTAGATAACGGCTCCATGTGAGGATAAATAAAATTTGCGAGATTTTGCATCGTTAGTAGACTTTATTTGAAACTATCTTCTCGTTAATAACACCCCAGGGAACGTTGTAGGAGAGTCTATCTGCTGGATTTTCAAGAGTATCAGCGGATTTAAACGGATTGCTGCACTGATACGATGACATTTCATCGTTTAAATATCTTAAAATGCTCTAGATATTGATCGTCGGCCTTGTAGTTGTGTATGGATTTATATGAGTGTGAAAGTAATCACATTCAGACATTTCATTGGAACCTTAATATGTGGAACAAATTCATTATTTTTGTACCGGTTGATCCGATTTCCACCAAAGTTTATACAGTGAGATATTAGAATGTGGCAAACTATATTTTTAGATCATTTTTACATTGCCAGACTTTCAAACAACGTGTTGCTAATTCAGTTTTTTCCACCAAGACGGCGCACCAGCTCATAATGCACGAATCGCGATCAACTTCCATAATAATATTTTTGACAACACCTAGATTGTTACTAGTTGACCTATGCAGTGGCCTCCTAGGTGAGCTAACTACACATGTCTTGACTATTTCCTTGCTTACCCAAATACTGAAGTCTACAAGAATCCAGTCCACATTATACGAGATCTGAAGTCAAGAATTATCGAAACTTGTCATAATATCCACAGTGACCTTTTGTTGTGCGCAACAAATAATATTATAAAACGCACACGTCTATGCATCCAAGCAAACCGCGCAAATTTTGAACAATTACTTTGATTTTTCATTTGCTACTATAATTGTGTTTACTCAGTTGATGTGTTCAGCTATTTTCACGTTTCTTTAATGTTTTTTCATTAAATTTTTGTTTAAAATGCGTAATATTATTGACTGCGTATGTCTTGTTTGATAAGTCTACAGTGTTAGTGATAATACAGATTTTTGTGTGTTAATAACACACTTACCGCGGTTTCACAAACGACTCCAGCCCGGCTTGGCTTTGCTCTTGGATCAGCTGCCATGGCAACAAACAACTGAATACCTAGTCTAGTCTTAAATCCTCTGATCATCGCTTATTTTGACAACAGCTGTTGAATGTGGCAGAGATAATGTAATATCTATAAGCACACTTGTAGAACCCAAATCACCACAACACATTAAAAAAAAAACCTGACGATCATTTCACTAAATAAGTTAGCGTGATCAGCGGATGAATAATGAAATATTCATCCTCTGATGACGGCAGCCATAATAGCGAATTATGGCTTACTAACAGTCAAGTTAAAACTAAGAGATCTACAGTGAAAATATTAGTAGTTACAATAACACAAGTAAAAAAACTAAGTTAAAGCTAAAATGCAGTCAAAATGAATTAAAATACCAGAGCAAACTGACAAGCAATGCAAACCAAAGAACAAGTGCAAAGAGTCAATTAATTGAAAAATTGATCAATTAGTCTATTGCAGAATTAAATAAACCAAGGAGCAAACTGACAAGTTAAGGACTACAGTTTACAGTTGGCAGACACAATCAAGCAGAAACTCCATGAGAACTACTAAGGTTAGGAAATTCGTAAAAGTTTAAATCAGGAAAACAAAATGGAGACTATACTTACTTTTCAGTCCTTGAAAATTGAAGTTGAAACTATACAAAAGGTTCAACAGGCAGAAATTTCATTTACTGCACGAGGTTCAGGAACACTACATCTGAATTCGCTAGAAATTTATTTTCAAACAAAACCTAGTGAATAAGAACGGCGATTTGATTAAACAGCAGCAATGAAGGTCAGCCAATTTTGCAAACTTGGACGGGCAGGAGGCACTGGGGCAAGTTGGTCCCCGGCAGTGGGACTCTGAACAGTCTGTCAACCAAAAATATGAGTGATACCATTTTGTGGAACATATGGTGGCAAGACTTGAACGGAATGAGGTGGTCGGTCAAAAAATGTCAAAAACTATGGTGCTGTTACTCCTCTTCAATTCTAACTCCATGGTGAAATCTATGTTTACATGTAGGGCATTCAGCCAACTCTGGAACAGGTGGAGCTGCTCTATGGTACCTGACCAAACCACAAGAATGTCATCGACACAACGTGACTAGGAAGAAACGTACTTCAAGTAGGAATTTTAGTCTCTGAAAACCAGTTTTATCTCAAAGAAGCCCATAAATACTTCCGCCCATAGGCAGACCATTTTTTTGTTCTAATTTCTGAACCGTCTGGTAAATTGTGATGAAATTTGGAACGATAATGTATGAGCAAAGTCTGTATTTTTTGAAATATCAATGACAGCTTTAAATGTCAAGGTGACAGCTGCGCGCGCTTTAGGAATATTGGTTTAAATGGAAATGGGGGTCGAGTGATACCTCATTTTGAATGTCTTTTTATGCTCAGAACATTCTCAGGTTTTGAAAACATTTGGTTCAGTATTTTCCAAATAAGATTCAATAATATCGGTTTCTGCGTTATGACTACCCTTGTTTATAACACACTTTTTTTACTTTTTAGATAACATTATTGATTGTTTCTGTCGCACTGTTTCCCCAGTAAAGTACACATAGATAATTTTAAATTATTTATGTTTCAAAATAAAACACAATTAACAGTAAACAAATAACAACTAATTAACCCTTACTAAGAAATTTGAAAAACAATTCAAATAAAATCTAAAGGCACAAACTGTTGAAGTGGTTACTTCAACAGATGTTAAAAATGACCACCATGGACCTCCTGACAAATAAATATTCTTTTCTGACATTATGAAGCATCTTTGGCGTTATTCTTGAACAAACATCTGTAATTCGTTGTCTAAGTTCATCTAATGAGCCTGGAGGCGTTTTATAAACCTCAGATTTAACGCATCCCCAAAGAAAAAAATCTGGAGATCGAGGTGGTCATTCCGTAGGACCTCGACGACCAATCCACCTATTTTCATAACTCTCATCCAGGTAATTTCTGACTTGTCTAAAATAGTGAGGTGGGGCTCCGTCTTGTTGAAATATTACCTCTTGAAACTCATGTGGGTTTTGGCCAACAACGTCATCAATAAGTCGAGTAATTGGATTTTGCAACATATCCAGATATCTGGGACCATTAAGATTTTCTTCCTGAAAAATGGGACCTATGATGTGATTACCCAAAATGCCCGCCCAAACATTTATTTTCTGGGGGAACTGTGTGTGTCCCTCCTGGAAAACATGGGGGTTTTCCTCACTCCAGCACCTACAGTTTTGGGTATTAACTTTTCCATGTGAAAAAAATCACTCTCGTCACTGAAACAGATATTCTAAAAGTAGTGATGATTCCCTACCATTCTTCCTGACATAATTTCGCAAAATTCGAGTCGTCTATCAGGATCATCTTCTGTTATTTCTTGTATAATTTTCATTTTATATGGGTAAAACTTATGGCTTTTCAAAATTCTTTTGACAGAAGTACGCGAAATATTACATGCCTCTGCCACGTGCTTCGTTGGCTGTTGGGGATTAACAATCATTTCAGCTAAGACCTGGACTTTTACATCTTCCACAATTTTAGGGCTCCCAGACCTTGGAGCGTCTTTCACTGTACCCATTTCTTGAAATTTTGAAATTAATTTTCGTAAAAACTTTCTGCATATTTGGCGTTCCGGATAGCGTACATTGAACATACGAACAGCATCATGGTAATTTCGCTTAGCTTCGACAAAGATAAAGCCGCTCCAAATTTATCTTGTAAAGAACTAGCCATTTTAAACCATTTCGAACTAATACTTTCTGTCAATACTAAATGGAGATATTAAAAAACAGTATGACAGGATTAATCAATAATGACATGTAATAGGTAGAAAAGTGTAGAAAATGGAGAAACCACAGATGAGCTGAATAGCCTCTGTGGTTCTCCAAACAACATGTAAATGCGTGCACAATTTGCTACTGATGAATAGTAGTAATCTTTTTTAGAAAAAGTGTGTTATATTAAACAATGGTGGTCATAACGTATAAACCGATATTATTGATTCTTATTTAAAAAATACTGAACCAAATGTTTTCAAAACTGGAGAATGTTCTGAGCATAAAAAGCCCTCAAAATGGGACATCACTCGACCCTCATTTCCATTTAAAAATATTCCGAAAGCGCGCGCAGCTGTCACCTTGACATTTAAAGCTGTCATTGATATGTCAAAAAATGCATTCACATATATTATCGTTCCAAATATCATCACAATATACCGGACGGTTCAGAAATTACAGGGGGGGACTTTAGGTCCTCACTGTGCGTTCTGTGTGAACTATTATATAAACACCCTGTATAAAACCATTTAGAAACACAAATAACGGACACATTGTCACACTAATCGACTAAAATGCAACCCATTATCCGAACTGCATCGCCACAAAAAATCTAATCGTCAATTTTTCTGTCGCTGGTAAAAAGCATGTAATTTGAAAAACATATCTACCGGTAGACTGTAATTGTCACGGTGACATACTCGACCGGTCAAACGCAAATTACAATAATTATTGCATCACACGTGTAAACTGAATAATGTGCATCTGTAACCTATATTTATAGTTTGTGTGTTCTGGGCCATACGACAGACAATGGCGGGCACAGACATCGGGTAAAAATAACATTTGCAGGACACAGAGTATAACAACAGGACAGAAGTGGCAGAGAGCGACGTGCAGTTGTTTTGAAATGTCACGCGACCAGTGCGACTGATGACCATTGTCACTGTGACACCTGATAAATTAGCTCTATTATATTACAAAGTAACCATTATAATACACCCCTCAGCACACGGGCAGTTCTAACGGTAATTTTTATCATTCAAAATGCAATTGCCATCGTCCAACACTCTCTTCTTTCTGATACTCTTATAATGGACTTTTTTTAGTTATTGATGTTATTGATTGATAATGTGTCCGATTTTGATCCTTGAAACGTGCTTTATGCAAGTGCATAAGAATATTTTATTTCTGGCTCTATCTAAATATTTGTAGCTTTTCTATTTTGCTACTTCGAGACTTGACACACCTAAAATATACTTTTTTTTTATTATTGTAGATCAAACCAGTTCAGCAACATGTATGCTATTCATGGTTGTTTTTATCTGCCATGAGCTATTGTCTAATATAAGAAATAATAAAAATTAATAACGATAAGATGCTATAGTTAGAAACATAAATTAAAAATAGTTTGGTCGATAAGTTAGTAACATAATTTGGTAGGCTTACATTCGTATGTACACATCCATACTCCCACACACACACTCACATACGCCCAAATACCCACACATACTTAAATTATATTTTTACTCTGATCATGGACCATTAAACACATCTTGTGGAAGTTTTTTTTTCTTAGTCTTCTTTGTTGTAGCCCTGCACCAAGATTGTAATGCACTGCTCCAGGACATCCAGTTAACTTGTTCAGGAAGTTGATTGCACTTGTTTTTATGAAATCACTGATCACTGGTATGTTTAATTCGCGATGTATTTGCGTGTTCCTAATGAACCACGGTGCATCGGTGATGATTCGTAGCACTTTGTTCTGGAAGGTTTGTGACATATTTATTGTTGAATTTGACGCTGTTCCCCATATTGGACAACCATATATGAGAACTGGTCTAAGAACACTTTTGTAGATGTATTTGCGTGTTTCTAATGAACCACGGTGCATCGGTGATGATTCCTAGCACTTTGTTCTGGAAGGTTTGTGCCACATTTATTGTTGAATTTGACGCTGTTCCCCATATTCGACAACCATATATGAGAACTGGTCTAAGAACACCTTTGTAGATGAGAGTTCCGCATTCAACCTTCAGTGGTGATTTTCTGTTTATAATGGGGTACAGCATTTTTAGACGTCCATAAACTTGCTGAGTTCTGTTTTTGATATGATGCCTCCAGGTTAAGGTACGATCGTAATGTAGGGCTAAATATTTGAGGGATTCGTGTTTGTGATTCCAAGGGATTGCTTTGTTATCTATTTGTAACGGTGACGGATTTGGTCCTCTTAAGAGCGTAAAGATTTTAGCTTGACTCTTTGATGAGTTTATAGTGATACCCCAGCTCTTGCACCATTTTGTAACTTTGTTTAAGGAATGTTGTAAACGGTTCCTGGAAACGATTATGCTTTTGTGTTGTGTTGCTATCGCTGTATCGTCCGCATACATCGCCAATAAGGAGCCTTGTTCGCATGGTATGTCGCTTACATATAAATTATATCGTGTAGGTCCCAATATGGAGCCTTGAGGTACTTCTGAGTGAATTGCTTTAGTTATGGAAAATTCAGCGTTTATTCTTACTGCAAATGTTCTATTTTGTGTGAAGCTGGCAATGATTTTGAGTAGATAGGAAGGTAAGCCATGGATCTTAGCTAATTTGAAGAGGAGCCCGTCAATCCATATTTCATCAAAAGCTTGTGTTGCGTCAAGAGATGCTACGATGGTATATTTTTTATTTTCGAATCGTTTGACAATAATTTCATTTAAACGAAGGTGCTGATGAAGAGTTAAATGCTTTTTTCTGAACCCGAACTGTGTGGGGGTTAGGGTATTATGCTCTTCAATAAATTCGTTCAGTCGCCTCAGTATCACTTTTTCGAAAAGCTTGCCTAAAGTGCATAGCAAGCTGATAGGCCTATAGCTGGATGGGTGTGTCTTGTTTTTTCCATGTTTCAGGAACATGATAATTACAGCGTGTTTCCATGTGTGTGGAAAATAGCCAGTTTTCAGGCATGCATTAAATATAAGCGCTAATATCTCAAAACATTTTTTGGTCAGATTTTTAAGAACTATGTTCGGTATGGGATCATGGCCAGGGGATTTTTTATTGGTATCATTTTGGTTAAATCAGATATTTCGTCTGAGGTAATTATCGAGAAGCTGTTTGGGCTAAAATATACTTGTTAGTGGTGAGGTTAAGACACATGAAAAATAAGATATTTTCATGTTTCTGCTACAAGCCATCTTTAAACTCTAGTGAAAAAAGTTCCGGACGCTGCAAGTGCATTACAGTAGTGAATTTTCATAAGAATTGTACACTATTTAAATGGATCTTGGAGATTGGTTTTAGAGGTCCCAGTAAGCGATTACTTAAAGAAATTTCTATTTTCTATGGAGGTAGAAAATTAAAATTTGGTAAAAATATGTAAATACTGGTGGAAAAAGAGCTTGTTTTCTTTTCCCAATGTTTGGCAGGTGGAATGATCACACCCTCGCTAACTAGTAGATTATGCAAATTAGCGTTAGAAGAAAATATGTTGAAGATGTGGACTGTATGTGGACTGTATTTATAACTCTAGGTGCACTGGATTCCAGAAGACTCCAATAATACACTTTTTATATTTATATATGTTGTATTGTTACTATGTACACTTTGAACTTAACACTTATTTACAATTTGCGGTTTTACACTTGATTTAATGGGTTACTCAGGAGATTTCACAATCTTATTAGCTACTTGTTATTGCATTTATATAACTGCGCGTATACTTTCTAATTTAGAAGAAAACACTGACTTTTCACTGTATCACTGTACCAACGGAACCAATTGGAACTTGAACTGAACTGGCTTAATCACACGATCGGTGCTTAAGTAGAAGATTGAGATCTTAGAAGTCCCAAGAAGCTAATAAGAGGAGATCTGTAGTAGAACTAGAACTGGACTGTAGAACTGAACTGACTTAAGCACACCGGCGGTGTTTAAGTGGAAGATTGGGATCTCGGAGTCCCAAGAAGCTATGAAGAGGAGATCTGTAGTAGAACTGCACTGTAGAACTGAACTGACTTAAACACACCGGCAATGCAATTTCTGTATAAAAAAAATGGTGAATTTTTGCAAAAATTTTTTTTTGCAAATTTTGGTATTTTTTTTTTAAATTTTGGTCCAAAACTGTTCGTGAATAATTATATCTTGGCAGATGTGTAAATAGCTTGAAGACGTTCGTTGGGCAGGAAAATCGGACCAGTTTTTTTTCTGGAACTTTCTAGGTTTTTTTTCGGAAAATGTTTGTACTTTTTGAAACAAGAAAGCTATTCTAATGAAATATGGTACATTGTTAGTACTATAAAGGTTATATTGCCAACCAAAAGACTCATTCTTTTCAAAACAATACGTATTTGCCATTAAAAACGTTTGTACGAAAATTCGCTACCATAACGCACTTGCTGTGTCCAGACTTTGTTTTTATGCCTTGTGGTGTTGGGTTCTCCAAGTGTGCTTATTTTAAATTCACTTGTTTTAAGTCAAATTAATCACAAAAATTCATCGAAATTTGCCTCCAAGAAAATTTCTAGGTTCCAGTTAAAATAGCTCCTGTAAAAAAAACCGGATACTTCATAATTGATAACAAGGCTCTCCCCGAGCGTAAGCTGAATCTAGCGTACGGGACGTTACTGTTAAATAAACAGTGTGTCTGAAACAGTTCACCTCATTAGCCTTGTCCATCTAACTTGGACAAAGTGAGTTTTCCAGGCGGTGCATTCGCGAGACAAGGTGCCAGGTCAGGGTAAATTTGATATCAGCATCGGGAGGGGCGCCGGAATAGAGAGGAGAACCGTCGACTGAAGTCATTGCAGTGGCATACAGAGACTACAGGAAACATTGTTGCCATGTCTAAGTATCCATCATAATGAATATATGTGAGCATAATAAGACGCAGGAATATACTGCTACAAGAAATTATCACACCAGAAGTTTCAGATTGAGTTTAGAGTCCGAAACAGCTAATTTTGAATATCCAAAAATTACTTGTACAGAAGTGTGACTTTCGGTCTCCAGCAACTCTGCTCATTTCGTTGCAGCTAGTGTAGAGAGTGTCACTGGCTCTGACTTCTTAAGGTCTACACTGAAGCTACATATAATAATAAATATAGTTTTATAATAATGTTTAGGGGCATGCTGATCCCAGTAAACTAACCTAAGAAGACAGTTACTGACGTCTAAAGATACCATAATGAAGTTATCTGTCTAGGAAGACCGACAGTGTACACCTATGAATTTGCAGCACAGAAATTTTAGTTTAACATAAAAACAAACAAAAATAGTGCTGCCAATTGAATCATAACTTCCACATAGCTGTGATAATCTACTCTCCTCTGAAAGACATTCTCATGCAATTACTTTAGGGTCCATGCTAATCACAAAGAAAATGTTCTTATTCCTGTACCGATAAACTGTCAATTTTCACCAAATCACCACCATTTATCCGGTACCCTCTGAAGCAATCTTACCCAAAAACAATTCAAAGCGTTCCTTTGTCGGGTGCTAACTGGATACCAAATTTGAAGATTGTATCTCACTTCGTTCGAAAGTTATTGCGCCTATTAATAGATAGGCGTACAGGCCGACATACCGAACGACCGACAGACAGACATATTTCGTTCCAAAATAAAGTTTTCTATTTGTTTTGAGACTTTTTCACTCATATTCCACCCCCATACATTCAATTCCTAATTTAATTTCAGCACAGAATACCACATGTTTGATGAAATTGAAAGATTTCTAATAAACAAACCCTAAAAACATTATACTACTAAAGTTTTAATGAAAAAATGTCAATTTCCACCAAATAACCCCCCCCCCCCACTCATTCCCTACCCACTGGAGCGATTTTACCCAAAAACAATCCGAACCGTTCGTTTGTCGGGTGCTCTCTGCATTCCGAATTTGAAGAAGATATCTCAATTCGTTCTAAAGTTACCGTGGCTGCAAACAGACAGACCAACAGGCAAAACGATTTTCATTCCCAAATCATGTTTTCTATATGTTTTGACACTTTTTACGACGTTTAAGAGAAAACATTTTTTTAAGTTTTTGTCGCCGCAGCCATACTTTCACATCTTGTAACGATGTGAAGGTAATAAGGCAAGAATATTGAGCTACCTGGACACAAGTTTTACATCGGAAATTGCCAAGCAGTTTGGAGGCGGATTACATCGATATATACTCATTGTTATGAATTGGAGTTTTTGGGTTTAGGCAGAAGCCGAAGTATTTTTGGTAGCGATTTAGAACATATCTATGAGAACACGCAATTATGAAAAGCACTGTCTGCAATTCAAGGTCGAAGACAAATGCAGAAAATGTAGAGCTGTGGGGGAATCAAAAAGGTACGCAACTGCAGGATTTAGATGCCTCGGGGATACCGAAATCCTAGGGTGTCACAATTTATATGCTAGGATCATCCTCCAAAACGACTAACCCACAAGAATGATCTCCTGAAAACAAACCCACCCTACTATAAATATATAAATATCAACACTAAGTGGTAAGACACGAAGCAACATGCCGCCACCTAGTTGCGGAACCAAGTAGTATGTTGTCACGTCAGCTCCAAATAACAAAAAGTGACACAAAATAGAGACTGCATACAACCAACTAACAATTTAGTAAATTGTCAGCCCTGACCCATTTCTACCCTCATATAGGGACAAAGTATGTAAGGCTAGATGCATTCTCACCACAATTAGAACCGTATACCGGTTTCGCTCTAATTAGAGGTCGTCAGTATGGCATACTAATTGTAGCAAAAATACACCTATAAAAGTAATACGGCTATGGTAGCCAGCTTTCCAACACTAAGTGAGTGGTAAGACACGAAGCAACGTGCCGCCACCTAGTTGCGGAACTAAGTAGTATGTTGTCACGACAGCTCCAAATAACACAAAGTGGTAAAAAATAGAGACTGTATACAACCAACTAACAAATTAGTAAATTGTCAGCCCTGGCCCATTTTTACCCTAATATAGGGACAAGGTATGTAAGGCTAGATGCATTCTCACCACAATTACAACTGTAGACCGGTTTCGCTTTCATTAGAGCTCGTGAGTACGGCATACTAATTGTAGCGAAAATACACCTATATAGTAATACGGCTATGGTAGCCAGCCTTCCAACACTAAGTGAGTGGTAAGACACGAGGCAATGTTGCCGCCACCTAGTTGCGGAACCAAGTATGATATTGTGACGCCAGCTCCAAATAACAAGTGTTAAAAAATAGAGACTGTATACAACCAACTAACAATTTAGTAAATTGTCAGCCCTGGTCCATTTCTACCCTAATATAGGGACAAAGCGAAACCGGTCTACGGTTCTAATTGTGGTGAGAATGCATCTAGCTTTACATACTTTGTCCCTATATTAGGGTAGAAATGGGCCAGGACTGACAATACTAAATTGTTAGTTAGTTGTATACAGTCTCATTTTTTAACACTTTGTGTTATTTGGAGCTGGCGTGACAACAGTTGGTTCCGCAACTAAGTGGCGGAACGTTGCTTCCGTTCTTACCACTCACTTAGTGTTGGAAGGCTGGCTACCATAGCCGTATTACTTGATAGGTGTATTTTCGCTACAATTAGTATGCCGTACTAACGAGCTCTAATTAGAGCGAAACCGGTCTACGGTTCTAACTGTGGTGAGAATGCATCTAGCCTTATATAAATATTAGCCTGCACCAGCCAGCGAGCGGGTCGACAGGCGCTCTATTGGGACAGACTAAGAACAACAAATACAGCAGTCGACTACAACAGACCAGGTATAGTTGTCATCGAGAACAATAAGACGACTGGTTATCATCGATGGTGCCGATATCTCTTACAGCATCACCAAACTTGAAGTAGAAAATGTCATCAAATATTAAAACAAAGTCCAACTAAAGAACGTCTGAGAGCTGACAAGGACGTCTATCGTTCTCTCGATGATTTTGGCGGGAGGAATGATGTTAAAAAGGTTCTCGAAAATATCGAATTAGCCAAAACCATCGTTTTGAAAATGAACAAAAATACTGCAGGCCTGTTACAACGTTTATAGGTTTCTAACCGGCGCCCGAGTCAGACTAACTCATTTCTTTCCTACCCGGTCGTACAGGCCATAATAAAAACTGTCTTGGCTTAATTTTTGTACCAGCCTAGCAGTCATGATTATGACAACAATTATACTAGTTCTTCCTCAATTCTTACGTGTTTCTTTTACAAAATAACACAAGTTTAGATAAACCTTTGTATACTTAAAGAGTACCAAAGAGCCTCGGTGGTTCAGAGGTAAGAATGTGTGCCTCTGAACCGATGGGTACTGGGTTCGATCCCAGGGTTCTCCTTTTACCTTTTCGATACATACTGTACAATTAACATTAACCAAGGTTCTGGCATTGTATGTGAGCAAGTTGAATGTCTGCACGTTCCGCCCTTCGGAGGGGGCGTAAAATCGTCGGTCTCGTGTCCATGCAATGTTGGGCACGTTAAAGATCCCTAAACTCATTCCACAAAAGCAGGGGTTCGGCAAAATTTCCAGGATAGTGAGGTGAAACTGCTCCCTGGCCACACTCGCGGAAATAGACCGACGTTGAAGAAACAAAAAAAAAATAGTACCAAATTAGTGACAACCAGCTTAATTGATCTTAGTGCTGCCCGAGTATGACAAACTGTTGAGGCTTAACAAGGTCGAAACCGGTTTTTGTCTTCTACGCCGGCTATCCCCTTACCTCACTTAGTATGGTAATAAATTATTAAAATTTTGTTAACATCATTTCATATTTGTAATGTATTCATTAGAAAATCGCAGGAATTTCCCTCTACTTGGCAACAGGGTTTAGGAGAGAGAGAAGTTGTCCGCCGCCTTCGTCCACCGCCCCCCTTGTCTCGGAGTATCCCACTTGTGAGCTGTCCGTCTCCCGTCAGCGTCAGTGCCGCCGATCGATCAGTCTGTGGCTCAAAGCAATGCACGCTCAGGTCAAAAGACGTCTGCCCGGGCAGCGACAACACCCCGCCGCCCCCTACCGCATACCCGTCACCCCCTACTCTGCTGCCGCCTCCATAGTCCCCGACTTGACGGACGGACGCCCGTCACACGACATTTCAATCTCCATCGCAGAGTCCGGCTAGGCCAGGAACTCTCGACCCGCTTCCCTTCTTTCCAATTCCAGAACCGGACTCTGATGGGCTGTAATTAGTAGGTACACAGTCAGTCTTTCAAGGTTGGATTGTAGACTTATATTTGGATGTATTTCGATCAGTCATCAAAAGTTTTCATTGCGGCGAACTTTATGTATAGAAACTATTAATTCAATTATCTTAAATCAAGAAAGAAAGTTCAGGTAGTGAATGTTTATTAAATGCTTCAAACGTGAATAACTCAATTTTCTATAAACTTAGGAAGTTTAATTTTGGTATGTAGTAAGGTTTTTACTAAGGCAAGATATCCACCAAATTTCATTAAAATAACTTTGTAATATGCGGAGAAAAACATTTTGTTCAAAAGAAAATTCCAAATTTGAATAACTCAATTTTCTATAAACTTAGAAAGGTGAATTTTGGTACGTAGTAAGGTCTCTCCCAATGCAATATATCTAGTAAATTTCATTAAAACAGCTTTGTAATTTTCGGAGATAAAAAAATAATCGAATGAAAACTCAAAATTTTCCCGAAAAACACTGTCCGATTTTCATGGCTAACGAACTCAGCCAAGCCATTAATAGAAGAAAGGCACTTGCGGAGTTTCATCAAAATTGGTTAATTATTTTTTGAGTTATCGGATGGATATATATATATATATATATATATATATATATATATATATATATATATATATATATATATATATATATATATATATATAATTGAAACTGACCTCGGATATGGGTTCTAAGTGAATGAACTTTGTTAGCGAAACTATCGCCAGGTCTAAAAACTGTATTGTGATGAATTGGGTTCCCAAAACTGTACTTATCAGTACTCATCACGGGTTCCATTCTTCACTCATTCGGTGCTCAACCTAAATAGGGGTAAAATGTGTTGGGGTGGAATATCAGTGACAGAAATTTAGAATTTTTTTTGCTAAAACGGCAGAGAATTCTCAAAACATATGTCACATATCAACTGCCGACCTCCTTTCCTTTGTCACCCATTCTTAGAACAAGTCTATGGTACTACACGGTGAATCTCAGATTGTCGCTCTAGACATATCCAAAGCCTTCGACCAGGTCTGGCACGCAGCGCTGCTTAATAAACCACCGGCCTATGGCCACGATGTACCTGGAGAGCAAATTTCCTCGACAACCGGAGCATTTCTGTTGTTGTGGATGGCCATTCCTCTAAACTATATCCAATTAATGCAGGAGTTCCTCAAGGTTCAGCTTTAGCCCCTACTTTGTTTCTTCTCCACATCAATGATCTCCTCTCTATCACATCCAACCCAGTTCACGGTTACGCGGACGACAGCACCCTCCACTCAAATATACAATATTCTAAGCCTGTTTCTTTGGCTCAACTAGATGAGGATCGCAGACACATGGAGGGTTATGTCACCGTAGATCTCCAAAAAATATTAGACTGGGGAAGTAGAAATCTTGTACAATTCAACCCCACCAAATATCAGTCTTGCTTTCTTTCTCATAAAAGATACACCAGCCCTAGAACCATCACAATGAACAACCAAGTTATTCAAAGTAATGAGTCCTTTTCACTTGTTGGCATTTCTGTGGATCGAAATCTCAATTGGCACCAATATGTCGCATCAATTGCACAAGCGGCTGCTAAGTCATTAGGTTTCCTCTTCCGGGCTCGCAAATACTTTTCACCAGCTAATCTCTATACCTTATATACTTCACAAATAAGGCCAAACCTCGAATACTGCTCCCACATCTGGGATGCCGCTCCCGCTTGTACACTCGCTATCCTGGACTTCATTCAGAAGAGAGATATACGTCTCATTGGTGACACTACCCTTACCCAAAGGCTACCATCCCTTGCCCACCGACGTGCCGTTGGTGACCTCTCTCTCTTTTATAGATATCTGCACGGGCAGTGCTCAGAGGAGCTTTCTTCCGTAGTTCCTCCACCTGCTGCCCCTAACAGATCTATCAGGGGAACAGAGCAAATGCACCCTTTTACTGTCCAGGTCACCAGACATAGAATATCTTGTTATGCCCGCTCTTTTGTCCCGAGGACTTCCAAGTTGTGGAATTCCTTGTCGGCACATGTTTTTCCTTCTCCTCCGAACCTCCAAACCCTCAAGTCCAGAATTAACAAGTTGCCTCTTTCCTTCTTGTCGACACCCACGGGACGATAGTATTTAGGCTGTAAGCCCTCGTGGTGTGTTGTTGAAATAAAAAGAAAAGAAAATGGGCACACAACCACTGATGCATTGTCTCTGTAAGACCATAATCTTACATAACATAATCAATAATTCCAAATCGATGAATTTTATTTAAGACTTGTTCTATTTTGTATTTCTGGTCAAAACTTAAAAAAGAATGGGGATCTATTGGTAAAGAGTATTTTACTTACACTCCTGATTCCTTTGCGCATACAATTTCTTGTATGTGATAGGCAGAGCTGTGAAACCTTAGTTTTCTGTGTCTGTCGATCTTTCAAATAAGTTTTATTTTATTTTAAACCTTCAGGGTGTTTCAAGTTTCTGTGGAGTTGAAACAATACGGGCCTGTAAGTCCTGCCGCTGTCGCTCAATGCGAGGACAACGCGCTGCACCGGCCCCCTTCAACCCCATACACCCCCTGCCCCATCACACAACACCAGGATATCTTTGATGTTTTAATTAGTTTCCATCATTTCTCTTCCTTGTTTCTTTTACGAGACTTGTAGAAAAGTTCCATTTGAAATAATTGGTCGCAATCAGAAGTAACATTTAGGGATCCAGTAGAGCTCTAACCACATAAATACGATAGTGACATTTGATACCTGTTTCTGGAAAGAATGACCGACAATGGAGTTTAACAGATTTCAGTAGATTTTCAGATATACTTCACATGGATTGGAACTTATATTATCGTTTTTATTGTATATCACTAACAAAGCAATTATCAGCGCTTCAAAGTCGTCTATAGAAAATATCAGTGTCAGTCTCAAATTACACAGGGTTCAAATTTTTATTTTGTCGTTGCTTATTTCAAGTTAAAACCAAATCTAATAATCAGGATCTTTACACTAAACTATTTTTAACTCAGCGAAAAAAATATAGCCAGGCGCTAAAACAAACGCGATGATCTATGTTTTTTAAGGAACTCACCAGAGGGTGCAATTTACATATCCTGAAAAGCCTTGTTTCCTTTATACGCAATCTACTTATTGAAAGATTTTTAAGAAGTTTTCTGTTTGAAAACCACCTCTTATTGGTTTCTTAATCTGGATTAAGTTTGCAAAAATGCCAGGTGAAAAATATCTGTATCTATATTTGCAGCGGGACAGTTTTTCCTTATAGAGACTGCGCCAGCTTTAAATGCATGTTGGAGTAATATTTTTAAAAAACTTGTCTGTATGGATGGTGTAAGTAAAAGTTAGGAACTCTAATTTATTGGACTTTTTTGCGAGGGTTTCAAGGAATTTATGTGTTTTTATTATTAAAAAAAATGCAATTGTTAAAAATAATTTATAGTTCATTGCTTTACATCAGTTTTATTAAAAGACCTAAAATATTTTGAGTTTTAATAAATGCTTGTATATATTTTTACTGTAAATTTAAAATATATTTTCTAAGGATTTTTTGTATATACGATTTAGTCCTCCAAACTTTTTCAGGAAGTATTTTCAGTGAAGCTACTAGGGTTGCATAAATTAGAAGGGGTGCAGCGATAAAGTGGAAAAGACTCAGTTACCCAATTCTAAGTCTCAGCGGAGTCCTTCCACGCTAGTTGTAGATACGTAATCGAATAAAATACACGCTCCTTTCATACGTTAATTGGTTTGTTCACACGCCCTATGTGTAAATTATGGATGTGATTATTTAATTATGCAACATATATTCCTGCGATGTCCACGAGTTAAATTTTTTTTAAAGGATAATAACAAGAATGAAATAAACTTCTTTTTTCATGCAGAAACCACGAGTCTTGTTCCCTCTTTAAGCATCCCGATAGAGAATTAAATGCTGGACTTGATTTTTTATAAAGTTGGAAACTTCAGATTTGGCACGTGTTATTAATTTTGTAAAAGCGATTTATTGGGTTTCAAATTTTGTTGAAATAACTTTGACATTTTCGGAAACGCAAACAGTTTCCAAAAGGAAGCTATAATATTTTCCGGAAAAACTGGTCCGATTGAGCTGGCTAAATTATCCACGCTGTTATAAAGACGTCTAGACGCAGCAAGTGCATTATGGAAGTGAATTTTCAAACAACTGTTTTTAATAGCAATCTGTATCTCTAATGCAAGCAGGCATCAATCTGGTTACCGGTGCAACCGATATAGTAGAAACAATGTACCATATTTTATCAAAATAACTTATTGTTTGAAAATGTATAAAATTTTTCTGAAAATAAACATAAAATGTTTCCGAGAAAACTGGTTTGCTAGCCAACAAAACTTAGCTTAATAGCGATTTATTGAAATTGGAGCATTTAATGAAAATTCGCTAGTAAAACGCACTTTCTGCGTCTCGATTTTTTCTCTTCAAACATGCATTATATTTCGATAAAAAAATGCAATAATATAAGGGTGGCCGAAAAAAAATAAGCTAAAAACTATAGACCGCTAAACCAAACTTAACTAAAGATACTGCCAAAGCATCAGAGAAAGGGTTTATCTGAAATGAATTTTCTGTAAACATTTTAGAAATGAAGGACAATAACGGTTTAAGCTGACACTTAAGAGTTCGCAGAACACCCTTCTTGCGACATTTTATTTTCATAGTTCGTATTTGTTTCAGGTTCTTTGCCTAGATCTTGCCGATTTTGACGTTTCAAATCGCGAATTTTCAGTAAAGCCTCAAATATTTTCTTTAAATGCCCATAACGTTTTTGTCTTTAAACCTACAGACCTAAATTTTGGAGCATTGGTCACCCTATATAATGCAAACACGCTTACCAAATTTGGTTGCCCTTTCTTTGTTAGTTCCGAAGATATAATTTTTTTCCGAAAGAAAATACAACATTTTCCGGGAACACCTGGGCCGATTTTCCTGGCTAACGAACTTATCCAAGCCACTTGCAAAAGGAAGGATCTAGGAGCTTGTAAGTCATTTCAAGCCGCATCTTTAACTCACACAGCGCTAATGCGTACTAATGTACGACTACCAGAATTATCAATTTTGACGTTTCAACTTTTTTTTAATCAGAGGCTTGTAATTTCTTTGTCTTTTAACCTAGAAATCTGAATTTTGGTGCAAAGGATACCCTTTATGATAGAAACTAGCGTACCAAATTTGGTTATCGTAGATCTTTAGCTTTCGGAGATATGAATTTTTTTTTAGAGAAAGCCCAAAATTTTTTGGGAAAACCTTATCCGATTTTCACGGCTAACGAACTTGTTCAAGCCATTTACAAGGGGAAGGTACTCACTAAAATTGATCAAAACCGGCCTATTATTTTTTGAGTTATCGTGTGAAACCTACATTTTAACTGACCATGGAAATGGGTTCCAGAGGCCCTAATTCGCGCTCATTTGAAGAAATTTTCCGAAAGTCTCACCATCGATACCTCTCTATTAGTGAATTTTCATTAAGAAAATTCACAAATAGGGTAATTGGGGCTGCATACTCAAATTTGTAGTGATTTGAATCTGACAAGTACGTTGGACTTGGGAGGTCAAATTTCACAAGGGCGAGTGGTTTTTAAGAAGGATCGTTTCAAACAATAAAGTTATTTTGATGGTATATGTTATATTGTTTCTACTATATAGGTCATATTGGTAACCAAATTTAATGCATGCTTTCTTTTAAAAAACATATTTGCCATTTAAAATATTTTTAGAAAATTCACTACCATAACGCACTTGCTGCATCCAGACGTTTTATTATTGTTCTCAGAATGTCGGAGTGTCATCATGAGTATAAAAAGGAACTGGATAATCCAACGCCATGACTAGATTGGAATTAATATTCTCTGCTGCGATATTAAATATATCATCTCAGGAAACTAACAAGATCTCAGAAATTATGCAATTTAGGTATAGGACATAGTTAATAGAAGTTGCAGAGCGATGTCTGTAGAATGCTTTGGAATATAAATATACAGGCTGTCCCATTTGAAAACAATCACGTTATACCCGCTTGAATTTCCATATTTTGTCAAGCTATTATTGCACACCCTGTATAACAAATATATTTTCATTTCATTGATTTTGCAAGACATAGTTACCAGCAATCTGTTGTCCAAAAATATATTTTCTAGATCTACACTTTACAAAGATACCTACGTCAAATTATAAAAACTCGGGACGCAGCAAGTGCGTTATGGTAGTGAATTTTCATAAAAATGTTTTTAATTGCAAATATGTGTGCTTCCTTTTTAAGAAAGCAGGCATCAATTTTGGTTACCAGTATAACCTATATAGTAAAAACAATGTGCCATGTTTCATAAAAATAACTTTATTGTGTGAAAATGTACAAAAATTTCCAAAAGTAAACTTAAAGTGTTCCCGGAAAAACTCGTTTCTTGGTCAACCTTATAGGTTAATAGCAAATTGAGCTATTCAAATTTGAAGCATTTAATGAAAATTCGCTACCATAACGCACTTGCTGCGTCCCGAATTTCTTTTCTTACAAACATGCATCGCTGAAAAATTCAAAAATGTAATAACATAAGGCGTGTTTGATTAAAAAAAAAGAAGAAAATTTGTATCACCAACGACTTATGGGCCATCCTGTGATTGTAGAAATATTTTTTTAAGATGTAGCTCAAGACACCCTATAATTAATATATACAAATTTTCTTCATATCTTGTATAATAACGGATATATTGAGCTTTATTGATTTTTTACGAAAATTCGACAAAAATTATATACCATTAAACGATAAACTCTAAAGCTAAGGCTACTGCCAAGCATCAGAGAAAGGGTCTATTTGAAATGAATTTTCTGGAAACATTTTAGTAAAATGAAGGACAATGACGGTTGAAACTAAGACTTCAGAGTTTGTAAAACATCCTTCTTGAGACATTTGATTTCCATATCCCGTATTAGATTCAAGTTCTTTGCCTAAATGTAGCCGATTTTGACGTTTTAAATCGCAACTTTGACGTTTTGAGGAAAACCCCAATTTATTTTTCTTTAAATGCCTATAACTTTTTTGTCTTTTGACCTACATAGCTAAATTTTGGTAGGTAGCTTACCTATAAGGATATTAACTAGCGTACCAAATTTGGTTGCCCTTACTTTGTTAATTCCGGAGATATAAATTTTTTTCGAAAGAAAACTCAAAATTTTCCGGGAAAACCTGGGCAGATTTTCCTGGCTAACGAACTTATCCAAGCCATTTGCAAAAGGAATTTTTCCACCAAATTTAGTCAAAATCGGCCTATTATTTTTTGAGTTATCGGTGTGATACATATATATATATATATATATATATATATATATATATATATATATATATATATATATATATATATATATATATATATATATATATATATATATATATAATATATATATATATAAACATATAAAAATTGAAACTGACCCCGGATATGTGTTCTAGGGGCCTAGTTCGCGGTCATTTGAAGAAATTTTTTTTCAAAATTCAAAAGTCGGGATCTCCTCATTAGTGAATTTTTTTTTAAGAAAATTCACTAAAAGAGCTGCGATAACGAATATTTGTTAAAAATCGCTAAGATTTCAAAAAATAATAACGCTAGGTATAAAGAGTACTACATAAAATTACCCCAAAATGTATTACCATTCTGAAAATGCAAAAATATACAGGGTATGTCAGATTCCTCTTTTGTCCAAGCCACTTGCGAAAGGAAGGTACTCACAAATTTGATCAAAATAATTTTTTGAGTTATCGGTGATCTGGTGTGTATATATATAATATATATATATATATATATATATATATATATATATATATATATATCTATATATATTATATATATATATATATATATAATATATATATATATACATAAACATATAAAAATTGAAGCTGACCTCGGATATGTGTTCTAGTGTACCTAATTAGCGCTCATTTGAAGAAATTTTGTCAGAACTCAATAGTCGGGATCTTCTCATTATTGATTTTTTTAAATAAAAATTGCAGCACGCAGCATATGCGTTATGGTAGTCGATTTTTATTAAATGCTTCAAATTTGAATAACTCAATTTTCTATAACCTTAAAAAGTTGAATTTTGGTACGTAGCAAGCTCTTTCGTAAGGAAACATACCTGCCAAATTTCATTTAAAAAAGCTCTGTAACTTTTTGAGAAAAAAAATGTTTCGATAGAAAACTCAAAATTTGCATAACTCAATTTACTAAAAGCTTAGAAAGTTGCATTTTGGTAGGTAGTAAGGTCCTTTCTAAGGCAACATACCCATCAAATTTCATTAAAATACCTTTGTAATTTTCGGAGAAAAAATTATTTTGTTTTGAAAAAAAACTCAAAATTTTCCCAGAAAACCTTGTACGATCTTCCTGGCTATAGAACTCATCCAAGCCATTAATAAAAGAAAGGCACTTGCCGAGTTTCATCGAAATCGGTTGATTATTTTTTCAGTTATCGGTTGGATACATACATACATAATATATATATATATATATATATATATATATATATATATATATATATATATATATATATATATATATATATATATATATATTTATATATACAGGATCGCTCATAAGTCTGGAAACGGTCGATTATCCGGGAAAATATACAAGGTGTCGAAAAAAGTTTTATACAAAAGTTTTTGGGTTCTTCAATGTCTACTAGGCGGTGATAATTTTTATTTATACAGGGTTGGTCATACAGGCGTGGCACACCAATATTAATTTTTTTTTAATGGAACACCCTATATATTATTCGATATTTCAATCCTTCTCTTAATTTTGAGCAACATTTATGAGAAGCATAATGTACCTAAACTCAATCGTTTCCGGGTAAAAAAATAAATAAAAATAAACGCTACTGTTTTTAAAATCTATTGGATGAAGAACAAAAATAAATGAAAAGTAGAATATCTCTTGAAAACAATCTGTGAGTGTGAAAAGAACCGGTTGCGATGTTTTTAACATTGTTTGGAATCCCGAGATAAGATAAGATGCCCATAAGAAACGCAGTATTATTCTTTTGTTTTAAAATGTTTCCAGGACAACGAATGTCAAACATTCATTCAGTGTCAACAGTTGTGAAACATTAGTAATTTAGTGTCAACAGTTTTTGTGCAAAATGGCAAGTTTAAGTGAAACCGAACGTATCGAAATTTTAATGATGATAGGGTACGGTGATAGAACACGAAGTTTTGCTCAAGTGGTGATTATGTTCAATGAGTTGCATCCTGAGCGGGAATCGATCTCCAAATCCACAGTTTCGAAAACTTTGCATCGTTTTCACGAAACTGGCGGTATCAAGGATAAACCTAGAACTGGAAGGCCAGTAACTGTTACAAAAGAAGAAAATTCTTTGAATGTAATATTGGATGTGGTGGAAAATCCGAAAACTTCGGCACAGCAATTGGCTTTAAATCACAATATGAGTCGATATTCAATTCAAAAGATTACGAAGCGGGAAAAGTTCCGTCCATATAAAATTCATTTATTGCAAGAACTGAGTGAAGACGATTTTGATCGCAGAATCGAGTTCTGTGAACTTATTATGGAGAAGTTACGCCAAAATTTTAACTTTGCCAACCACATTTTGTTTTCCGACGAATCTACATTTTGTTTGAATGGACAAGTCAACCGACACAACTGTAGGTACTGGTCAGACGAAAACCCACATTGGATGGAACAAATTCACACCCAAAGACCGCAAAAAGTAAATGTTTGGTGTGCTATTATTGGTGGACATATCATAGGACCTTATTTTATTATCGAACTCTGCTCGATATTTGACACTTTTGCAAGAATCAATTGTTCCAGACGTTAGTCGATTATTTCCGAACAATAACGACCCAAATCTACCAGCGGAAGAAATATGGTTTCAGCAGGATGGGGCACCCCCTCATTTTGGAATTGAGGTACGGGAATATCTGAATCAAACCTTTCCTGGCAGATGGATAGGGCGCAGGGGAACTATTGAATGTCCAGCTAGGTCTCCCGACATGACGCCGCTTGACTTTTTTTTGTGGGGTCATGTAAAAAATTTAATTTACCAAAATAGACCGCAGAATATTGAAGAGTTGCAAGCAAGGATTGTGCATGAAATTAATAACATTCCTCAAAACGCTCTTGTAAATGCAGTGCAATGTTTTGTTAAGCGAATTCATTATTGTCAGGAGGTCAATGGAGAACACTTTGAACATCTTATAAAATAGGATTCAAAACAATGTTAAAAACATCGCAACCGGTTCTTTTCACACTCACAGATTGTTTTCAAGAGATATTCTACTTTTCATTTATTTTTGTTCTTCATCCAATAGATTTTAAAAACAATAGCGTTTATTTTTATTTATTTTTTTACCCGGAAACGATTGAGTTTATGTACATCATGCTTCTGATAAATGTTGCTCAAAATTAAGAGAAGGATTGAAATATCGAATAATATATAGGGTCTTCCATTAAAAAAAAAATAATATTGGTGTGCCACGCCTGTATGACCAACCCTGTATAAATGAAATTATCATCGCCTAGTAGACATTGAAGAACCCAAAAACTTTTGTATAAAACTTTTTTCGACACCTTGTATATTTTCCCGGATAATCGACCGTTTCCAGACTTATCAGCGACCCTGTATATATATATATATATATATATATATATATATATATATATATATATATATATATATATATATATATATATATATATATATATATATATATATATTTATATATAAATTGAAACTGACCCCGGATATGGGTTCTAGGGCTCTCTATTAGTGATTTTTTAAAAAATAAAAGTCCAGCAAAATGGATTCTCGTACATTTTTTAAATGCTCATTTCTAGTTTTCCCATAAAGCTAGAAATTTTAAATATGGTACCTATGTGTTTTAGTGTCTATTAAGACTACTTACGTACTAAATTTGATCGAAATAACTTTGTTATCTTCGAAGAACAAAATAAAATCGTTCGACGTTGAAGAACAAAACATACAGACACACACTATGTCTAATTAATTATAAGACGCTATACGAATATACCAGAATATACCTGAATATACAGAATTTTCACCACTGCTGGCACGCAGAACCAGAACTACCGAGCGAGATGTTAATCGCAATGTGATCCTTCATTCCTCTAAGTGCCAATTAACGATGTTTGTCGCCTGAAGGCCCAACTAGACCTCCGAGTCGATTCACTGCCACTCAAATAGTGCAGTACCCATCATTTATTTCCTATTAGAAACCGTTTAATGTCATTTTTTTACGAAGTGATTATGAGTCCATTTTGAAGTCTCGACACATCTAAATGATTTGTCGCAAGTTTTTTGTGTACAAAGGTGGAATGTCATAAAGTCTCTCCAATTATTTTTTGGTCCGTCCAATTAAGCATGAAAGTAATTTATTTGGATGTCGAAATACGTGGGTTTGAGGTGTGCGAAACGACCTGATTTATTTACTGCAATCAAAGTGAGAAATATGCGAATACGTTTGTTTCGTTTTTTCAAGCATTCTATACAAAATTACCACAAATAACAAGTATACGTCTGTAACGTCTACTTTCTGATGTTGATGTGATTCTGTCACGATTTGAAGAGTGGTACTTAATAAATTATAACTACTGACTCTGTTACATTCGAGACTCCTTCTTAGAGTAATTCCCAATATTAATTAATGCAAAGAAAAACAGATAATTATTGTTATTCTGCAAATTTAGAATTTAATGTCAAAATTGTGGCGTTTTAAACTAGGATTTTTGCAAGTGACTTTTTATGGTATTTTAAATCAAATTAGGTGGTAAAAGACAATAATGTTCGAATTAATGGAATAAGACGGTCGATAAAAAATCCTGGACGCAGCAAGTGCGTTATGGTAGTGAATTTTCATAGAAATGATCTGGCATAAAATATTTAATTACAACTTTTTTTTCTTCTAACATAGAAATCTCAATTTTGGTGTATAGTTTACTTTATATCGTAAACCTACCTATCAAATTTGGTTATCATAGATTTTTTGAGATAAAATTTTTTTTCGAATGAAGACTCAAAATTTTCCCGGAAAACCTCGTCCGATTATCCTCACTAACGAACTTATCCAAGCGATTTCTAAAAGGAAGGTACATGCAAAATTTTATAAAAATCTGCCCATGATTTTTCGAGTTATCGGTGTGATATATATATATATATATATATATATATATATATATATATATATATATATATATATATATATATATATATATATATATAAATATAAATATATATATATATATATATATATATATATATATATATATATATATATATATATATATATATATATAATATTATATTATATTATTATTTTTTGAGTTATCGTTGTGATTTTTCCAAGCCCGTTCCCTTGGCAGTGGTTTCGCTATATAATGGGTAGGGACAGTGGAAATCTCGTTAATCCATTCATGCGCGTCACTAATTAGATGACGAGGCATTTGGCTACCTTAAGAGAGTCATTTTTTTTTTCTACGAAAATTCACTAAAAGATGATACTTATTATATTTGGGAAACAATCTTGACTGAAAGCTCATATTCTTCTGACCTTCAGTGCAAAATTTTGAATGCAAGCTAACGGTAATTATAAGTACACTTGGAGAACCCAAATCACCACAACACATATTTCAAAAACCTTACGATCGTTTCGCTGACAAAGTCAGCGTCATCAGAGGATTAAAAAAATACTAAAATTAAAATCAACAGCTATAGTGTACTTATATCGGACCTAGGTAACGAACTAATCCGAAGTAAAATTTGTAGTCGGCGACCCATCGTTTGTCTATTGTGTCAATATTGAACGGGCGAGGTAGAAGAACTACTCTAATCTTCTGGTTGACAATATTGACACAATAGACAAACGATGGGTCCCCGACTACAATTTTACTTCGCTAATGCGTACTAATATAAGACTACCAGAATTATCAATTTTGACGTTGCAACTTTTTTTTTAATCAGAGGCTAGTAATTTCTTTGTTTTTTAACCTAGAGATCTGAATTTTGGTGCAAAGGATACTCTTTATGACAGAAACCAGCGTAGAAAATTTGGTTATCACAGCTTTTTAGCTTTCGGAGATATTAATTTTTTTCGAGATAAAACTCAAAATCTTTTCTGAAAACCTTATCCGATTTTCACGGCTAACGAACTTATTCAAGCCATTTACAAGGGGAAAGTACTCACCAAATTTGATCTAAATCGGCCTATTATTTTTTGAGTTATCGTGTGAGACCTACATTTTAACTAACCATGGAAATGGGTTCCAGAGGCCCTAATTCGCGCTCATTTGAAGAAATTTTCCGAAAGTCTCACCATCGATACCTCTCTATTAGTGAATTTTCATTAAGAAAATTCACAAATAGGGTAATTGGAAGCTGCATACTCAAATTTGTAGTGATTATGACAATCAAGCCATCATTTTGGTTAATTATAAGTAAATTACAACTTGATTAGGTTATTTGGACTCGAGAACTGGTTAACATGCCTAAATTTGTTGCTTGGGTACTACCAATTTGGAAATTTGAAAAAGAATGGTCGCGGGCTCCGTTTCGGTGACGACGAAGAGGTGAAAGCTGGCATTTTGGGCACATTTTGAGAACAAATCGAGAGAATATATTTAGGGGCATCGAATTGTTGCTGAAGCGGTGTATTAAGTACATTGCTGCATGGTGGGAGGGTTGAGGGGTCTTTCTTGAAGGATGAAATTTGATTATGAGTCCACGCCTTTTCTTTCCTAGTCAGGCTGGTGGAAAATTTTGGCGCTTACCTCGTATTTACTTCACTAAAATTTGAAAAGGTTGCTACAGTAGAATACTGCTGTTAGCAGCTAGAACCTGCAAAGAAATTGGTGGTTGGAAATATTTTAAACTGTAGAGAATTTGGTAAATTAAAAGGTGCCAAATGACAAGGATTCATAAGTCACATTTTGAATTCTGTTAAATACATTAACAAGCATTCGTTAACATAATTCACTTGCTGCATAAAAAATTTGGTTTCTTTATAAAACAATGAAGTACCTAATACTGAGGCAACGAGTTGCCACTGGGTACCAGTTCGCAGTAATGTCTTGGTATATTTTTCTTAGCGGGGTAATGTCAGTTCCTTTCTCCACATTGTCCCAACAGTGCTCAGTCCCTTCTCGTTAATTTAACCGGTAAACCTGTTCCGTCAGTGCAAAAACTCGCGAGATGGTGCTTATCTGCAATCACCGATTGCAGTATCCATGCCTATAGGCCGCCATTGGGACCGTCCCATCGCTGATAGCTATATGTGCATATATACTAAAGCATCCATCGGTTGCAGCTCTCGCTGATTCTTGGAATTCCAAGCCATAAGAAGAGATATTCATTCAGGACATTTTTATACCAAGAGATTCGACATTAAATTGTGGTTAAGAAATATTTAATTAAGTCAAACTAATTGCTCCAATCGCAAATCAAAATGTTAGTGAATTAGAGTAAATCCTGGTGTAGCATCCTGGACAGCAATAAAAAGTTGGGACGCAACAAGTGCGTTATAGTAGTGAATTTTCATAAGTTTTGTAATAGAGTAAGCAACATACCTTATCTCCTGAGCATATTATTGGACTTGTATTAACCTATTTATGTTAAATTCAGTCTGTCGCTGGCTGATGAATACCCTTTAAGTGCTATCCATTTCTCTGCACACACACACACACACACACACAAATATATATATATATATATATATATATATATATATATATATATATATATATATATATATATATATATATATATATATATATATATATATTGTAGTGTTATCCAGGCTCACGTACACACAAACATACGTAAATACGCGCATAATAAGTATCATTATTATGATTATCGATTGAAAAAATGTTAAAAGAGAAGGTACAGCAAATTTGGTAATTACAAATTTAATTGCCATGAAAATGTTAATACCAAAAAAATTTGAATCATATTGTACATAGCTATGCTCATCACAGGTTCCAATCTTCACTTATCAAAGTATAAGCCATGCACTACCGAGATTATGTATATTTTATAAACAACAAAAGGAAAATTCAA
Source organism: Tillus elongatus (assembly GCA_964006375.1). NCBI lineage: Eukaryota > Metazoa > Arthropoda > Insecta > Coleoptera > Cleridae > Tillus > Tillus elongatus. Next base: position 14,015,208 of record OZ023266.1, read on the forward strand.
TAAGATACAACATGGACTCAAATAGACAATGATACGTCTGTAAATAATTAAGGTATTATTGGGTAATTAAGAATAAGCGGTAGAGGGTGTAAATAAGTGGTGTAGAAGAGACTAAGAAGTTTAGATGTTAAGATTTACAGACAATAATTTGTTAAAATGGAATAAGATGTTGGTTATAAGAATTTGTTATGATGTAATTAAAATAGTAACTATAAATAGGTAGAAGTTGGACTGTCATGGAAACGTAAAGTTGGATAGGTAGACATTTTTTGAAATGAGGTATCAGACTAGAGAGATGTTGTGAGTTTGGAGAGAATTTAATTGAGAAATGGAAAAGGAAAAGTCAGTTTGTAGAGAATTTAATAATAAGAAGAAGAGCAACGTATTTTCGAGATAGAAAGTTAGTGCGAAAGGGGGAAAAGAAGATAATATAAAATATAATGGGTAATGATTGCTCACGGTTTCTTCAACCAAGTTTCTCTGTCATTGGATCCATTGCCGATTATCTGGAGATTCTTGTTATGCAACAATAGGTTCATTAGTCATTGGATCCATTACCACTTTGAAATAGCATCAGAACCAAAGGCGCTTGTTTGGTTTTGATAGTTTTGGAAAATCAAAAATATACAGACAGGTTCTAGAAAATGTAGTAAGGTATTTATAGTTTAAGTAAATATATATTATATAGAGTTAGCAACGCGATCACGGAATAAGGGTTACTGTTAAATGTAAATGTGTTTCTTTGAATATATATCATATAAGTCTATCATTGACTAAATTTGAGTTTATGAATTTGACGTACAAAAAAATTAATAAAAAATGGTCTCATAGTCGTCGCATAAAATGTAAATTCAAAACTATATTTATTATAATACATACATACATACATACATATATATATATATATATATATATATATATATATATATATATATATATATATATATATATATATATATATATATATTCACTTTGCATTTTTGACCGGCTAAACACTCCTAATCGGTCTGGCAGAATAATAACTTATTGTCAATAACTCGGCTGGTCTATACAGGTACTAGGCTAAACGTTTCATTCTCGACTTAAAGATCTCCTTTCATTTTCTTTGTATCTAAGAAGTCAATATAAATACTTGTTTTTATGTGGAATTTTTGTTGAATTATTTATCCTTTGTTAAAGTTAACATTGTGAGGCAAACATTCGTTTTTTTTTAAAGATGAGCGGCTGTTATTGGTCTGTTCGTCAGATGTGCTTGTCGGCGCTCTTTAAGGGCACAATATTCACATAGTGAAATTTCTAGATCAAAAAGAACGTGTAGCTTCCTTAAATATCTCGGTACCTTAAAGCCCATTATCCTTAAATTAGATAAAAGCTCATAAATTTGTCAACCAGGAGATTAAAGTAGTTCTTCGACCTCGTCTGTTCAATATTCACACAATAGACAAACGATGGGTCGCCGACTACAATTTTTACTTCGAATTAGTTCGTCTACCTAGAGGTGCGATATAAATACATTGTAGCTGTTGATTTAATTTTAGATTTTTTCATCCTCTGATGACGCTGACGTTGTCGGCGAAACGATCGTAAGCTATCTGAAATATGTGTTGTGGTGATTTGGGTTCTCCAAGTGTACTTAATAGCATACTATTTGATTTGAGAATTTCAAAATTGCAAAGTAGAATTAGGATTTTAAAATTTTGTATTGAAACTCAGTTTTTCTTCACGATCATCTTTTCTTAATAACTTTTTTTCGTATCTTCTAGAGAACAGGCACTTTACAAGTGTAAAAAATTAGTTTTTTGAAAATTTTCAAAACATACTTGGTTTTTGGAAATTAAGATTATGACAATTCAAAAATTAAATGTTTTCTAATCAAGCAGGGTTTATCCACAAAAATGCGGTCTTTTTCACCTATTCATGCGTCGATCCGGGTACACACTGTATACATACATACATACATATATATATATATATATATATATATATATATATATATATATATATATATATATATATATATATATATATAAACATATAAATATTGAGACTGACCCCGAATATGGGTTCTAGGGGTCCAGTTCGCGCTCATTTGAAGAAATATTTCAAAAGTTGGAATCTTCCCATTACTAAATTTTTTCTACGAAAATTCACTAAAACGCATATATTATCATTTCCCCGTCTTCATAAGGTTTCTTCTTTTGTGCAATTATCTGGGACACACGATATGGTGCTTCAGTTGTAGCCTTATTTTTCTCGACTGTTTTTTAAAGTATTGATTTTAGCGAATTTTTATTTAAAAAAATTCGCTATTAGAGAGGTGTCGATGGTGAAACTTTGCAAAAATTCTTTCAAATGAGTACGAATTTGGGGCCCTAGAACCCGAAGCCAAGGTTCGTTTGAATTTTTAGTGAATTTTGTAGAAAAAATTCACTAATGGGGAGATCCCGACTTTTGAATTTTGAAAAAAAAAATTTGCAAATGAGCACGAACTAGGACCCCTAGAACCCATATCTGGGGTCAGTTTCAATTTTAATATGTTTATATATATATATATATATATATATATATATATATATATATATATATATATATATATATATATATATATATATATATATATATATATATATATCACACCGATAACTCAAAAAATAATGGGCCGATTTTGATAAAATTGTGCACGTAACTTCCTTTTGTAAATGGCTTGGATAAGTTTATTAGTCAGGAAAATCGGACGAGGTTTTCCGGAAAAATATTGAGTTATCATTCGAAAAAAATTTTTATCTCCGGAATTAACAAAGTAGGGGAAACAAATTTGGTACGCGGGTTTATATCATTATATGTAAGCCACCTACCAAAATTTAACTCTTTAGATTAAAGGACAAAAAAGGTACAGGCATTAAAAGAAAAATAAATTTTTGTTTTCCTCAAAACGTCAAACTCGCGATTTAAAACGTCAAAATTGGTAATATTTAGCCAATGAACCTGAAAGTAATATGAGCTATGGAAAGAAAATGTCTCAAGAAGAATGTTTTACAAAGCCTGAACTCTTGGTTTCAATCGTCATTTCCCTTCATTTTACTAAAATATTCACAAAAAATTCATTTCAAATAGATCCTTTCTCTGATGCTTTGGCAGTAGTGTTGGCTATAGAGGTTATCGTTTAATGGTATATCATTTTTGTCGAATTTTCGTAAAAAATCATTAAAGATCAATATATCCGTTATTATGCAAGTTACGAAAAAAAAATTGTATATATTAATTATAGTGTATCTTGAGCTACATCATAAAAATATTTCCACAATTACAGGCTGGCCCATAGGTCGTTGATGATGCAAATTTTTTTATATTTTTAATCGAACACGCCCTATGTTATTGCATTTTCCATCGAAATATAATACATATTTATAAGAAAAGAAATTCGGGACGCAGCAAGTGCGTTATGGTAGCGAATTTTCATTAAATTGAATAGGTCAATTTGATATTAACCCATAAGGTTGACCAGGAAATCAGTTTTTTCTGGAACAATATAAGTTTACTTTCGGAAATTTTTGTACATTTTTAAACAATAAAGTTATTTTCATCAAACATGGCACATTGTTTCTACTATATAGGTTATACTGGTAACGAAATTTGATGCCTGCTTTCTTAAAAAAAACATATTTGCTATTAAAAACATTTTTATGAAAATTCACTACCATAACGCACTTGCAGCGCCCATAGCTTTATATGTTTAAATTTATTCAACTTTAACCTGCACCTCTAATATCAGCTTCATTATTAATACGCTTTTCTTTGCTTGGTTAATATTGATAAAAGAGTTAGGGGGGGCTTCGGTGCAATCCGGGCTCTCAAACCGTTTTTTCTTTTTCAATAAAAGTTTGCTAAAAATTTGTGCAGTATTTTTCTATTACTATCGTTTGTAAAGAGTAATTTTGCTAGATAATAATGCAGTTTTATAATAGTTGTAATAAGTTATAATGCTAGTGCAAGTATATAAAATATTAATGCAATAATATATAAATACTTTTTAATATCAGCTTTGTGAGAACTTCCTTTGAGCTTATAGACCGGATAGCAGCAGGTTTGCTTGATGTAACAACCGGTTGTTCCTGTCGTCTAATAAACAGGATGGCGATATTGAATCAGGGGAGGGCTAAAGTAAACACAGATAAGTACCTGTTGAATTAACATGAAAGAAGATATTTTAATCTCTACCAGCTTATTCAAAAGAATTTCATCTCTTGATCTAACTGTAAAGGGAGCTCTCATGAGTTTTATTTCAATTTTACCACTGTAGTTTCATTTGCGTTAGAAAGTTGCGGCATCCTTATCTACTATTTTATTAATTTTTCATATATACTTCAAGAAGGGAAAAACTGTCTTGAGTGGTATATTCCTGCAGCTAGAGAAAAGTGGTAATTCCTGGTGGAAAAAATCCATATAACGGTCATAAGAACAAAATACTCTCACTGCTAGTAGTATTATTATGACCAATATATACAGGAACAGCCTAAGAACATTCACAAAAGCCTAGACAGCCTAGGACTAGTTGCGCCTAACGACAGTTAATCGTAAAACGTTTACTCTGGGATTAACATGAAAGAAGATATTTTAATCTCTACCAGCTTATTCAAAAGAATTTCATCTCTTGATCGAACTGTAAAGGGAGCTCTCATCAGTTTTATTTCAATTTTACCACTGTAGTTTCGATTGCGTCAGAAAGTTGCGGCATCCTTATCTATTATTTTACTTATTTTTCATATGTTCTTCCAGAAATAAAAAAAAAACTGTCTTGAGTTATATATTGCCGTAGCTAGAGAAAAGTGGTAATTCCTGGTGGAAAAAATCAATACAACGCTCATAAGACAAAAATACTCTCACCGCTAGTAGTATATTATGACCAATATATACAGGAACAGCACTAAGTGAGTAGCGAACGTGTCGCCACCTAGTTCGGAACCAAGTACTTGTTGTCACGCCCGCTCCAAATAATACAGAGTATTAAAAATAGAGACGGTATACAACTAACTAACAATTTAAAAAATTGTTAGCCCTGGCCCATTTCTACCCCAATATAGGGACAAAGTATGTAAGACTAGATGCATTCTCGCAACAATTAGAACCGTAGACCGGTTTCGCTCTCATTAGAGCTTTCTGAAGAGCTCTAATGAGAGCGAAACCGGTCTACGGTTCTAATTGTTGCGAGAATGCATCTAGTCTTACATACTTTGTCCCTATATTGGGGTAGAAATGGGCCAGGGCTAACAATTTTTTAAATTGTTAGTTAGTTGTATACCGTCTCTATTTTTAATACTCTGTATTATTTGGACTGAAGAGCTCTAATGAGAGCGAAACCGGTCTACGGTTCTAATTGTTGCGAGAATGCATCTAGTCTTACAGGAACAGCCTAAGAACATTCACAAAAGCCTAGACAGACTAGGACTAGTTGCGCCTAACGACAGTTAATCGTAAAATGTTTACTCTGGGATTAAATTAAGAACAAGAAAATTCAAAACAGTATATAATTATATCTAACCTCCTCTCAAATTTTGTCAAAGAAAAAAGATTCGCTTGAAATAAAATGCATGTTTCTTGTGTTTTCTTCGCTGTTCTCCTACATCGTTTGATCAGGTCAGCTTATTCAAGCTTGGTATGTTTTGCACAGAAAATCAATGAATTTTTCGAAAACCACTGGAGATAGGTATAGGGAAGTATTATCCAAAAATAACCGGAAAAGGCGAAAAATGTAATAATATATATTACTTACTTTTCAATATAAGCGGCTACGTCGCGCCGCAGCACTGAAAATATTTTAGTTCGATAGAGCAGAAATGATTACCCAAGAAACCGAATTTTGAAAATAAATCATATATCCCATTCTTCGTCTTCTACTTAAGCCTTAAAAGATAACTTAAAGTGTAGAAATTACAAAATAAATAAATTACAAATTATAAATGCCTTAGTACGCAAAACAACAACCAAACAATGTAACAAGAAAAACATTGACAATTGTGTGCCCTAAATTTAGCTGAAATAAATGGTGGTGGTGGTGATGGAGGAGGTATTTATGACCTTGGAACAGTAATTCCATCAGCCACAGACTTTTGCTATTTTATATACACAAATATATACAAATACCTTAATAATCTAGAAGACAGAATTATGTTACCTATATACAAATATACAATGTCTAAACTTATTTATACATATAATAATTTTTGCTTTCTTTTTTTTTCCTTTTTCTTTTTTTTAAATTCTTTTCTTTAATATTTTTTAATTAAAAAAAATTAATTTAGCTGAAAGAAATGAATGCTTGAATATTAATACTATTTACTATAAGTACACTACGCAAACTGACTATTTTTATAAAAATCTGTAACATATCTCCAAAACCTTGGCAGAGAACATAACGTATGTTCAAAAGGTATTTTATTATACAGATGTGCTGCAACATAGGAGAAAGAGCTCAGATATTGGCTGGTATAATATTTAGGTATGGCAAACAAGTGAGTCTTGTATTGAGCGAATGTATTTGTCTAGAAAAACAGAGCTTCTGATGTAGGTAATCAGGCCCCGCACCGAGGACAATCTTGCGGGTTAAGCAAAGAAGATGTACTTTCAAGCGATTCTTCATATTCAGCCAATCTAATTCTTTTAACTTATAAGAAACACGATCTGTTGTTTTTAGATTAAAGATGACCGTAAACATGGCTTCTGAACCTTTTCTATTCTTTGTCGATACCAACTGTCAAGGACAGATCCATACACAACATCAGCATGGCTAAAGCGTGAGAGAATAACTGAATCTACCAGGAGAGCTTTTACTTTCACTGGAAGGCAATTTAGGTGGCTATAAAAAGATTTCAATAAGCCAAAGCTGGCTCTACGAAGATTAGTAACGTGATCAGAAAATCTTAAATTGTTATCTATTATGAGACCATGATTTTTTGCAGATTGTTTTGCTTCCAAGCGCCTCCCATCTATCAAAATATAAATATTTTGAGAACAAACCCTATTCCTACTGACATTCCTGCCAAACAAAAAGTACGCAACACTTATTGTCATTTATGGCGAGATAATGCTCCTTTGCTGTCGTGACTAACTTACCAAGGTCTGTATTTAAACTTGCTATAGCGTCTAAAGCATTTTCGACAGGAAAGGATTTGTAAAGCTGGGTACCATCAGCATAGAAGTGTACTTTGCTCGAAACTATTTGTTCTTGAAAATAAAACGTATAAATATTGAATAAAAGGGGGCTTCAGATAGAGCCCTGTGGAACTCCTTTTAATAAACTTAAAGAATCTGATACATCCGACCCGTAGACAACCCTCTGTGCCCTATCTGAAAAGGAACTCTATAAACTGAACGGCGTCACGATTGAAGCCAATATTTTGTAACTTCGAGCACAATAGTTCCTGACTGATCGTATCAAAAGCTTTACTGTAGTCTATCAATACCAAAGCTGTAACTTGAATTTTATCGTTAGCTGTGAGGATGTCATCACTAATATTTGCTAATGTGGTTGTGGTAGACCTGCCCCTAACAAATCCGGACTGTACATTTGGAAAGATGTTGTTGTCCCCAAGGTAAGCAGTTATCTGCTCGTACATCACTTTCTCTAATAATTTTGAAAGAACTGGGAAAATGCTTATAGGTCTTAAATGATTACACTCAGTTGGATTGTTTCCTTTTGGAAACATGAAAACCTTTGCAACTTTCCAAACTTTGGGAAAGCATTTTGTCTCAATACAAAAGTTTACAAGATGAAGCAGCTGAAGGAGAAGTTCTTGAGACATAGGTTAATCATGTCGATACTCACACCATCAAAACCTTTAGCTTTTGTTTTTATTGAGGCTATATGTCTCATAATATCTGCTTCATCGACAAGCTTAAAATGGAAGTTATTTGCATTTTTGTAAATGTTACTATTGTAATATGTTTTTAATCCTCTAATATCAGCCCTATCACTGTTAGTAGACTTGAGGTATTGATTTATTTTGTTTACATCATTCAAATGTGATGGTAACATATTGTCTTTTTTTGTAATAATGCCAAATCTATTAGCCAAAGACCAGGCGTACTATTATTTTCACTCATAGACAGCATACCCTCCGAAAATGTAAGTTTTTTTTTGTGGCATTTGTAGTTCGGTTTCTAATTACTTTATAATTTTGCCAATCAATGGTATCGCGACTATCTTTAAACCTATTATAAACTGTATCACGCTGTTTTATAATATTTATGATATTATCCGTTAGCCATGGAGCCGGCCTTTTCGTTATTCGTACCGTAACGATAGGGGCATGCGTATCGAAAAGTTTATTCAAAACATTAGTAAGTAATGCTGCTGTATCTTCAGCGCTGTTTAATCTATAATAATGCATCCAGTCTACTGCAGAGAGATCACTTTTGAATCCATTAATATTAAAATTTTTGTAACTTCTAAAGGTATGATACTGTCTTTTTAATGATTCTACTTTAGCCAAAGATACTATGCAAAATACAAGACAATGGTCAGAGATAACATGAGCATCGACTGTATCAGCTTCTGATACACCTAGCGACATATCAACTATAACAATGTCAAGAAGAGACTGTGAATTTTGCGTGATCTATATATATATATATATATATATATATATATATATATATATATATATATATATATATATATATATATATATTGTTACGTTATACGGGGTTCTGGATTTGTTGACTAACAAAACACAGCTTTTCAAACTACTAATTTTACTAATTTATCATAACCAGCTATTTTCCAACACCAGTATCAACTAAAATACTTCTCTCTCTTACTAGATGTCCATAGAACTATATTCTATTATTCGCCTTCTATGATCGCTTCTTATACACCAACACTTACTGCTAACTCGCTTAATACTCTATGATCACTTATTCTACACCACACTAATTCAATACTGAACTAACTGTGTACCGCTCGCCTATTTATACTGTCCATAGAGATTCTAGACCTTTTACACTCTTCTACACCTGTCTCTTCTGGTCCCTTCTAGAAATATCATTCCAGAGTGTTCGCCGTTACCAACACACTACAACTGATCATAGAAGTTACAAAGTCGATAAACTTCATTCTCATAGACAAATATGACAATATATATATATATATATATATATATATATATATATATATATATATATATATATATATATATATATATATATATATATATATATATATATAAACCGACCCTGGATATGGGTTCTAGTGGTCTTAGTTCGTGCTTATTTAAAGAAAAAAAGTCTCAATGTCGTGATCTCATCAAAAGCGAACTTTCTATACGAAAACTCGCTGAAAGAATAGCCTAAATACTCAAGCATTTCCACAGAACTTAATGACGTGATTACCGCCCTTGCATAGAAAATATTTTGAGTTTTTATTACAAAATTCTGGATCGCGGATGGATAATACAAAATGTAACATCTACAGAAACTTGTAATTTTTAGTTGGGTCATTCCATATCGACCTACTTTTACTTTCAAAGATCATAAAACGTTCTCAGGTCAGTCTGGAGTGTTGGTCTAGCAATAAAACGGTTTTATTACACAATAATAGCACATCGGTCGTACAGTGACCGCCAAAATGACAGGGTGCCAGTCAATTTGCCCAGATATACCTATTTCATCCCTCCACTTCCCCCAGTGAAGCTGATTTTAATCCGACTCTTCTCTCACAACATGTGATTTACAAAATTGCCACGGCGGACTAGATATAATACATGTTATAACCCTAATTTTATGTCGTTTATATTAAATTTTCCCGATGGAATATTGCATGATTGCCGGTTTTGAGATTGACTTTTGCCATGTTATCGCAGTTGTGTTAATGATTTAGCCCAACAGACGGTTCATTATTTTTCTGTGTGTAATTTTGTCCCCATTCGAACCGCGCATAACAATATCACTTTGATCGTTTTGTAATTTTCTGCTCAATATGTGATCGTAATCTGTTATGGGTTTATGAACGGTTTAAAAACGTGTTGTGAATTATTATAATAGGTTACTGGAGCCTATATGAACACCAGTTTATATGAAATGATGTAAATTGTGGAAATTTTAAACAAATTTTGCCATCCGAAACATTCAAATCACGTGACAAATTTCTTTTATAAATAGTCACCATTTTTTGGCCGAAATTGCCTTCAGTAATGTTACACTATATTATATTTTTCACAAAATGCAAACATGCAATAATATAATGGGTGTTCTATTAAAAAAAAGTTTATCAGCAACGACTTATGGGCCACTTTGTGTTTATCCAAATAATTTTATAAGATGCAGCTCAAAACACCGAGTAATTAACGTATACAATTTTTGCTTGTATCTTGTATATAAACACAAATATTGAGTTTTGGCGTAAAAATGCATCACCCTGTATATATTTTTTGCCTCAGGGCTCGTCTGCGACTTCGCCGCCCCGAAGGCACTGCAGCCTTTGGCTTATTGTACATGCCCTTAGTCTTTTTACTCCACCCATTCCAAAATCACTGCACCTTGAACTAGTCTGCACAGCGATTGGTAGGGTGAAGTTTTATATTGCTCTGTCTCCAGTCTAGACTGACCGTAGATCAGTTGTATTTTGCGGTCCAGAGCTTTACACTCACACAATATGTGCTGGGCGGATTCCTCCCCCTCGCCGCAGAGTCTGCATGCGTGGTCCCCCTCGAACCGCCCCGTTTTATGCAGGTGTTTCTTGACGGCCACTTGTCCCGTCTAGAGACCAGTCATGTTTCTGAGCTGTCCTCTGCTGAGATTTAGCAGCTCCACAGCTCTCTTTGAACTGGGTTCGTCAATTACTGACTTCCCATGTCTGAGCCCTGGGCAGTGTGTTCGTTTCTGACCCAGAACTTAATGGCTCCACTGGCAATGCTCTTTGTCACGCCCAGAACCGGTTCTGGTTCCATAAGTGGTTCTGCTGACCCTCTCTTAGCGAGACTGTCAGCTTCTTCATTGCCCTTGACCCCCAAGTGACCCGGCATCCAGACGAGGGTAACCTCATTCTGCCCAGCCAGGTCGCTCGTCTCGTCTCGGCACTTACTCACTAGCCAAGAATTTACTTGTGGGCTACTTAGGGCCTTAAGGGCTGCCTGGCTGCCTGTGGCTATGAGGATCCGCTTGTTTGTGTAGACCCTCCTCTTGTTCTCCCGCACACAGTGCAGGATGGCGTACATCTCGGCCTGAAAGACCGTTGCATGGGCTCCGAGGGAACTACTACGACTTACCCTCGGTCCTTCCGAATAAACACGTGCCCATGCTCCCCGCCGGATCGGGCCGCAAACCAGACGAACGCGTCCCGTGGTATGCCCGGCGTCTCCTCTCGCAATGCCTCGCGGTCGGTGATTTCCACTGTAAAGTTGTTTTCCCTGAAGATTCGCGGGCTCGCGAAGTCTGACCTCATTTCAAGCATGGGCTTCTTCACGATCTAATGAATTTTGCAGTGGCCCCTGAAGCCTGGGCTGATCTTCAGTCTACCATTACAGGCTAGTCTGTATAGTCCTAGCCTGGCCTCCCCCCTAATAACTAAGTGTACGGGAGGCAGATCCAGCAACTCCTCCATGGCGACTGTTGGGATCGAAGACATGGCCACTGTGATACCTAGGCAAGCCATCCTTTGGATCTTGCCTAGTTTTTGGTTGGTACTGGATTGTGTCACCTTAGGCAACCAGACCAGTGCCGCGTATGTTAACGATGGTCTGACCACCCTTATGTACAGCCAGTGGGCCATAGTAGGTCTTAGTCCCCACGTTTTTACATATAGCCGCCTAGTGACGGCTAGGGTCATGACTACCTTACGCAGTACTTTTTCAACGTGACTATTACATACCGTGACCCTAGCCATCACCCTGTATATGTGTAAACAGACAAAAACTGAAACTTGCCACGTATATGGGTTTTAGGGGTTTTAGTTCGCGCTCATTTGAAGAAATATTTTCAAAATTCAGAAGTCTACGAAAATTTGCTAAAATATAGACTATTAAACCATAAGCTCTATAGCTGAAACTACTGCCAAAGCAGCAGAAAGAGGGTCTATTTGAAATTTTCCGATAATATTTTAGTAAAATAAAGGACAACGATGGTTGAAGCTGAAACTTAAGGCTTTGTAAAACACACCTATTACGACATTTCATCTGCACAATCCGTATTTGTTTCAGATTATTTATCTGAAAATTGCAAATTTTGACGTTTCAAATCGTGGCTTTGATGTTTTAAGACGAAAAATTATAAAATTTTCAAGATATTTTTTCTGCTACTTCTTGATGTTTTTGCGCCAAGAAAACTTAACCGTTGTATGTAATATTCAATTGGTTTTGTTAACCATACAAAATATGTTCTTCTTGTGCTTTCTTTTCATCATCAGTGGCACCCATTTTTTTTTTCTTTAAATGCCTAAAACTTTTTTTTTCCTTTTAACGCAGAGATCTAAATTTTGGCACGTAAGGTAAGTTTGATAGCAAAAACGTTTGTGCCAAATTTAGTTATTATAGCTTTGTTATTTTCCGAAAGAAAATTCAAAATTTTCCTGGAAAAACTAGTCCAATTTTCCTGGCTAACGAACTTCTTCATGCCACTTACAAAAGGAAGGTACCTACCAAATTTCATATATATATATATATATATATATATATATATATATATATATATATATATATATATATATATATATATATATATATATATATATATAAACAAGGATCTCCTCATTCGTTTAAAATGACTTAAGCAAATTAATAAGTTTTATTAAAAATAATAAACCTTCTAGAAGAAGGCTTGCATTTAAATAAAATACTAATGACATACAGGTGAAGCTATAAAGCAGATGTCTGTGGGAATGTTTCTATAATTTTGCATTCATAAAAAAGAAAAATAGTAAAAAGTAGTATACATTGCCACTAAGTGAAGAGAAGTCAAGAAATGCAAAATAGGAAATCATTATATAACTGCAAATGAAAGGTCGAGGAAGATTGATGACTCTTAATAATACAGTAAAGTTGCAAATCTATTTCAATTAAAAGGAAATGAGTTTATTTATGAAGACAAATTTGCTATATTTATTAGTGGAGCATGTAAATTCTCTAATTGCAATGTTAGCTTATCAGTTATAATCAGTTTGTGGTCTACGATCAACCAGATGTATTATTTTAATGTCATTCTTGGATATCCAGCAGGGTTGCCATATGGTTTGTCTGTTAATTTGGGTCGTTAGTATAATGTGTTTCTATTCGAGCTGCTATTCGCCCTGTCATTGACTATGCACGAAAAATCCATAACTTTAATTTGGGTTGAAGCGTATGTGATTTTGCTCATCATAATTAATCTAATTAGCTTCTCTATAACACAGTGTACAATTATTAACAATAAATATAGTATATATCAGTGGTCACCAACCTGTCGACCTCGAGCAACCAGTTAGCTCAAAAATGCAATTCTGGTAGCTAACAACATATTTAAATCATAAACGTCTGGACGCAACAAGTGCGTAATGGTAGTGAATTTTCATAAAAATCTTTTTAACCAATATGTCTTTTTTTAAAGAAAGCAGGTATGCAATTTGGTTACCAGTATAACCTATATAGCAGAAACAATGTACCATATTTCACCAAAACGACTTTGTTGTTTGAAAATGTACAAGAATGTTCCGAAAATAAACTTAAAATCTTCCCGAAAAAACTGGCTCTTGGCCAACGAATGTAAGGTTAATAGCAAATTGAGCTACTGAAATTTGAAACTTCAATGAAAGTTCGCTACCATAACGCACTTACTGCGTCCAGTAAAAATTGAAATCGGTTGCACTTGTGAAGCCACGGGAAAAGTCTACGGCTGTATTAAGTATGGAACGGTTTCACTACGTTAGGGCAATTACAAAACCAGATGTGCTACTCAAATTGAATTAAGTGTTAAAAGTTTTCATCTCGTCCTTGTTGAATTTGTCATACAAAAACTCATCGGAATTACACAATCTCATCAGATAACGGTAAAATGAAATGAGACTAAAAAATTCAAAAAAAAGTGAAGCCACTAACTGAGATTAGAACGCGTGTTATAGGAGTCCATTATAAAATCACGCTGCTTCCTCTACCTCTCGGCCATTCTCGACATGGAAGATTTATGTACCAGCATCATATACTCTTGTGTATTAATTTTCTAACGTCTTAATTATTTACACCATACAATTTTTGTTTAAAATTGATTTTTTCTCATATTTGTACGAAATGAAGGTAAATGACGGTTGAGACACAGATCTAGGAGCTTGTAAGTCATTTCGAGCCTATTTTTAACTCATGAAGCGCTAATGCGTACGACTACCAGAATTATCAATTTTGACGTTTCAACTTTTTTTAATCAGAGGCTTGTAATTTCTTTGTCTTTCAGCCTAGAGATCCTAATTTTGGTACAACAGATACTCTTTATGACAGACATCAGCGTGCCAAATTTGGTTACCATAGCTTTTTAGCTTTCGGAGATATGATTTTTTTTTCGAAAGGAAACCCAAAATTTTCCTGGAAAACGTCGTCCTATTTTCCTAGCTAACGAACTTCCAAGCCATTTACAAAAGGAAGGTACTCACCTATTTCATCAAAATCACACATCAATAACTCGAAAAAATAATTGGCCAATTTTGTTCAAATTTTCTGAGTGCCTTCCTCTTGCATGACACTTGGATATGTTCGTTAGCCAGGAAAATTGGGCCAGGTTTTCCCGGAAATTTGTATTTTCTTTGGGAAAAGATTATATCTTCGGAAATTACAAAGTAAGGATAACCAAGTTTGGTACGCGTGTTTGCATTATAAATAGTAACCCAGGCACCAAAATTTAGGCCTGTGGGTTAAAAGACAACAAAGTTATAGACATTTGAAGAAAATAAAATTTGGGTTTTGCTCAAAAGGTCAAAGTTGCGATTTGAAACCTTAAAATTCGCAACATTTAGGCAAAGAACCTGAAACAAATACGGACTATGTAAAGAAAATGTCTCAAGAAGAGTGTCCTGCAAACCTTTAAGTTTAAGCTTCAACCGTCATTGCCCTTCATTTTACTAAAATATTCACAGAATATTCATTTCAAATAGACCCTCTCTCTTATGCTTTGGCTGTAGGTTTATTAGGCTGATGCTTTGGCTGTAGGCTTAGTTAAGTTTATGGTTTAACGGTCTGTAATTTTTAGCTAATTTTCGTAGAAACATTCGTTTTTGAGGAGAGCGCCACTTTTGAATTTTAAAATGATTTCTTCAAATGAGCGCAAACTAGGCCCCCTAGAACCCCATCCGGGTTTACTTTCAGTTTTTACCTATATATATATATATATATATATATATATATATATATATATATATATATATATATATATATATATATATATATATATATATATATATATATATATATATATATATATTTCTACGGTAAAGTACAATATACTTGTTATTATACAAGATACGAGAAAAATGGTATACGGTAATTACAGGGTGTCTTAAGCTGCATCTTTAAAAATACTTTGACAATCATAGGATGGTCCATACGTCGTTGGTGAACCAATTTGTTTTTTTTACACCCTTATATTAATGCATTTTTGCATTTTTTTAAATCGAAATATGATGCATGTTTGTAAGAAAACAATGGAGACGCAGTAAGTGCGTTTTGGTAGAGAATTTTATTTAATCCTTCAATTTTCAATACTTCATTTTGCTATTAACCTAATGGTTGTCGGCTAGGAAACCAGTTTTCTCGGAAACATTTAAGTTTTTTTTCGGAAAAATTTCAAACAATAAGTAATTTTGATAAAATATGGTACATAGTTTCTACTATATAGGTTATACCGGTAACCAGATTGATGCCTGCTCGTATTAGAGAGACATATTTGCTATTAGAAACATTTTAATCCAAATTCACTTCCATAACGCACTTGCTGCGTCTAGACTATTTTAGATTTCCGACTTTTCGATGACCGTCTATATCTTTTGGATATCTTAATGTACCTTCGTACAACGGCAGCAACCTTAGCAATCCCGTGAAACTTATTATCTCTAATAGGCCCATTTTTGGTGTGAAGTGGCAAACACATAAACTATTTCCAATTACAAACATCCTTGCGGTCATAGATCTCTCAAAATGTTATTGTTTTTGTTTTTTGTTCACTTAATATCTTTAAATATGATACAGTTTGTGTCTGTAATACACTAATGAAACGCCTAATGCCATTACCAGCAAACAACGCTTCGTATTATATTTTGTGGCAAATAAGCATCGAGTCTGAAGCCAAGAACTGCTACACACTCAACCCTCCATATAATATAACACTAACAATAAAGAATAAGTGTAGATGACTGTTCGTCCAAATGACAGGTCGGAAGTGGAAAATAGAAACACAGGAATACGAGAAGCAGCAGCAGCAGGGCGCGAGACAACTAGATGCCGAATGTCGTGTCGTCAAATTAGAGTTTAATGATTTCAATTTAACATAAGGTCAGAAGTATAACAGTAAGAATGAGCAAACAGTTAGGGGATAATTTGTCTACGGGCTTGTAGCGTGGCGCAACACTAGAGAAGTGGTATTCTTCCTTATGACAGCTATAAAAAGCTAATGGAGGCGCTTGGAAGGCCCGTGTGTTGTATGAGCCGGGCCCCATTGATATGGAGATGTGCCTTATGGGCCATAATGTTACTGAATGACTGCGGCACCACGATTACAATGTTGCCATGTCGCATTTCGTTTTGCATGAACGTATTCTACTTGGTTGCAACAGCAGAGACAGTTTTGTTTTATTTTTCAAATTTGCCTCGAACCCTCCTTTTAAAGTAGGATCAAGATGAATTACTCAAAGAAAAACGGATTAATAATTAAGCTGATAATTTAATATGTAGTTTAAAATTGAATTATTTTAAAGGTATATCTAGTAGAGGTTTTTCCAGGTGTTATTAGCGAATTTTAATTAAGAAAAATTTTCCAATAGAGAGGTCACTATGAAAAGCTTTTAAAAAAAACATGAGCGCGAATTTATATATATATATATATATATATATATATATATATATATATATATATATATATATATATATATATATATGTTTCATTTCTGAGCGTCACACAGTCTGGGATTGACATAATTAAACATTGAATGAAAGGCTTCTCTTCAGACATCAATTTATTTAAACTTTACTTCCCGACGCGTTTCGACACTCTAAGAGGTCATCTTCAGGGGATAAATCTACAATCACAATAAGAAAGGTATGTCAGAAAAACAGTAGTTTCTCTGGTAGCCAATTGTGCATGTTAGAGAGAGAGCTACAGATACAGTAACACTATCTAAAAAATGTTAAGTTAAACATGCAACTAAAATTAATCAAACTAAAAACATCAGAGCAAAATGAAAAGCGTTGAAAGCTACAAAATTGCAAAAGTCTATTATTTATACATTGAGTATTCAAGTCTATTGCAGAAAGACAAAGCAAAGCCAATGAGTGAAACTGACAGGTTAAAACAACACAAGTGACAGCCATAGTCAAGCAGAAACCCAATGAGAACCGTTAAGGTGAAAAACTGATGAAAGATTAACGTGTATAAAACAAAACAAAATGGGCACTACCCACTTGAACAGTTCTTAAAAAATTAAACTTGAAACTATACAAAAGGCTCAATAGGCCACAACTTCATCCATTGTACCAGGGGCTCTGCAACACTACATCTGCATTTTCCAGAAATTTGTCCTTAAACAAAAATCAATGAAAAAAAAACGGCGATTTAAACAGACAGCAATGATGAGGGACGGCCTTTATGCAAACTTGAATGGGCAGGAGGCACCGGCGCAGGTGCAGAAGAGTGAATCAGGAAGAAGTGCCAGAAGCGAAATATGTCAATGACAAAAGAGTAGAGAATGAAAGGAGAGCCATAGAGCAACCATCTTCAAATCATCATATTTCTGGTCATTTAGAAAAACCATAGAGTTCAGTAGCACTGTTACACCAATTGGCTATAGAAGGAAGGAAAGTTAGTTACATCAGTGTTGGACAAGTTCAAAACTTCACTGGCTTGGTATTTGAAATGTTTGAAAATCTAAATTTCTTCTAAAACAAATTGTTCTACACCAAAACTTGAAGGGTGTAAGATCTCAGCATCTGTATTTTTCTTAAAGCAGTGGCCACTTTCCTTCATATGGCAACCAAAGACTGACGTAATGACACGTCAGTCTTTGGTTGCCATTTGAAGGAAAGTCGCCACTGTTTTAACAAAAAAATATACATATCTTCATTGTATTAAGACCGCGAACGATTTCGTATAGCATATATCACGGAAATTTCAGAATAACTGCAATGTGACTTTACATGTGTCTAGAAATGATGTAAATAAAATGTTGTGAAATTTAAGTAATTTGGTGCACAATATTTAGAGTTTTGTTCAAATTAAAAGTAAAATTTGAAAGACATGCCTTGAAACGACTTAGTGGTTAAGTCCAATGCCTGATAGACAGAGTAGTTAACTGCCACGCTTAGATTGATTCATACAACAGATATAAACCATACATCAACGATAATATTGTGTTCGGTAAATAGACTTTAGCTAGTGTTTGCCTTTAGTTTATATCTGACTATAAAAAGTATACTAATAAAGAAAAACCTGAATGTACTCCATTAAGTCCAATCTGACAACAGCGGTCGAATCCTGTATCTGTATAGGGAAGAATAGACCGCGAGTTAAACTGTGAGCGAGTGGAGGCCCTTTACACTTGACTACTACAGCAGAGTATAGCAGATAGCAGGAACAGAGCAGGCAGTCGACGTTTTGCCAGTACCGATTATACGGGGACCCAGAGCGCTTACACGCTCTTTACCGCTTTACACTTTTCCCATGTCACTTTTTTCACCACTCCACCAGCTTAAATTGAAATTGATTATCTCTGTATGGAGTATACATATTATGAACTTGTATGTAAACATTCCCTCTGAATATCCTGTTGAATGCCTATCGCGTGCCAACCTTTCATTTTTTCTCTGAGATCCCGGACTCTCCTTACACTTTTGTTTCGATTTTAGAAGTTTGCAATGTTTAAAAATACGTATAATGTCACTAAAAAGTCTGGACATAGTAAGTGGGTCGTGGCAGTGAATTTTTATTAAAATGTTTTTAATGGCACGTATGTCATTCTTTCATGAAAGGCATCAACTTTGGCTAACAGTTTAACCTATATAGTAGAAACAATGTACCATATTTCATCAAAATAACGTTATCGTTTGAAAAAGTACAACAATTTTTCGAAAACAGTTTTTTAACATTAAATTATTAAACATTAATTAATTAATTACAAACATTTCACAAAAATTATTTCTACGAAAACACTAAAAACCATGGCGTCAGTGACGGCTTCTGTTGAGATACGTATCGTTTATACTCAATTATTTGCTGCGTGTGGTTATTCTTGATTGCCAACACTTGTTCAATAACAATGCCGACCATATACTGTACTTTTAAAACACTTTTACTTTAATTGATTACAAGTTTTAATATAATTTTGAAGAATAACACAATGGATGTTTAAAAAGCGTGATGTTCGCTCTGCCCTGTTAAAAGGTTCTCTCTGTTATCGAAGATGTCGGATGTTACGAATTTCTTCTCAGTCTCATAAGCGCCAAGTTTAAATCTCTAATTCACTGTTTATATAATACTTAACCTAAAACATTGTTTACACTTTCTTAAAATTACTTATTTAGTTTGTTGTACATATTCATTAACACTTGCTACTGTCTTTGTTTGAATATATTAAAGCTATTGAAGCTAATAAGTACCATTAGTTTTGTTACAAATTTTAAATTTTCAATTAGGTTTTAATTTTCAAACTCAATGTCAAACTGCCTTAATTTTTTATAATAGCAATATATATATATATATATATATATATATATATATATATATATATATATATATATATATATATATAAATAATTTTAAATATTTCTAAGTTATTTACGTGTTCAAGTGGCATTTAATCTTCCTACAGATTATAATTTATTATTAGTTACAATATTTTATAACCAAAGAGAAATTTAACGATGAAATTCCCTTTGAGACCCATGCCACCCATATTTTCGTATCTTTATGAGCATCAACAGGTCATTATGAGACGCTGAAACTAAACCACTATAAAACACAGGTAAATAACCAAACACACCAATAATTACCCCTTATTTTATATCGTAAAAACTGAAACGAGTTCAATCAATAAACATTTTTAATAAACTAGTCTATTCTTTAGTGTTTTTTAATACAAGTTTTGGCATCAATTTAACTTTATGGATAAAAGTAATAATACAGCAGAAAAGTTATCTATGTTAGGTATTGTTTATTCTAGAACCGGTCCTCATGTTGTGGGTTTTCGGTAAAGTAAGCCGCTAAACAAATAGAGTTGTTGGACATGGCAATTAAATATTATTGTTTGTAAATATGAGTTCCTTTCGGCGAAAGTTGTACGGTTAGATAAAATATTTCACAACATGCCTGCTTATTTAAGAATAGCTTCCAGTATATTAATTGCATTGTAGTTATTTTTAATTGTTGACAAATGTAGGCCATACCTAAAAAATATATTTTTTATGTAGGGGAGTTCCATATAACACTCTACCTACTTATTTTAGCGATATTCGCCAATGAGGAGACCACAACTTTTAAATTTCGAAAAAATGCCGTAAAATGAGCGCGAACTCGGTTCCCTAGAACCCATAGTCGGTCAGTTTAAATTTGTAGTAATACCGCATATTAGCGACCAACTGGATTTTTGGAAATTTTTCATAAACATGCTTACAACCACCCCAGCATGCATAAAAATTAAGAAAGATGTTGTGGAAACAACCTCCTGAAAATTTACGGGATTCGAAGTGAGCATGGGTGCTGTGGGAGAAGGAGATAAAGAAGTAACATTGACAAAAACAGCTTAATTGGACTTCTATGGGCATTTTTTACATTTAGCATCAACATTTGACCTTTTCTCTCAATAAATGTTCTTTCCCGTCCAGCACACCTATTTGCTGTAGGTATCCTAGCTTGTTTAGGGGTTGAAGGGACAACTTTTTTCTTGTCGTTTATTTGTTTATTTATTAAATTTTTAATGCACAAAACACCCCACCAACAGGCCTGCACGACCAGATCCAATTTGATTAAACCTGACCTGACCTAGCCCTACTAACCTGACCTGACATAACCCGACTAACCGTGGCTTGACCTTTTTTTTATTATTGTGGGGCGTAGTTGGCGCATCTGCTGACCAAGCTAGTGGCTCTCCTGAACTGCACTATTACACACTGGTACTATCTTTGCGACGTATCTTCGCAAGTGTAGAGCTATGTTCTCTTTTTCTCCTTCGTTTTTTTCCTACTTCCCCTGTCCGCTTTAAGCGATTAGGGGTTCGGGCAATATAGTTGGTTGTTTCCTTCGTTTCGCCAGCTCTTGTGTCTCTCTTTTATGGTCATAGCTTGTCGGGCTAATTTCATGACCTTTTTCCATGAGCTCTTGCCTTTTAACATTATTGGTACCAATTCGTCGATATTATCTGTCCCTACAGAGTTAAGAGTGGTACTTTTCTTCTTGACGAACTTCAGGCAAACAAAAATGCAGTGTTCAACCCTGTCTTCTTCCCCACAGTATATATATATATATATATATATATATATATATATATATATATATATATATATATATATATATATATATATATATATATATATATATATATATATATATATATATATATATATATATATTGTTACAAAGCACCTCAAAAGATGTAGGTGCGGTGTTGCCACATCTCCAGAACTTCCCCAACATATGGAAATTTTTGCACAATCTGGCAACACCGCCTCCCCACCCCCTGGGGGTGCCTGGGGTGACCCCCCTCAGGCGAAGTCTCAACCCTCTAGGACCAGAAATAACGAAGTTACCAACTTGTACCCCGTCGGAACGGATAACTGAGGTCTGCACATTCCGAACACCCTGTATATACACCCTGTACGCGCAGAGAACCCTTACACCCTGTATACGCAGAGAGATCTTATATTACGAGAAACACCTCTTGTGTAACATAGGAGTGATGACCACATTTGGATCACCTGTATATACATCCCCCTGTATACACACGGGACCGATCTGTATTCACAGAACCTTCTAGTAAAAGAAGGTCCTGGAAAATTCTGGAATGGAACGCTCCAGAAAGTGGTGGAAGATACGGCGAGTATATAAAGACGAAAGCAAGCCAGGACAGTTCAGTTCAGTTAGAGAATGTGAAGTGACTTGAACAAGCAGTAACTACTGTGAAGTGTTATAGAGTAGCGACTGTAGTTTCAGTGTATTAGTGACTTTTGTTGAGAGTAGTGATTGTAAGGCCAGATAAACTAAGTGTTTCATGAGAGAGACGTTCTAGAACTTTTATTGTATCCATATTTAGACAGTAAATTAAGTGTTTGGTGAGAGAGACAGTTCTAGAACTTTATTGTATCCATATTTAGAGAGTAAATAAAGTTGTTTTGTTAAAATTAAAAGTCTCACTTATCCAGAACCCGGAGAAAACGCAACAATATACATCTGCTCTCGTTCTCATCCAGCTTTCCCATGCGTTTGGCTTAAGTTCTGAAGTATCCGTGGCCTGCAAGTCATTGTGTGAGCCAAGATTTTACTTCTTTGTGGTCGCATTTATTCGGTCTGTCAGATTTGTCTATTGTCACTTCGTGGTGTTTTGGGACCGTCTTTGCTGCCATTTCTCCATGGTTCGGCTCCTAGCAGCCTTCTTCTATTCTCACTCCCCTCGCCTCATGTAGGAAACTTCTTTCCTGACCAGACCTAACCCGACTTAACCTGACCCGACGACGAAAAAACGTTGGAGAGTACTTTTCGTGAAAAAACTTTAATCGAACGGGAACATTTTTGTACAGATATTTCATAGAAATATTTGTTAGAAAATTTTCGCAAGAAACCTTGTTTTACAAAATTTTAGTAAAACAGTTGTTTTAGCGAATTTTACAATGTTTTTTAGTCATTTTTCTTGTTAGAAAAAAAGTTCTATAAGTGGTAACATTGTGATATTTCATGAAAAAATGATGAAATATTCTCGTTTAAGTACAGTTTTGCTTTACATGTTCCACGCGTCCGTGAATACGCATCTACTTAAGGGTTAAAAATATTTTTGGAAAAATATAAAAAGCGTGACGTATAGCTATAAACGTCGGGATATAAATAAACACATCTATAAGAAGAATAAGACTAACCAGTCTTGTCATAGTATGTTCTTTGGAAGTCACTACACCTGGTCAAAGAAACCCAAAGAATAAAGTATGAGAGTCAGTAAATGTCACTTCAACATTATTTATGTATTTGCACACAAATTCTTCTTATTGTACCAAATAATCATCGATGATGTCTTGGATGAGTTAGAACCTTGTTTAGGTATGTTACAAAAGATCGTCTGCCAGTGGCGCATCTATTTGAAAAGGACTGGGGGTAAGCTAAAGAAGATTTTATTGCTAAGCTCGCACTGTCTCTGAATAAAAGTTTCAAAATGAAGCAAATGACATTTCATAATGGCTACTGTGTTAAAATAATAATATATAATAATACAAATTAGAGGCAAAAACAGATAACAAATATGTTTCGATTACTTATTTGGAAACATTACAGAAAACATTTCAAAAATTTTAAATGCCAGTACAAACACAAAGGTACATTTTAAAGCTTACAACACGACGCGTGATTTGCCACTTTGCGCGAAAGACAATTTTTTTCAAAATTCAAAAATCTCATTCAGAGCTGGCAAGACTTCTACTAACACAAGGTAACTGCCATCGGACCTGGCTTCTTGGTTGAAAGGTGTTCTAATCGGACCCCTATATAAGCATCTTGTTGTGTTGGTCGTTTGAACGGGATTCGGTTGCCCCCCTTTTTTAACGTGTCGGCTCTCTTTTGTATTGAGTTGTCCCATTTGAACATATTGAGTTGTCTCTTTTGAACGTGGTTTGGTTGTCCCGCATTGAACGAGTTTGCTCCTTTTGAACAACATTGACTTGGCTAAACCTGGTTGAATTGCGCCCCATTGAACGGATTGAGTTGCCCCCTTTCAAACGGGATAGCTGAATGTATATGTCTGGCCTATACCACCATTTCTTGTCTGTGTACCTTAGATGTTCAATATAAAATTCAGAGAGAGAGAGAGTTCTATCAGGTTCTTTCCGTGATCCACGTACACAGAAAACCTCTTCGACCACTCAAATTCCCTGGTTCTCTAAATCCTGTGACAAGGCCAGACTTGAAAAGGTCAAAGCTCACAAAACGCTTCTACACAATCCCAGTCAAGAAAACCGTCAAGCATTTAACGACGCAAGAAACCGCTATGTCCGCATTCTTCTGAGGCAAAAACCTGGTTTAATAACCACATTAAAAACAAAGTCCTCTCAAGCTCCAACCGCAGCAAACCCTTCTGCACTCTTGCCAAATCTATTGGGAATAATTTCTGCAAGAGCACGTTCCCACCTCTTGTTTCAGGGGATGAAATTGTTTCTACCGCCCTGGGCAAGGCTGAACTATTTGCCTCGTTGTTCGCTGGCAATTTTAATCTCAACCCACCCCAAAATGTTCAACCACCAACAGTCCTCAATGTCGCGCATAAAATGACGGATCTCATTTTGAAAACTAAAAAGGTACGAAATACGATCTCTTCTCTTAATACCAGGAAAGCCTCTGGCCTTGACGAGATCCCAGCAATTGTTCTTAAAAAATGCGCACCAGAACTTGCTCCTGTCCTGATTCGTCTGTTTCAGACATCTTACAATAGAGGCCTATTCCCTAGTAACTGGAAAACTGCTGGAGTACAACCCGTCCCCAAGAAAGGATCAAAAGCGCTTCCTAGCAACTACATGCCTATTTATCTCCTTGCAGTCGTCTCTAAAGTGATGGAAAAGTATATAAACACCGAATTAATAAAATTTCTCGACAAATGCAGTCTAATCCACGACAGGCAGTATGGATTCCGTCAGCGCAGATGAACTGCCGACCTCCTTTCCTTTGTCACCCATTCTTGGAAAAAGTCTATGGAACTACACGGTGAATCCCAAATTGTCGCTCTAGACATATCCAAACCACTCGTCCGTTTGGCACCCAGCGCTGCTTACCTAGGGCCTACCACCAAAACTCTGTACCTGGACAGCAAATTTCCTCTCCAACCGGAGCATTTTTGCTGTCGTGGATGGCCATTCTCTAAACTGTATCCACTTAATGAGTCCCCCAAGATTCAGCATTAGCCCCTATTTTGCTTCTTCTTCACATCAATGACCTCCTCTCTAGCACATCCAACCCAGTTCACAGTTACGCGGATGACAGCACCCTCCACTCAAATATGCAATATTCCAAGCCTGTCTCTTTAGCCCAATTAGATGAGGATCTCAGACTCATGGAAGGTTCTGTCTCTGTGGATCTCCAAAAAATATTAGACTGGGGTAGTAACAATCTTGTACAATTCAACTCCACCAAATCTCAGTCTTGCTTTCTATCTCATAAGAGATACACCAGCCCTAGACCCATTTCTGTGGATCTAAATCTCAATTGGCACCAACACGTCATATCAATTGCAGAAGAGCTGCTAAGAAATTAGGTTTCCTCTTCCGGGCTCGCAAATACTTCACCAGCTCATCTCTTTACCTTATATACTTCACAAATAAGGCCAAACCTCGAATACTATTCCCACATCTGGGGTGCCGCTGCCGCTTCTACACTCGCTATCCTGGACTCCATTCAGAATTGAGCTATACGTCTCATCGGCATCCCTACCCTCACCCAAAGGCTGTCATCCCTTGCCCACCACCGACGTGCCGTTGCTGACCTCTCTCTATTTTATAGATATCTGCACGGGCACTGCTCAGAGGAGCTTCCTTCTATAGTTCCTCCACCTGCTGCCCCCAACAGATCTACCAGGGGAACAGAGCGAATGCACCCTTTTACTGTCCAGGTCACCAGGTGTAGGACATCTTGTTATGCCCACTCTTTTGTCCCGAGGACTTCCAATGACGTCATAGGCAACAATTATGTCTATGATTGAAATATATTAAAAGAAGGATATTAGAAACGTGTAAATCCTTACAGACTAAGGAAAGTGGTCATGAAAACCGTTGCCATAACGCGCTTGCTGCGTTTTTATTTTTTTTCTCTAGCTGAAGCTTCGAAACGTATGCGAAAATTCATCTAATGGTTAAAGTATGCCTCATCTTACCTTACGCCTAGCTCTTAAACATTTAGCGATGTTTCCTTTGCCACCCAATTAACATTCCTTTTCAAGAAGCAGTAGTTGTATTTTGCTGTAAAATTCAAAAAGAGCCGAGACTAAATAATTTCAGATGTATCATCTCTCCTAGGGTTGAGTCATCAATAATTCCGATATGTGGTGGATTCTTGTTACACCGAGCGCGTAGGAAGCTTATAAATTTACAATCCAGCCGAGTAGAGTTTAAACAAGTGACTGGCGTTGTCCGAACACCGAACGAGGTCCAAGTTAACCGTGCGATGTCTTCTCGAGACCGGAGTCTGTGTCACATTATCCGGACTGGTTTAGTGGATGCATTCTGCGTTCCTCTGGTCCATAATTTACAACTGGCGCATTATAGTATTTAAATTATTGACCGCGTCTTTTGATACATCACCGGAGACCCAGCATGCAGATACCCATACCAACAGAGACACATCTATAAACCGCTTAAAATGTTGCCGGATCCAAATCATATAAATTATATTTAGGGAACAGCAGTAGCGTAGATAAAGTTTTTTACTTGCGATTGGTATTTCTCGGCGAAAAATATGGGTTTATCATACATAACCAAATCAGAACAGTTTGTGTTTTCATCGGTTATATAAAATTAAATAACAGCTACATAGCGACGGATGGTATTGACGTAAAAAGCTTAAAAACTGTTTCTGCACATATTGTCATAGCTGTTATTTGATTTCGCAAGGATGGGGTTAAATCATGTATTGGAAGCATTGGAAAAGTCTTAGAAAAGATAATTTTCAGTAGACTGTACCTCTTCCTAAAGCAGTGTGACATAATTTCTAAAAAACAATTTGGCTTTGTTAAAAATAAGGGAAGTACTGATGCCCTAGAGTATAGCTCAAATATTTTATCGAGATAAAAATAAACCATTAATTTTCACTTTCTTAGATCTAGCCAAAGCCTTTGACGCTGTCAAGCACCAGATTATTTTAGACAAGTTTGAAGTAAAAAAGGTTGAACTATCATGGATAAAAGCAAGGTTAGATACTGCCCTTAGGAAGAGGGAGAAAAAAGGACGACAGCTCCAATTAACACGAAAGCTTATAAAATAGAGACTGTGTACAGCCAACTAACATTTTTGTAAATTGTCAGCACTGGCCCATTCCTTTCCCAATGTAGGGACAATGCATGTAAGGCTAGATGTATTCTCACCATAGCTACCATAGCCGTATTATTTTATAGGTGTGTTCTTGCTGTAACTAGTATATCGCATTGACGTGCTCTAATCAGCGCGAAATCGGTCTGCAGTTATAATTATCGTGAGAAAAAATCTAGCCTTATATTGCTACCCTTAATGTAAAAAAATTGTTTTTAGTTGGAATCAATATCGTTTCATCATGAAACGTGAAGAGATATATTTGTATAAATTTTTTTATATTTCAACAACACACCAAGAGGGCTTACAGCCTAAATACTATCGTACCGTGGGTGTCGACAAGGAGGAAAGAGGGAACTTGTTAATTCTGAACTTGAAGGTTTGGAGGTTCGGAGGAGAAGGAAAAGCATGTGCCGGCAAGGAATTCCACAACTTGGAAGTCCTCGTGACAAAAGAGCGAGCCATGTCTGGTGACCTGGACAGTAAAAGGGTGCATTCGCTCTGTTCCCCTGGTAGATCTGTTGGGGGCAGCAGGTGGAGGAACTATGGAAAAAAGCTTATCTGAGCAGTGCCCGTGCAGATATCTATAAAAAAAAAAGAGAGAGAGAGGTAGGTCACCAACGGCACGTCGGTGGGCAAGGAATGGCAGAGTTTGGGTGAGGGTAGGTTCACCGATGAGACGTATAGTTTTCTTCTGAATGAAGTCCAGGATAGCGAGTGTAGAAGCGTCAGCGGCATCCCAGATGTAGGAGCAGTATTCGAGGTTTGGCCTTATTTGTGAAGTATATTAGGTATAGAGATTAGTTGGTAAAAAACATTTACGAGCCCGGAAGAGGAAACCTAATTTCTTAACAGCCGTTTCTGCAATTGATATGACATGTTGGTGCCAATTGAGATTTTGATCCACAGAAATGTCAACAAGTGAAAAGGACTCATTACTTTGAATAACTTGATTGTTCATTGTGATGGGTCTAGGGCTGGCGTATCTCTTATGAGATAGAAAGCAAGACTGAGATTTGGTGGAGTTGAATTTTACAAGATTTCTACTTCCCCAGTCTAATATCTTTTGGAGATCTACGGAGACAGAACCCTCCATGAGTCTGCGATCCTCATCTAATTGGGGCTAATGCTGAACCTTGAGGAACTCCTGCATTAATTGGATACAGTTTAGAGGAATGGCCATCCACGACAACAGAAATGCTCCGGTTGGAGAGGAAATTTGCTGTCCAGGTACAGAGTTTTTGTGGTAGTCCATAGGCTATAAGTTTCTTAAGCGGATTCACCGTGTAGTTCAATAGACAAACTGTCGTGGATTAGACTGTGTTTTTTAAGAAATTTTAGTAATTCGGTGTTCATATACTTTGCCATCACTTTAGAAATGACTGAAAGGAAAGAATAGGCGTAAAGTTGCTAGGAAGCGCTTTGGATACTTTCTTGGGGACGGGTTGTACTCTAGCAGTTTTGTAGTTACTAGGGAATATGCCTCTATTGTAAGATGTCTGAAACAGACGAGTCAGGACAGGAGCAAGTTCTGGTGCGCATTTTTTGAAAACAATTGCTGGGATCTCGTCAAGGCCAGAGGCTTTCCTGCTATTAAGAGAAGAGAGCATATTTCGTACATTTTTAGTTTTGAAAATGATATCCGTCATTTTATGCGCGACATTGGGCACTGTTGGTGGTTGAACATTTGGAGGTGGGTTGAGAGTAGAATTCCCGGCGAACAACGAGGCAAAAAGTTCAGCCTTGCCCAGGGCGGTAGAAACAATTTCATCCCCTGCAACAAGAGGTGGGAACGTGCTCTTGCCGAAATTATTCCCAGTAGATTTAGCAAGAATCCAGAAGGGTTTGCTGCCGTTGGAGCTTAAGAGGACTTTGTTAAACGATACAGTTACCAAAGATGAATAGACTATAAAACAAACTAATAGCTACATTGTGACTGTTAAAGTTTTTAATATGCTGACAAATGACCTCATATTGCTAAATACAAGTACATATTAAGAGAAGATTGAAAATGTTTATGAGTTGAATGATTCTATTTTGGTATTCGCTGCCGGCCCTTATTATTTTTGAGTGAGTTTTCTATATGGGAATATGTATTACAGCTTTTAATTAGTATACGAAATTTTAGATTATATTTATTTTTATAAGTAAGCCAGCGTACGTACAGGAAACTTGTTTACCTCTATCGGATTTTACATTGTAAGCTAACCTATTGACAAATGACTCTGTTTGCCTATATGTGATCTTCTATGTAATTTTTGTTCTGAATGAATAAACAACAGACATATAAATATGTAATAGATTTGGTGAGTTTGTTTGATTTGTACTCTGAGGCATAATGATTAATTTAGCAAACATTGCCATCTACAAGAAGTTCATGCATGACATGTAACACATACCGAGTAATGCACCATCACAATGTCAAGGAAACGACAAAGAACAAGGGCACCGTGGGACACCATACAGCCTGGACTCAAACCAGTATGCATCGTGTACGTGTCACGCTATCGCTCACCGACCGACAGACGGACAGACAGTTCAGGTTGGCCTTAAATCACAACCACCTGAGACAAGCGGACAGCTTACAAGCCACACTGACTCCACTGTCCAGATAATAGAGACATATGCGCTATAATTGTACCTTAATTACCATACAGATCTATCTCATGGGTGTATAAGCTCTCTCTCTCTCTCTCTCTCTCTCTCTCTCTCTCTCTCTCTCTCTCTCTCTCTCTCTCTCTCGATGAATATTGATTAAGAAGGCTTTGGAAAAATCTACAACCTGATTTATAATGCATTGCTGTTATTATCGTTTATTGTAAATCAATCTTTACAAATGAACTGCGAACGATTGGCCGGGTTCACCAGGCTCCAACAGTTACCGTTGTGTCAACGTATGCGTTCACCAGTCCCGCTGTGTTTCTGCCGGAACTCAACTATTGCCGATTTGCCAAAGCGGAATGACAAACATCACAAAATAGTAATTGAGGTCAACAACGCGTTCATTACTCTCCAACTGCAGAAATGTATCGGTA
Source organism: Tillus elongatus (assembly GCA_964006375.1). NCBI lineage: Eukaryota > Metazoa > Arthropoda > Insecta > Coleoptera > Cleridae > Tillus > Tillus elongatus. The sequence continues at coordinate 14,045,659 of OZ023266.1, forward strand.
GTCAGCAGATGAGCCCTTAAACTCAGCTGTTAGGGCCTGATGAACTCAGCCGTTGTCACACACAAGATCTGAGGAATAATACAAACAAGAAGGACTTGTTGCTCGAGGAATGTAATAACGCAACTTATTTTATCTCCTAAGCATATCATTTGACTTGCCTTAACTTATTTGTGTTGCATTTAAATAGCTGCTCTTTATGTAGATAATCAACTCCAAAACATCTAAATTTTTCTATCAATTTAATATGAAGAGTCAATCAAATCACGTGACATTACATACGTTAGAAACACTGACAACGAATAATTGGTTTTATATATATATATATATATATATATATATATATATATATATATATATATATATATATATATATATATATCCATCTTTGTTTATTCTATTTACCATTATACTGCACAGAACAACGAATTCCATTCGCAGATTTTCACAGTTCATGCTCAATTTTATTGCGGAAAAACTTGGATTACAATTGTTCAGCGAAATTGAATTTCGGCACATTGATTTTGTAGTTAAATGTCAATATATGATTTTTTTCTTCAAAGCCGTACTATTTCCGCGACTATGGCCAATCACCGACGGCAGAGAGCAGTTTCACCTCACTATCCTGGAATTTTGCCGAACCCCACGTTCCTGTACAAATGGGTTGGGATATTTAACGTGCCCAACATCGCATGGTACACGTGAGTGACAGCTTAAAGTCTCCGTTCGGAGGGCGAAACGTGCAGACATTTAACTTGCTCAAACACAATGCCACAAACTCGTTTGAGGTTAATTTATAGTAGGTGCTCAAAATAATTTGACACTTCTGCTGGAGAATCGAACCCAGGAACTTTGGGTTCAGATGCACACGCCCTTACCACCGGACCTATGAGGCAGTTAATACACGAGTTAAATTTCGTAAAAATAAATTGACGAGTGCCAAAAATATAGGATTTTCGAGAAGAAGATTTGCAATTTTGCATAGAAAAACTTGATTCTCAGAACTAGCCAACGAACTTTTCCAAGGTAATTAAAAAAAAACAGAAGTCTTTAGGCTGCGTAGAAGCTTCCCAAACCATGTTGTTTTATAAGAGAGATTTTATTTATGAAAACTCGTTAAAAAGCCACATGTTTTTTTATATCTCAACAACACACCACGAGCGCTTACAGCCTAAATACTATCGTACCGTGGGTGTGGACAAAGAGAAAAGAGGAAACTTGTTAACTTTGGACTTGAAGTTTTGGAGGTTCGGAGGAGAAGAAAAACATGTGCCGGCAAGGAATTCCACAACTTGGAAGTCCTCGGGACACAAGAGCGGGCATAACAAGATGTTCTATGTCTGGTGGCCTGGACACTAAAAGGGTGCATTCGCTGTGTTCCCCTGGTAGATCTGTTGGGGTCAGCAGGTGAAGGAACTATGGAAGAAAGCTCCTCTGAGCAGTGCCCGTGCAGATATCTATAAAAGAGAGAGAGAGAGAGAGAGAGAGATAAAGAGAGAGAGGTCACCAACGGCACGTTGGTGGGCAAGGGATGGCAGCCTGTGGGTGTAGATAGGGTCACCGATGAGACTGAGCGGCAGTGGCATCCCAGATGTGGGAGCAGTATTCGAGGTTTGGCCTTATTTGTGAAGTATATAAGGTATATAGATTAGCTGGTGAAAAGTATTTGCGAGCCCGGAATCGGAAACCTAATTTCTTAGCAGCCGCTTCTGCAATTGATGTGACATGTTGGTGCCAATTGCGATTTCGATCCACAGAAATGCCAACAAGTGAAAAGGACTCATTACTTTGAATAACTTGGTTGTTCATTGTGATGGGTCTAGGGCTGGGATATCTCTTATGAGAAAGAAAGCAAGACTGAGATTTGGTAGAGTTGAATTGTACAATATCTCTACTTCCCCAGTCTAATATTTTTTGGAGATCCACAGAGACAGAACCCTCCATGAGTCTGCGATCCTCATCTAGTTGGGCTAAAGAGACAGGCTTAGAATATTGTATATTTGAGTGGAGGGTGCTGTCGTCCGCGTAACTGTGAACTGGGTTTGATGTGCTAAAGAGAAGGTCATTGATGTGGAGAAGAAACAAAGTAGGAGCTATTTCATTAAACAATGTTTAATGAAATTGAAAGTTTCCTAATAAACAAACTCTACAACGATATATTACGCGAGTTTTATCGAAGAGACGTCAATTATCACCAAATCGTCCCTCATTCATCGCCTACCCCCTGGAGCAATTGTACCCAAAAACAACCCGAACCGTTAGTTTGTTAGGTACGAACTGTTCACTAAATTTGAAGACGATATCTCAATTCGTTGGAAAGTTATCGTGGCTACAAACAGACAGACATACAGACCGAAAGACCGATAGACTGACAGACCAAAAAAAATCGTTCCCAAATCATGTTTTCTATACGTTTTGACACTTTTTACGTCGTTTAGGCGAAAACAATTTTTTTGAGATTTTTGTCGTTGATGCCATACTTCCACACGTATTGACGATGTGGAAATATATGTTACTTACGTTTATATTTCTGAATGATTTTATCTTGTTTCAGGTAAGTTCTTCACAATTACTGCTTAAAAGTTACAATAACCTCATATAAAAGTAAGTACAAGCTTAAATTTTCCGTAGTGAAATACATAAAGATAAATAGCATTACATATTTTTTAAAACTGAATAAAAACATTTAGGTTTTTCATTGGATTTGAGAAAATACTTGATAATGAATTCTTTTAGTAACTACATTTTTTTTTCCCTCAGTGCTCGTCCCCGGCTTTGCCGCCCCGATAGCACAGAAACCTTTGGCTTATTGTGAATGCCCTTAGTGTTTTTAATCCACCCACTCCAAAATCACTGTGCCTTAAACTAGTCTGCACAGCGATTGGTAGGGTAAAGTTTTATATTGCTCTGTCTCCGGTCTAGACTGACCGTAGATCAGTTGTCTTTTGCGGTCCAGAGCTTTACACTCACACAAGATGTGCTGGGCTGATTCCTCCCCCTCGCCGCAGAGTCTGCATGCGCGGTCCCCTTCGAACCACCCCATTTTATGCAGGTGTTTCTTGACCGCCATGTGTCTCGTTAAGAGACATGTTATGTTTCTGAGCTGCCCTCTGCTAAGATTTAGCAGCTCCACAGCTCTCTTTGAACTGGGTCCGTCAATTATGGACTTCCCATGTCTGATCCATGGACAGTCTGTCCAGTACAGCTTGTGTTGACCCAGGACTTAATGGCTCCCCGGGCAGTGCTCTCTGTCACGCCCAGAGCCGGTTCTGGTCCCATAAATGGTACTGCTGACCCTCTCTTCGCGAGACCGTCAACTTCTTCGCCTTTGACCCCCGAGTGACCCGGCACCAAGATGAGGGTGACCTCATTCTGCCCAGCCAGGTCGCTCGTCTCGCCTCGGCACTCACTCACCAGCCAGGAATTTACTCTTGGCCTAATTAGGGCATTAAGGTCTGCCTGGCTGTCTGTGGCTATGAGGATCCGCTTGTTGTTGTCGCCCCTCCTCTTGTTCTCCCGGACACAGTGCAGGATGACGTACATTTCGGCCTGAAAGACCGCTGCATGGGCTCCGAAGGAAATACTATGACTTACCCTCGGTCCTTCCAAATAAACACCTGCCCCCGTCTCACATTCCCCGCCGGATCCGTCCGTGAACCAGACGAGGGCGTCCCGTGGTATGCCCGGCGTCTCCTACCGCCAGACCTCGCGGTCGGGGATTTCCACTGCAAAGTTTTTTTCCCTGCAGATTCGCGGGCTCGCGAAGTCTGACCTCATTTCTAGTATGGGCTCCTTCACGATCTCCTGAATCTTGCAGTGTCCCCTGTAGCCTGGGTTGATCTTCAGTCTACCATTGCAGGCTAGTGTGCATAGTCCTAGCCTGGCCTCCCCCATAATAATAGTAACTACATTACTAGATTTAGCAAATTATTTGGCAGTAGAAGATATTAGAAGAGGCTATTCGTTTATAAATATTACGCTGCATGCCTACATAAGTGACAGTTTTTGTCTAAGGTATTCTCTATAATTATAAAGTGGAAAAATTAATTAATAAATATTACTCGATGGGTTTAATTCCGATTCTATTTATAGGCATGTTAATCGAATTTGTGGTTGTTCGTTAGTCTAAAATAGTTTTTTCAAGTATAGAATGTCTGTAGAATTTTATTGTGAGTGTTTTTTTTTAGAACTTCTTTAGCAATTGCTTTATCATTTTTTCCTTATATGTAGCGGTGGATGATATATTTTCGAGAATACCTTGATATATCATTGTCTATACCAACAATGATTCGTCGACACATTCTCAACATTAGGCAATTCAGAACACTATTGAACCTTTTGCATCATCAACATGCAGTTCCTGGCACTCTGTGTTATGTAGAGTTGTTCTCCTAGTTAACGAGGGATTTCATCTTCATTGATATTTTTAATTGCTGTATGTAATTAAACTTTAACTTTCCCTTAATAAAACATATTACCTATACATCATGTATTTACGGGAATATTTTTGTAAGGGGATTGTCTATTTAAACTCTGTTTATTCTTCTTAAGGAAAACTTCGAGTTAGATAAATTCGAATGAAGCATAGTTGATTCAGTGCATACAATTTTGGAAAAAAACTACAGGACAGCAAATTTTCCAGTCAAAAGAAAATGTTGAGTTGGAGGAGTTTGAATTAGAAGCTTTGTACTGTTGTACGGTTCAGAAAAGGCTAGCATAATGTGATTGTTCTAATTACTCGTTTAAGACTCGTGAAGGACTACAGGAATTGTTGTTTGTGGGGCAGATTTATGAATACACGTGGTTAAAGTAATAATAATTTAACACTACAAGCTACAAAGTAAAATACAAAACATGAAAGTTGTGATCCAATAATAATACAATAAAAAAGGTGACTTACAATTGGAGCCGGGAGGTTGCCGTAATCAGCATGTGATGGTATCGCTGATAGCTGGGGGGGGGGGGGGGGGTTCCAAAGGGCCAAGATGTTTCACGTGTCCCGGTGACAGTTGTGAAGACTTGTGGTGTCTTGATACTGCGGTTGAATGGATTTCTGAGCACGGGTCCGTCGCTCTTCGAAAGACTGTCTCTTCCACAACGAGGCTCGCGGACCTGTCGACGTGTCTATGGAGACAACCGTGCGTCTTGACTACGTGCCACGGGTCAGGCGATCTTCCTATGATGCATAATCAGGTATTGTGCTGTGTCTTGACTACCACTCACGGGTCAGCCGGTCTTGCACGACCTTACTGGACGCTGGATGATATGGAAGTGAAGTCCTCTAGGGTTATCTCGTAGCTCTTCGTTTGGTTGGTGATGCTCGATGACAACTGTCACAGGGATACCAATGTTGTACGCCGGAGGTGGCTGTTGTTGCCAACTGTTGCAGGGGTGCCTATGTCGTCCCTGCGCCTTTGGTTGCTGTTGTTGCTAACTGTGTCGTAACTGCCTCTGGTGGCTGTTGTAGGCACTGAGGGAAGTTTTCAGGATGGGAATGTACAGGGTCTGACTCGGGGAGATTTAGCGTGGGGATCAAACAATATTAGAACACACGAATTGTAGTTCATCAGAGGTCAACTAGTCATCAGTAAGTTGATGAAACACTTTATTAGCTCGTAAGTTTTGCCTTATGTATCTTTCCCCCCTCAAATGTTTTTTTTCTGTTTAGTTGCCCTTATATGTATACTTTTTATGACCTCGTCACATTTTCAGTTTCTTATCGACTTACCAGTCCTTTTAAGCATTGATTAGGTTTAGTCTTTTACTCAGCTGATCTCATTTTATTAGTTGTACTTTCGAGAATACTCTTCGTTACTTTCTCCCTGTTTCTACTAGTTCTTTTAGTGAATTTTCTTTAAAAAATTCGCTAATGAGGAGATCGCGACTTTTGAATTTTGAAAAAATGCTTTCAAATTAGCACGAACTAGGCCCCCTAGAACACATATCCGGGATCAAATCGGTATGTTTTGAGGTCCTCTGCACGCATACATTCTGTGCCCATTGCGTTGTAATCACCTTGTATATTACTTCAGAGTGTAAATTTTAACAAAGAAATGATCTAAAATTGAATGTAAAATTAAGTTGAGGAGTGATAGGTGATGCATTGGTACGAACAGCTGTAAGAAAGTGAGATAAAGATGGATATAACGTGTGTATGTTATGTGGTTGTTGGGGTTGAGTAATTCCAAATCGTAACCTGGAGTTACGAGCTGGTAAGTGGCAAGTTATGGCCGTCGATGTCTTGTCTTATTGCCTGCTACTCTCACTACTGACTTCCGTGACCTCATAAGGCATTAATAAGAGATGACCTGTGCTGACCGCATCTTCTGCTTTCTTATTTCTTTTGATACTAGTAACGTATATGAAACAATGCCAGTTTTTAGCAATATTGCGACATAACTCCTTTAGCAAAGAAATTTTTATTATGAGCTTACGTTAAACAGATGCGTGTATATATTTTGAGATTGTGTTCAGTTTCAAGAATCTTCGAGCCCTCAAAATTTATCGTTACAGTCTAAATGGGGGATAGACTGGATAAGCCTACTACAATTCTAAGCGCTATTTTAGGAGTGTATACTCGCCTAGCTTCCCTACTATTCGTGAAGATTTTTGCAGCTATCATTATCCACCATCCCACCATCTCACTTACTACTTTATCAGTCCACACCTTTGAGACATCTATTAAAAACTTGAAAAAATACCTTTACTTCTGGCCATCGCCAGGTTCCAAGCTGTTCTTTTTTTATATAATATATCTAGTCGGAATTAAAGACGGGGACACATTCCACCAAGAGATCTGGCATGGCCACTTCTAGACACAGAAGAATGACTACGGACAGTGATGGCAGTAACATATCATTAATAACCGCTGCTTGCTCGTTTTAGTGAATTTTCTTAAAAAAAAGCGATAACTGGGACCCCTAGAACCCATATCCGGGGTCACTTTCAATTTTTATATGTTTATATATATATATATATATATATATATATATATATATATATATATATATATATATACAGGGTGAGTTTTTTTTCGATGAATAGTGAAGGGATCTCGGAAACTGTAAGAGCTACAAAGTTGGTCAAATTAAACAACAATTGCAGAATTTGGAGCTGAGTTCAAATAAGTTTTCAGATTTAGAAAATTCCGAGTAGTTCGGGAGATAATCGAGAAAAACCGAATTTTGAAAAAAATCGATTTTGATTTTCATATCTCCGTTACTTGTGGTGCGTTTTTGAAAATCTAAACGTAATTTTATACAAAATAATGCGACGAATCGAGTGGTTTTATTGGTGTTGTCGATTTCTGTCACATTTCCGAAGGACGATAGCCAACTATTTTTTCTTGTAATCGATCTACAACAACCAAACCCACCTTTGTCGACCACTCGAAGGAGTAGGCAGATCGACGCCTTAGAGTTCATGTCCTCACAGATTTCCTTTACCTTTTGAAAATGGCTCCAGCCGAAACGTCGAGTTTTAATAAATTCTGGGCGCGGTTCAACCCGAGAACCAAGTATGTCTCACATTAAAGACCGCGGAAATCTTTCCAAGCATGAATTTAAACAGCACCATGTTAAAGAGCAACAAAAATTATTCAAAAAAGTATCTCTCGTTGCGATACGATAAAATCAATTGGTTCTGAGAAAAACGACTTCAGACATTTTCATGATTTAACGCTGCGCTAGTAATTTGTACGATTTACAAAGAGTGCTTTGAAAACAAAAGCTTGAAGCCTTAGAAACTTTTGATCTTACTGATTGAATTTCAAAAACATCCTTTCCTAGCGCTCGCCGACGTTATCACAGGAACCTCTGTCAAAATTTCAAGTCTCTAGACCCAGTAGATTGGGCTGTGCGTTGATCTATCAGTCAGTCAGTTAGTCAGTCAGTCAGTTTATTCTTTTATACATTTAGATAGATGAATATAAATAGAGGAGTGTAAGCAAATTTGTATGACATTTCTTGATAATAACGTAGCCTATTTTGGAATCTCCTGTATCATCTGGTGCTTTCCGTATACAGCATGTTCTACTAGAGATTTCAAATATTGTATTTGTTATAACCAGAGCCATTTCCTCAAATAAACTCTTTGGCCTCTTACTTCTTCTGGTATATATATATATATATATATATATATATATATATATATATATATATATATATATATATATAGCGAGAGAGAGAGAGAGAGAGAGAGATAGGGTGACGCATTGAAAACGAAACAGACCGATTTGCGTCCAGAGAAATATTTTTTTTAGAAACGCTGAAACACGTCAATTTTAATATTGAGGGGGACATGTTTTGACATAAAACTCAACTTTGTCACATCAACCCCTTAAGGGTGGTGATAACAACCCTTATATTTTAAATAGGGCACATGGGTCGAGTGTTACATCATTTGAAAGCTTTTTCCTTTCTGAATTCAGCACACTAATTTTTTTGGAAGTTTTGCCAACTCGTGTAAAAATTTATCACAGTTGTAGATGCAAAAACGAATTTCACTCATTCCGATAAGAAATGTGCTGATAGTCAATGTTTTGTTGGTTTGTAAACACAAAATTGACTACAAGAACATTTCTTATCGGAATGAGAGAAATGCGGTTTATTATTTCAGTATATCGGTCGGTTTGATACTTGATAGTACTACCGAAAATTAATTTCACACTTGTGTATTCTGTAATGCAAATTTGTTTAATGAACGACATCCGAACAGACATGTTAACAGAAAATACATTGTGGAGTTAGTTGCAAAGTTTCGACAAAGTGGTTCAGTAGCCAACAAGAAAACGGGATCCTGAACGGAGTTTCCGGTTAGAAAAGAGACTACTGAGGTCGAAGTTTTAGGACAAATTGCTGCAGACCCAACTTTGAGCACGAGAAAATTGGCCACTGTTTTAAACATCAACAGAAGAACTATTAAGCGAATATTGAAGCATCATAAATTTCACCCGTATAAAATTCATCTTGTACAACAACTGAATGAAGAAGATTTTGATCGGCGGCTGGAGTTTTTGTGAAGTTATGACTGCACGAATAACTGATAACGGGAACTTTTTGTTCAATATCTGTTTTTCAGACGAGTGTACGTTTTTATTAAACTCTACAGTCAATCGTCATAATTGTCGTTATTGGGTAGATAATAATCCAAGAAAAATTCACCAAGTCCACACTCAAACTCCACAGAAATTGAATGTCTGGACTGGCATTTTTGGAGACTGTTTAATCGGACAAATTTTTCTTGATGGCAATTTGAGTGGCGAAACGTATTTGGAGTTACTAGAAGATATCGTTTACCCTTGACTAATTGACATTGTTGAAAATGATGATCACTATCAAGAAAATCAATTAGTGTTTCAACAAGATGGAGCTCCTCCGCATTTTTCACAACGTGTTAGGGATTACGGATTACGGATTGGGCGTAGAGGTGCTATTGAGTGGCCCCCTAGATCACCGGATTTAACTCCTTTAGACTTCTTTTTATGGGGCCATTTAAAAAGTATAATTTACGCAACAGAACCGGAGTCTCTGGAAGAATTACGACAACGCATTGTTGAAGAATGCCGTCTAGTAACTCAACAAATGCTCCAGAATGTCAGAGCTCGTTTTGAACAAAGTTTCTACTTTTGTATGGAAGTATGGTGCTGAATTCAGAAAAGAAGAGCTTTCACATGATGTAACACTCGACCCACGTTCCCTATTTAAAATATAAGGGTTGTTATCACCACCCTTAAGGGGTTAGTGTGACAAAGTTGGGTTTTATGTCAAAACATGTCCCCCTCAATATTAAAATTGACGTGTTTCAGCGTTTCTTAAAAAAATTTTTTCTCTGGACGCAAATCGGTCTGTTTCCTTTTCAATGCGCCAGCCTATATATATATATATATATATATATATATATATATATATATATATATATATATATATATATATATATATATATATATATATATATATATATATATATATACAGGGTCGCTGATAAGTCTGGAAACGGTCGATTATCCGGGAAAATATACAAGGTGTCGAAAAAAGTTTTATACAAAAGTTTTTGGGTTCTTCAATGTCTACTAGGCGGTGATAGTTTTATTTATACAGGGTTGGTCATACAGGCGTGGCACACCAATATTAATTTTTTTTTAATGGAACACCCTATATATTATTCGATATTTCAATCCTTCTCTTAATTTTGAGCAACATTTATGAGAAGCATAATGTACCTAAACTCAATCGTTTCCGGGTAAAAAAATAAATAAAAATAAACGCTACTGTTTTTAAAATCTATTGGATGAAGAACAAAAATAAATGAAAAGTAGAATATCTCTTGAAAACAATCTGTGAGTGTGAAAAGAACCGGTTGCGATGTTTTTAACATTGTTTGGAATCCCAAGATAAGATAAGATGCCCATAAGAAACGCAGTATTATTCTTTTGTTTTAAAATGTTTCCAGGACAACGAATGTCAAACATTCATTCAGTGTCAACAGTTTTGAAACATTTGTAATTTAGTGTCAACAGTTTTTGTGCAAAATGGCAAGTTTAAGTGAAACCGAACGTTTCGAAATTTTAATGATGATAGGGTACGGTGATAGAACACGAAGTTTTGCTCAAGTGGTGATTATGTTCAATGAGTTGCATCCTGAGCGGGAATCGATCTCCAAATCCACAGTTTCGAAAACTTTGCATCGTTTTCACGAAACTGGCGGTATCAAGGATAAACCTAGAACTGGAAGGCCAGTAACCGTTACAAATGAAGAAAATTCTTTGAATGTAATATTGGATGTGGTGGAAAATCCGAAAACTTCGGCACAGCAATTGGCTTTAAATCACAATATGAGTCGATATTCAATTCAAAAGATTACGAAGCGGGAAAAGTTCCGTCCATATAAAATTCATTTATTGCAAGAACTGAGTGAAGACGATTTTGATCGCAGAATCGAGTTCTGTGAACTTATTATGGAGAAGTTACGCCAAAATTTTAACTTTGCCAATCACATTTTGTTTTCCGACGAATCTACATTTTGTTTGAATGGACAAGTCAACCGACACAACTGTAGGTACTGGTCAGACGAAAACCCACATTGGATGGAACAAATTCACACCCAAAGACCGCAAAAAGTAAATGTTTGGTGTGCTATTATTGGTGGACATATCATAGGACCTTATTTTATACACGGTAATTTGAACTCTGCTCGATATTTAACACTTTTGCAAGAATCAATTGTTCCAGACGTTAGTCGATTATTTCCGAACAATAACGACCCAAATCTACCAGCGGAAGAAATATGGTTTCAGCAGGATGGGGCACCCCCTCATTTTGGAATTGAGGTACGGGAATATCTGAATCAAACCTTTCCTGGCAGATGGATAGGGCGCAGGGGAACTATTGAATGGCCAGCTAGGTCTCCCGACATGACGCCGCTTGACTTTTTTTTGTGGGGTCATGTAGAAAATTTAATTTACCAAAATAGACCGCAGAATATTGAAGAGTTGCAAGCAAGGATTGTGCATGAAATTAATAACATTCCTCAAAATGCTCTTGTAAATGCAGTGCAATGTTTTGTTAAGCGAATTCATTATTGTCAGGAGGTCAATGGAGAACACTTTGAACATCTTATAAAATAGGATTTCAAACAATGTTAAAAACATCGCAACCGGTTCTTTTCACACTCACAGATTGTTTTCAAGAGATATTCTACTTTTCATTTATTTTTGTTCTTCATCCAATAGATTTTAAAAACAATAGCGTTTATTTTTATTTATTTTTTTACCCGGAAACGATTGAGTTTATGTACATTAGGCTTCTCATAAATGTTGCTCAAAATTAAGAGAAGGATTGAAATATCGAATAATATATAGGGTGTTCCATTAAAAAAAAATTAATATTGGTGTGCTACGCCTGTATGACCAACCCTGTATAAATGAAAATATCACCGCCTAGTAGACATTGAAGAACCCAAAAACTTTTGTATAAAACTTTTTTCGACACCTTGTATATTTTCCCGGATAATCGACCGTTTCCAGACTTATCAGCGACCCTATATATATATATATATATATATATATATATATATATATATATATATATATATATATATATATATATATATATATATATATATATATATGTAATGTACAAGGTATTAGATGCATTAGATTTCCTGTTTAGAAATCCACTCTTTTTAATTTTTTTACGTACATTGCCACTCGCTTTATATGTATACTTTGCAACACCCACATAACAGTGTAAATATGTCAGCTGCCCATGTGAATTAACCGAAACAAAAATGTAGTTGACTGTTTTATAAAAAAAGACAGCTGAACATCGAGATGGTATCACAAACACAGTCGAGGCTCTCTCACTTGATGTTTTCATTGTGAACCATAGCTGACTTATGCAGGCAGCGTTCGGCAAAGAGAAAACACAGTTGCTGCGGCACCTATTCCTGAAAAGCAGCCACATTATCTGTGAATGTGTCAAAAGTATTATTTTGCAGAAGGAATAATAAAATGTTACACTGTGTGTATTATCATGCACATCCACTTGCAACAATGACCAACATGACGGGCAAAACAGGCCAGTCTATTGGTGATAGCGGCGACATCTATCGGTACCATTGTGTTACTTTGGTATTTTTAGAAAATCCACTTCATTTTTCTATTAACTTTGTTCACCTGTTGTTTGGTATTGGCACTTTGATACAGTTCTTCTGTTTACTGATGTTGAAAAGTGTCTATGGTCATGGTATTTTGCTTTCAGAAACAAATGATGTTTTGTTTACAATTATACAGGTGTTCCAAAAATGAAATAACAATATAAATATTTTACACTTATTAAAAATAAATTCTTATTTATTATTAATTTATATAGGGTAGTATATACAGAGTGATTCACCATGGGAATCTGGCTTATTACCTAAGATAGAGCGTATTTGTCAAAGTTTCTAAATTCTGTGCTCTTTAATACGCCGCAGAGAAAACTAATTATCTGCAACTGTCGTTCAAGAAATTGTCAAAAAACTGAACAAAGCGATTTTCGATTTTCGCCTCTATTTCATTTATTTAAACTTCTGTAAAGGAACAAAAAGCACATCCTCACAGCAATTTTCAGTTTTCTTCTATTTGATAGCGGGCTCAAAATTTTTCTATAACGTTTCGCCTTCTTTGGAACATCATCAACTTTCTTATTTCTTTGAGCGCTATATTGGATTTTGACATCATAGAACAATATTATTGAATTTAAAAAAATAATTAAAATTTAATTTTACAATTAAATTCCACTTGTTTTTTAGGGAATTTTCGTAGAAAAAATTCGCTATTGTGGGCACTGCGGCTATTGAATTCTGAAAGAGATTATTTAGATTAGCGCAAACTGGGCTCACTAGAATACAAACCCGAGGCTAGTTTCAATTTATATATAGTTATATACGCGGTCTCTAATAAATCTTAGTATCGGATAATTTCTTCAATGTTGGTAGCTTTAAAAATAATTTTCTAGTTGTATTTTTTTTTAATCAACTTTCACACTCACCTAGGTTTTTGCCAAACCTCAATGGGTGGTTGCTAGGGGGTGAAACGCAATTAGTGTAAATGCACTTCTAGATGATATGGCACATTGTTTTGGAGGTCTTAAATATTCTGCCGAAAATTCGAAAGCGTCTGTGTTCCTGGGTAGTCAAGCTACTAAGTCAGTTGGAAGAATTAATTAAATTGCAGTGTTTCTGAAACTATTTATTACTTTATTAGTTATTATGCAATAAAAAATGCGCTATACTATCTCGTAAGGTTCTGAAAATAGCCACATGCATAGTGGCTATTTTCAAGGCATAAATAGCCTTGGCGATAGTAAAGCCTGGATTCTAATACACGCCTCACATCTCTAATGTTACGAGAGTCGTACTTGCACAAACGTTCCTTATTATTTGTTGCAGAATACCCAGATTAGTAGGTTTCGTTAAGTACATTGGCTTTTTATGTAACGACACAGAAAACTTCTTATGGGGTAAGATCTGGAGAATGAGGTGGCCATTTAGTCGGCCCACGACGTCCAATTCAACAACCATGAAATTGCTTATCAATAAAGTGTCCCATTGGCGTAATTTCTTGTATTTACGGCAGTAACTGCATTAATTATTTGTTAAAAAGACTCAGATAAGATTACCATAGATAAAAAAAGGTAAAATCTTGTGGTTGTTCATAATACCAGCCAATTCATTAATTTTTGCAGGATGCTGTGTATGGGCGTCTTGAAACCAATGACGATTCTCATCTGTCCAGTATCGACAATTATGTTTGTTGGCACAATCATTTTCAACATTTAAACTATTGGTACATTCTACGGATTTCTGGATTTGTTGACTAACAGAACACTGCTTTTCAAACCACTAATTTATTATAAGCAACTATTTTCCAACACTAGTATCAACTAAAATATTTCTCTCTATTATTAAATGTCTATAGAACTATTCCACTATTATTCTCCTTCTATGATCGCTTCTTATGCACCAACACTTACTGCCGACTCGCTTAATACTCTATGGTCACTCATTCTACACCACACCGACTCAATATTGAGCTAACTTACTCTATGTACCGTTCGTCTATTTATACCCTCCATAGAGATTCTAGAGCTTCTATACTATTCTACACCTGTCACTTCTGGTCGCTTCTAGAAATATCATTCCAGAGTGTTCGCTGTTACCAACACAATACAACTGGCCATAGAAGTAACAAAGTCCATAAACTTAATTCATATGTGACACTATTTTAGGGACCTATTCTTAACTTGCTACTGTGGTTTGATGTCACTGAGCTATAAATGAGCATGCTTCTTTTGACATATCATCTAGTTCTGGTTTAATTGTCATGTTCTCCTGGTTATTATACACTAATACACACAAAGGACAAAAAGCGCTCTGAGTTTCCTGTAGTAATAAAACGTACAAGGCACATGATGTTATATTTGTAGCAAGTTGTTTTTACTCACCTAATTTATCTGGTTGAGATAGCTGTCTACTTGTTATTTGATGCAGCTTTCATATGAACTGAACAACTCGCAAGTGAAACGTTGAACCTATGATAAACACAATTATGTACACTCGGGTAAAATCTGTTTCAGGGGGCGCAGCCAGGAAGTTGGTTCTGAGCCGAAAAATGATTGTCCACAGCCATGAGAGAAAGGGGGGTAGAGGGAAGGATGTAAATTCTGCTGTCAAATTAAAATTCATCAATGTCACGTATTTTTCAAAATCTATCTCGCATCTATATTTTTACAATAATTGTCAACTCATACTTAAATTAGAAAACAAAATTTCAAATTTCGGGATTATTTCGCTGCCATAATGTCTAGAACCTATCTGGACCAACACATAGATCCCAATGAATTGATAACACGGAGAGTGTATTTAGTCCTTCATTGCGCATCACATTTCGGTTGAAACATTTAATTCTTTTTATTGTCGAAAAATGATCTTTCTCGCTGTTGTAACGGAAAGAGCAATATCTGGGGGTTACCCTAGATAAGAAGCTCAACTGGGACGTATAGTTAGAGAATGTAATCCGCAGGGCTTTACTGTCCCTGTGGACATGCCGTAGAATCTGAAAATAATTGGGGAACAAACCCCCAACAGATGTACTGGCTCTATGTAGTGGTTATCAGACCAATGATAACATAGTGTGGTGGCGCAAGGCATTTCGTGGTATTGCGAGGGCCAAACTGGTTTATCTACAGAGACAAGCTTTTCTGATGATAACAAGAGCCATAATCACCGCACCATCGGCCGCTCTGGAAGTTCTCCTTAATATTCCTCTTCACATATGGCTGGAGAGGGTGCGAGGTGGACAACGTACAGATCAAAACAAACGGCCGACAGCACGCTGAAGGAAATCAGTCGGGGAGGGTCCGGACTCCTTGATGACATTGAGGGTCATGGGATTCTGGGAAGGGTCTCAGACTTGATGCCTACAAAGATTAGTAGAGATCTGTCTTTGAAGACCGACCTCCCGGAAAGGGAGGACTGGGAACGAATTCAAACGACCCTATTGAGAGCTGATCTCTGCTGGTATGCTGACGACTCCAAAACCAATATGGGAGTAGGAGCCAACGCATATGGGGGCAACACCGATGCTAGACTATCAACTATCCGGCGGCGGACAGGACTAGATACCTGCTCTTTGGCAAGACAAAACTTGCTCCGGAAGATCTGGATCAACTTTCGCCCACAAAGATTATCGACCTCTGCAGGAGACTGGCTTTGTTGGGCGAAATATAGACCATTAGGCGTGAGCCACAATAGACCTTATGGTGAAGGGACCGGTATGGCCCACTCACATTCAAGCCTAACGTCACCTAACCGGAAGAGCCGTCAAAACTGCCAATAGAAACTTGACCGCCGGAAATCTGCTGGAGTCACAAACATCCAAAACTTCTAAAACCTCGGCGTCATTCTCCATTTCTGATAATTTTGCACACCATAATTTATAATTAGCTTTTACAGATAATCTAGACATTCGATCATCAAAGTAGAGGAAAAAATCATCCACTTTTTCGGGAAAAGATTTTGCAAACTTGACATAATTTCAGAAATGTGTCTGACAAATTTTGAATTAACGAATGGATGCAAGGAATGAATACAGCACAACGACAGTGCTGTTCGACGGTCTCAGTTTAATAATTGGAACGGGCTGTTTGCTACATTCCATATTGAAGAAATCTTCTGCAAGTTTTTAGCTGCTCTAAAAATGTCGTCGAATGACACTCCTGCATTTACCTCAGTGCCACCTAGTCTAATGTAGTATTACGGCAAGTTAAGTTCTTAAATTGGGGGGGGGGGTCCTGTTGGGCCCTATTGCTGGCTATTCCCTTGTCACACAACAATCCTTTTAACATTAATGGTCGTTTCGCAAATATGGTTAGCTTCATTAGGGGATGAAAGAGACAAAAGTTTCTTAGCGAGACGATTGCCAGGTGTTGTGGTAAATTAGGTTTCATTGAAGTTTACTTTAACAATATTTTACATGATTCTGTGAAACTAATTGGAAGTAAAACACATCATACGTATATCCAAAACAATTATCATCAAATTGAGCGGCTAATAAAACCAGTACTGATATGATTAGCACCTTTTTAGGCACACAAACAACAATTTAATTCAGCCGGTGCGTGTATGTGCGGTGTAATTTGGCATTTCCACCCTTCGACATAAGTAACAATTAATAGCCCGTCCCGCATTTAATGTCAGTTTACCGTGAGGTATGGAAATCGAGTGCATGTGTACAATTACATTTTATAGCAGTCTGCATTGGCTAATTCAAAATCACGTACAAAGTTTGTCCACAAAGTAAGGGGATGTGTCAAAATTTATGTACCAACATTTTGCAAAAGTCTTACTATTCCAGGCTATAAATACAAACTTTTATTGTTTAATTAATTTTTTATTATTATTGGAGGCGGGAATCTTCAAAGACAGCCGAGAATCTTTCGGACTGTGCTGGATTCACCCCCTCATGAAAGGCCTGCCACCTAAAACCCCACCTCCATTTCTCCACATTTAACTTTGGAACTGCGTAGCATAACTTCAAACTCGCATGTTTATTTTCTTTTATTACGCCATTGGTCTTGTCTCCCTTTTTAGTGAATTTTCTTATAAAAAAATTCACTAATGAGGAGAACCCGACTTCTGAATTTTGAAAACATTTCTTCAAATGAGCGCGCACACAGCCTTAGAAGAGACATATCCAGAAACAGTTTCAATTTTTATATGTTGTATGTAACCAAGTAAGGGCAACTTAATCTGGAACGCTGGTTTCTGCCATAAAGCATATCCTACATACCAAAATTCAGGTCTCAATGTTAACAGACAAAAAGTTGGAGGTAAATTAATTTTTAACTAGCTAAATCTGATTCAAGAAAGTTAACACGTCAAAATTGATAATTAGGTAGAAGTACGAATGTGAATGAAAAATACGACAAGCTCCCCTTCACGTTT
This sequence comes from Tillus elongatus, assembly GCA_964006375.1. NCBI lineage: Eukaryota > Metazoa > Arthropoda > Insecta > Coleoptera > Cleridae > Tillus > Tillus elongatus. The sequence goes on from OZ023266.1 coordinate 14,063,641, forward strand.
TGTGGTCCAGTTTCCAACACTATAGTTAAAGTCCTCAAGAGAGGCAATGTGAAGTTTTCATTCAAATCCATGAACACAGTTAGCAATATGTTCATCCAGAACAAGGACAATATCCCAGACCTTAAGAAGTCAGGTGTTTAGCGTTTAACATGTGGTGCCCCCGATTGCAATGCTGTTTACATCGGGAGAACAGGAAGATCATTAAGCACCAGGCTGTCAGAACACCACAGAAGCAGAAATCAGGTCAACAATGACACGTCAGTCTTTGGTAGTCATTTAAGAGAGAGTGGTCACTGCTTCAATAAGAACACTGATGCCAAGATTTTACATCCCTCAAGTTTTGGAGTGGAACAATTCATCTTAGAAGAAATGGAGATTTTCAAACATGTCAAATGTTTCAACAACGAAGTTTTGAACCTGTACAACACCGACATTTCGAATTTTCCTTCACTGTATAATCATTTAGTGAACTAATATTACCAGTAGTCTATGGTTCCTCTATGGCCAAATTATAACGTATACGAAGTTGGCTGTTCTGTGGCCCCCCTCCTCTCCGCGATTTGTCTCTGACATGTCCGCTATTCTGTCCTTGTTTTTGGTTCGCCGTTTTGTCGTCTAACCAGCGCCATCTACTATTCTTGCAGGTTTCATTAATGGCCGACGTTCACTCCCGTCTTGTGGTTTAAATTGCCGTTTTATATTGATTTGATGACACCATCGTTTTTCCGGCACATTTGGGTGCGTTGTTGTTGGACCACTGGTACAATAGATGAAGATTTTAACCTTGGCAACCTGTGTATAGGGTTCAATCTAATTTTTCAAGAATTAGAAAGTAAGTAGTGATGCCATTTTGTTTTTCTCGTATCACTTCTTTAAAAGATTTTTTCAATCTCCTTATGAGTTCTCATGGGTTTCTGCTTAACTGTGTGGCCTCCTGTTATGTTTTGCTCTGTCAGTTCACTCCACTGCTTTTCGTTTTTTGTTGATTCAGTTTGACTTTTTTGCTGTTACACTAATTAGCCAGCTTTTTTAGCTCTTTTAGCTTTTATTCTGTCTGATAATGATAGCCTTTAGCCTGCTTTGACTGCATGTTTTTGAATGAAGTGTGACTTACGTAACTTGTTTAATTGTAGCTTGTAGTTTTTGCTTTGTATTTAGCATGTAATGTTGCTTTTTTAACCTATTTTACTGTTTGACTGTAGATTTTTAGCCTTGATGATGTATGTAAAGTTTAACTTGAGATCATTGTGCTTAAACCGGCATAATTGCCTACCAGAAAACAATGTTTTCTGACAGACCTTTTTATTACATTTTTAGATTTGCCCCTGAGGATGGCTACTGGGTAGCCGAAACGCGTAGGGCTCCTTATCAATAAATTTTGCTGTCTGGATGAAGCCTTTCATTAAGTACCTTAAGAAAGAAATATGAAAGGGTAGACCAGGAGGTGTGGGAGGAAGATAAGGAGGAAGATAGAAGATGGAGAAAGTGACAGACAAGTACAATATGGAAAGTAGAAAGCAAAGCTGAAGGAGTTCGCGGAGAAACTGAAAAAGGGGAAGCAAAAGTAGCAGAAGAAGAATATATATCAGAAGACGAATAGGAAGCAAAACTGAAAATAGGAGAAATGTAAAAAACATTATCCTGGTATCACTAGTTTATAGTTTAATTGTGTAAAACTCGTAATCGCTCAATATATCCCTCGTAATGTGTGGATGGAATCGGTCCAACGTGTGACCGCAGTGAACCCGATATATTCCTGACATGATGTTGTAAATATGAAGGGCATTTTTTATTATCGCTAATAAAACTTTATGGAATAATAGTCTGTGATTATATATTGTAATGTGCGGTAATGTCTGATAATTTATTATTTTGTGGAATACAATTGGATTATAATTCGTGCGATTCTTTTGGTCGCGAGCGTAACGGCTCCAATAATGGGGAATCAATATTGGCTGTGCTGTTCATTCTCAGTACTCGATATATATACTGTGTGTGACATGGGCGACTCGTCACAGGAAACACGTCGTTCAAAAGAATAAGCTTAAAAAAATCGGACATAGCTAGTCAAGTGTACATAAATGTATTTAGATAATAAACTACTATTTATTTTATTTTGTTCATAAAACATGAAAATAGAGTAGTATTTGAAGGCAGCCTGTAATCAAAGTTGCAGTGCTAATATATATATTTTTTAGTTTCAACAACACACCACGAGGGCTTACAGCCTAAATACTATCGTACCGTGGGTGTCGACAAGGAGGAAAGAGGAAACTTGTTAATTCTGGACTTGAAGGTTTGGAGGTTCCGGGGAGAAGAAAAAACATGTGCCGGCAAGGAGTTCCACAACTTGGAAGTCCTCGGGACAAAAGAGCGGGCATAACAAGATGTTCTATGTCTGGTGACCTGGACAGTAAAAGGGTGCATTCGCTCTGTTCCCCTGGTAGATCAGTTGGGGGCAGCAGGTGGAGGAACTATGGAAGAAAGCTCCTCTGAGCAGTGCCCGTGCAGATATGTATAAAAGAGAGAGAGGTCACCAACGGCACGTCGGTGGGCAAGGGATGGCAGCCTTTGGGTAAGGGTAGGGTCACCGATGAGACGTATAGCTCTCCTCTGAATGGAGTCCAGGATAGCGAGTGTAGAAGCGGCAGCAGCACCCCAGATGTGGGAGCAGTATTCTAGGTTTGGTCTTATTTGTGAAGTATATAAATTACAGAGATTAGCTGGTGAAAAATATTTGCGAGTTCGAGAGAGGAAACCTAATTTCTTAGCAGCCGATTCTGCAATTGATGTGACATGCTGGTGCCAATTGAGATTTCGATCCACAGAGATGCCAACAAGTGAAAAGGACTCATTACTTTGAATAACTTGGTTGTTTATTGTGATGGGTCTAGGGCTGGTGTATCTCTTATGAGAAAGAAAGCAAGACTGAGATCTGGTGGGTTTCAATTGTACAAGATTTCTACTTCCCCATATTTTTTGGAGATCCATGGAGATAGAACCCTCCATCAGTCTGCGATCCTCATCTAGTTGGGCTAAAGAGACAGGCTTAGAATATTGTATATTGGAGTGGAGGGTGCTGTCGTCCACGTAACTGTGAACTGGGTTGGATGTGCTAGAGAGGAGGTCATTGATGTGGAGAAAAAACAAAGTAGGGGCTAAAGCTGAACCTTGAGGAACTCCTTTATTAATTGGATACAGTTTAGAGGAATGGCCATCCACGACAACAGAAATGCTCCGGTTGGAGAGGAAATTTGCTGTCCACGTACAGAGTTTTGGTGGTAGACCATAGTCAGGTAGTTTACTAAGCAGCGCTGCATGCCAGACCTGGTCGAATGGTTTGGATATGCCTAGAGCAACAATCTGGGATTCACTGTGTAGTTCCGTAGACTTGTTCCAAGAATGGGTGACAAAGGAAAGGAGGTCGGCAGTTGATCTGCGCTGACGGAATCCATACTGCCTGTCGTGGATTAGACTGTGTTTTTCAAGAAATTTTAGTAATTCGGTGTTTATATACTTTTCCATCACTTTAGAGGTGACTGAAAGGAGAGAAATAGGCCTGTAGTTGCTAGGAAGCGCTCTTGATCCTTTCTTGGGGACGGGTTGTACTCGAGCAGTTTTCCAGTTACTAATAAATAAATTAATGGAAAAAGAGAAATATACACGAATCTACATTTAAGCTACTTGTTTCTTTCTTAATGTAAATTTATAACAGTTACTCATATAAGCGAGTGTTCCTAGAAAAAAATCGCTAATGAGGAGGTTTCCACTATTAAATTTTGAAAAATGTTCATGCGAGAGCGAACTAGTAATTTTTTTTGGGTCAGTTTCAATATTTATTTACTTATTTAAATGCCCAACAGAATAAATTTCCTTGTACATGATATTAAAAATAGTACATTATAATCAGAATACAATATTTAATAACCAAGCATAGCTAACAAAAATATAACAATAAAAAATACAAAAACTGAGGTTTTATACAAAAGATGCACAGAGACAAAATAACAAAATATAATGGTTATTCGCAAAAACTCTAAACAAATATATGTGAAACAAATGACCAGAGGCGATTTAGAGAGTCCCCATTTATGTCACAGTTTTGGCAGATCCTATTGAAGTTTGTTAAAACGAAATACATGGGCGACCCGATCATTAAATTGGTCCCAGGCTGAAGACAGTAAAACAAGCAAGAAGAACGAGCATTTTGCTGAGGTACCAGGAAGTTAATCTGGGATAAAATGCTTGGAGAATATATCCTGTTATGTGGCAGACCACATAAGAACTTTAGTATATATATATATATATATATATATATATATATATATATATATATATATATATCGGACCAGATTTTCCTGGAAAATTTTGGGTTTTCTTTCGGAAAGTTTGTGTATCTCCGAAAATTACAAAGCTATGGCAACCATATTTGGTACTTACCCCAAACGCCAAAATTCAGATCTCTAGGTTGAATGAAAAAAAAACAACTTATAGACATTTAAAACAAAATTTGGGTGTCACTGTACACCAGATAAATGTCATAACCAAAATATTTTGTGTGGATAACAAGACCTATTGTATAATAGAGGCATAGATTAGGTTCTCTTGACGTAAAAAGGTAAAAAAAAATAGAAAACTTACTTTGAAAAATTTAGAGTTTTTCTTCTTAAAATGTCAAAGTCGCGAATTGAAACTTCAAAATTCGCAATTTTGAGACGGAGAACCTGAAACAACTACGGGCTATGCAAAGCAAATGTCATAATAAATGTGTTTAACAAAGCCTTAAGTTACAGCTTCAACCATCATTGTCCTTCATTTAATACTAATAAGATAAGGACTTTTAAGACTTTTAGTTCAATTAAAAGCGTGTTTTTTGTTCTTTCAAATTCTGTATTTCATGTACTTATTCCTTAATGTATAATATTTTATACTGTAAACAAAGTTTATTGATTATTTGGTATTACTGTGCGGTGAAGTTTTTTCGATTGTCCTCCATAGAGTGAAATATAAATTCCACAAAATCTCTCCGCCTCTGGTATATAACATTCAAAAGACACGGAGTTAATAGCGGCTTTAGAGTGAGAGTAGCTGAATTGATCTAACAACGAGCGACAGAACGACATCGAGACGTCTGACGACTGATAGACGACTCTCATACACGCCAAATGTTGATCCATTGTACTGCATTAGCTCGATATACGATAAGTGCACAATCAAATAAAAGTACAGTTATCGTTTCTGCTCTTTTCTTCATTTTATTTTGTTCTAGCTTCATATAATGAAATGTACTTTCGTTTCTCTAGACATGATTTCTATTTAAAGCTTTGTATATTAGCGCGGCACGGGTTCTCTGAGACTGAAGTTATGTTTTTAATTCACGCAGTCGAAGAAAAGTCATTTCGAACCGTTTATCCTGTGGACCATGCCATGTCATAATTTATATAGAAATCAACAAAAATGTGATTGTTGCAAATTTTGCGAATTGCTAACAACGGCAGTGAGCAATCTTTTAAAATAGGATTCAAAGAACCATCAGACAAAATGGTGGCTCAACATATTTGAAGAGCAAAAAAAAACGACACAATACTCTTTTTAGTAAGAAACATTTTAAATTGGACTCGAGTAATTAAAAGTCACACGCCCTTCACCTCGGCCATCTGAATTTAACTGGTGATCGCCCACGTAAGGGAGATTTTGTATCTACCCATCGGGCGTTAAAACGTTTGTTTTCTCATGAAGTTTCTCAGCTGTATACTGCTAAAGAAGACTTGTGTTTGTTTGGTCAACACTCAGAATTAAAAACGGGACTTATCAAAAAATAATGCATGAGAATCAAATAGGGTGTTTGCTTCTAGAATTGTCTGCCAGCAGATATTTTTGGCGCTACTTCCGTAAACTGATTAAAAAAACGGGTATGTAATGTGGACAAGTGTGCACCAGTAGGTGAGGACTCTATTTTGGTGTTTATGAAATATTGTTTGTAGTTTCTTCTAATTAATTTCTACCATATGCTTTGTTTTCTTATTTAAATTTTAAGTAATACGTCCAAATTTGTGTGTTAAACCACCAAAGATTTGAAGATTTCATTGGAAAAAATCGAAATTAGAATTGGTGGTGACACACAAGACTACGGAAGCTCTCTCTTTCTCTCTTTCTGTGTGTGTTTACATATATATATATATATATATATATATATATATATATATATATATATATATATATATACATATATATATATATATATATATATATATATAATCTTTATTTGTTAATAACTTTTACACACATTTAGTTTTTTAATTATTTCCATGGCCTAGCTCTAATTAATTTGGAACAGGGGGTAGTTGAGACTCATATGTATATATGAAAACAAATAATAAGGACTTATTATTATTAAATATTACAATGTAGTATATATAAATTAATATTCTAAGATAGTCAATATATAATGTTTCTAAATTTATATGTTTTAAGTGTATAAAAAATGTATAATTAGAATGGTTAAAACGGCAAAATTCAATTTTAAATGTTCTGGGTTATTTTACCAAATTACACATTTAAATTTTCTTTGCTTTGATCACTCCAAATTTACACATGTAAATAAATGTGAAGCCAACCTTACGCTTTATCTCTTCTGAGTTACAAGGGGTCTATTGCATATCTTGTGGTCCTGTGATTGTTTCCCCTGTTCTTTTTAAATCTTCTTTGATTTCCCCTTTCTAACCAAATTGAACTAATATCTGGCTTCTAACTCCTTTTTCTGTCTAAAAACCTGATTGGTTTCTTCTCTCGCCAACACGAACAAATATCTACTTTTCCAAATGTACTTTTGTATCTGATTTTTTCTTGTTGATTTTCCGACACCCAAACCGCTTGTCCTCTTTGCTAGCCTACTCATAAAATTTTTATGGTTTTCAGTCCACAATGCCTTGTGGTCCTGTTCAATCTCTGTTCCGTGTTGTTTATCGACTTCTTTGACATTTCTTTTTACATGTCACGTTTATTTTTGTTGTGGGTCGCAAGCGCAAAGTGACGTCATAATGGTCATTAATGAATTTTGTATTGAAGTAAGAATATATAAACATGTTAATTTTTTTCTACACACAGTTGATTCTAAATATAATTAATTTTCACAGGCACTAACATTAAAATACATAGTTTTATTCATTACTTGATCATTTCCTAAATATAGGAAAAAAGATAATTTGGTTCAAAATATAGTTTCCAAATATCTCTGATAATTTGAGTGCCTAGCGTGACTGTCATCTTGACAAAATTATAGACGGTTTCTGTTGATTAATTTGTGAGAAAAAGATTTCCACTATAAAGGTATATTTCATGACACAACCTAGTCAAATAGTTGTATACCATAACAATATATATATATATATATATATATATATATATATATATATATATATATATATATATATATATATATATATATATATATATATATACATATACATATAAAAATTGAAACTGACCCTCCATAAATATGGGTTCTATAGTTAATCGTAATCCCCGCTCAATTGAAAAAATCTTTTTTTAAATCTTGAAGTCTCCATTTCCTCAATAGCGGTTTTTTTCTCCGAAAATTCGCTAAGACACTAATATGAAGTTAAGCGGTCATTAGTTTGGAGGCTTCCATCGCTTACAAAGTCAAACACCACCAGTTATCGACTTCCCTGCTTCCCGTTGATCGTATTGTACATCACACCTCAAACACTACAACCCATAGAGACTAGAAGACGGCAGAAGCGTGAGCTGTGTAAGCTGTAAATGAGGAAAGGCCTCAGCCTCGATCCCAATTTATCCCAATAGGTGTTGGGAAATGGACTACGTGTCGAAGAAATGGCGTGAAAGCAGAGTTGATGGTTCAGGACTCGATAAATGTTAATACCTCAATATGCAGTATATTTGGTGTGAGCAGTGGAGGCTCCAGAGGAGGGCAAAGACAGGGGAGAACACTTCATTAGACCAGGGGGACGTGTGCCGGTCCTCATGGCTCGATATGTATGTATAGCTATAGCTGGATCGTTCTCCGCTATGTATACTTCCGTCATTCTACTTTTCTGCTGTCTACTGACCTTCCGAATGAATTTATTATTTTTGAGTTAAAAAAAGCTCCCAAGTATTTTATTTTAGAGAGTCCAGCAAGTGTCGTAGCGAATTTTTATGAAAATATTATCATTTGAAAACTTGCTTGTATTAATAGGTTTTTAAAAATACATACAATTTTACGTGTAGCTCTATAGGTAGAGCCATCGTGCCCAAAAATTACATAAAAGAAGGTAAAACAAGAAGAATATTTTTGCATTTCATAAATTTGTGAGAAGTATTTTTATTTAGAAGACATTTTTTCGTACTTTAACAACGGTCTGTTTTCGCGACTATGGACAATCACCGACGCCAGGGAGCGGGTTCACCTCACTATCCCAGGATAGTATCCTGGAAATTTTGTCAATTTGCCTGCTGAAGGAGGAAATTTTTTTGAAATGCACATAACTCAGCTTTTCTATAGAGCTGCAATCCTGAAATTTATTACGCGCGATGGCCTCTAGCTTACGTACCAAATTTCGACAAAATAGCTTTGTTATTTTAAAAGATACACAACATTTCCGACAGAGGATCTAAATTTTCGCAGGACAAACTGGTTTCACCGGCAAAGGAGCTCAATCAAGCTAGTTACAAAAAAGTCTGGCGTCGCAAGTGCGTTATGGAAGTAAATTTTCACACAAATATTTTTAATAGCAAATATGTCTCTCTAATGCAAGCATGCATCAACTTGTTTACCGGTATTACCTATATAGTAGAAATAATGTACCATACTTTATTAAAATAACTTATTGTTTGAAAATGCACCAATTTTTTCCGAACATAAACTTAAAATGTATCCGAGAAAGCTGGTTTCCCAGCCAACAAACCTTAGGTTAATAGCAAATTGCGTTATTGAAATTTGAACATTTAATGAAAATAGCAAACAAAACGCACTTCTTGTGTTTAGCTTTTTTTCTTACCTGCATCATTATTATGTTAAAAAATGCAATAAGATAAAGGTGTGCGAAAAAAAATTGTAGGTATCACCCACGACTTATGGGTCACCTGTGATTCTCAAAATAATCTTGTAAGATGCAGCTCGAGACGCCCTATAAATAACGTATACAACTTTTTCTCGTATCTTGTATACTAACAATTATATTGAGCTTTACCGTAGAAATATTGCGATGAAGAATTATTTTCTATCGGTCTGTGGTACAAAACGCCTAACTACTAAATAAGTAATTAATTAAATAGAAAATAATTAAATACAAACTATATAAATATTAGCTAAAATATTTTCACCATGAAATATTTTAAGGCGATTTATATTTAATTAAACAGGTATTTCATACTTATTATCTTATCAGGTTGTGATAAGGTGATAACATTCCAAGCACGGTAGAGTTTTTGGCCGGCGGTGAAATTCATATAAAAGGAGAAGCAACACGGGGCACAGGCAGTATTGTTAATTCAGCTGTTAAGTTATTAAGTCGCCACGAGTCCGCACCGATTCCGTTTCCGTTTACTGTCCGAGCGCACCTGGTTGGTCGATTTCCGTATCCGAAAATATTGTTATAGGTGAGAATTATCCGTTTTAAGTGATTCATATTTTGTAGCGAATTTTCATATTTTTAAATCATCACGCTTCTCAGTCCAAATCTCCTCAAGTGAATTCTTTCTGCTTTTCCTGACCTGCCGCCGTCCCTATAGACAATTCCCGTATGTTAGATTGTCTTGCATTATTTTTGTGAGGATGCTGAGGATTCACAGCTCACATAAATAATCGAGATATATTCATCTTGGTTTGATCCCGATAGGGACGCTGAGGATTCACAGCTTATCTAGGTCGCTCCAAGTGATACTTTCCTTTCCAATTAGCCCTGTACACTTCATCTGGCTCCCGGCTTTCCGCCCCATACAGTATAAGCTCTTGTGTTATTTTAGTGAGGACGCTGAGGATTCACAGCTCACTAAAGTAATCAAGATGTTTTCGTCCCGAGTTGACCCTAGTGGAGATGCTGAGAATTCACAGTCAACATAGGCCTTCGGGAACTGTCATCCCGTCTCTCCCGTCTACACTTTTACGTCTCCGCTGTCCCCTGCTTCGACGGAGAAGTTATAGCTAGTAGTCTAATGTTGTCTATCGCTGTGTGTTGCCCGCCTGCCGTATCCTCGCTTGAGTGAAATACCGTCCGTGTCATATATACCTGACCGAATCCGTACGCTTCGTCACGCACTAACCTTTACCGCTTTATCGATGTCCACGTTCCGATTGCTGTTAGTATCCTCATATTTTATTTGTACATATTTTGTAAATATTGTTCTGTATATATATATATATATATATATATATATATATATATATATATATATATATATATATATATATATATATATATATATATATATATATATATATATATATATATATATATTGTAAATAGTTTCAAATATGTAATATAGGGTTGGGTAAATTGATTAATTATTATCCAACCCCTTAACATTAAAAATCTGCTACACCTTTCGTTAAAACAGAAGTGGTCGGATCACGCCGAGTCAGCGATTAAAGCCCGCTCACTCGGGGGTCACTAAATTTAGCCTATATTACCTAAAGGCTACCGAACCCTTCTCCACAGAGTTACCCAGGTACTCTGATCGGTATATCGGTCAGAGTTCAGTGCAGAGGTCGCAGACATCCTCAACAGGGAGTAAACCCTTTAAAAATCTGGCGCCCGAGATCCTCCGATAGTAACCGTCAATCCGTGTCACCGAAAAACGGTCTGTCAATATGTCAGCCTGTATATATGTAAACAGATAAAAACCGAAACTAAACCCGGGTAAGGATTATAGAGGGCCTAGTTTACGCTCATTTGAAGAAATATTTTTAAAATTTAAAATTAGCGGTCTCCTCATTAAAGATTTTTTTCTATGAAAATTAGCTAAAAATTATAGACCGTTAAACCATAAACTTAACTAAAAATACCGCCAAAGCATCAGAGAAAGGCTCTATTTGAAATGAAATGTTTGGAAATATTTTAGTAAAATGAAGGACAATGACGGTTGAATCTGAAACTTAAGGGTTTCCGGTACACTATTCTTGCGACATTTTCTTTACATAATACGTATTAGTTTCAGGTTATTTGTTTACATGTTGCCAATTTTGACGTTTCAATTCGCGACTTTGACGTTTTGAAGAAAACCTCAATTTTTTTTAGATGCCCGTAACTTTTTTGTCTTTAAACTTTAATGCAAAAAAGATTTATTATATAGTGAAGGGCGATAGGAAGAGAAGCCGTATCTTTGAAGGATTACTTTGTAGAATCTTCTTAAAAATCATTTATAGTTGTGTCTATTATCGCCTGTGTTTTCAGATAATTTTTGTAATTAGTATTGTCCAATAGGCCTGTCGTTATTAGTGATACTGTGCTTATTTTTTATAAATCAAAAATCTTCTTGCATGCATTCAACGTCTCTTTAAAATTTCAATTTACACAACTTATAAATGATTTTCATCAGAAATATGTAGCAGCATTTTATAAAGGTTTATATTACTGGGTATAACAGTTATCCTTAGGGATTTTTTTAATCAGCTACTGATGTCTATTTATGTAGTTTATGTATTTTCTAACATTCTCTTTCGATTAGGTTTTACACAAATAGGCCGTTCGTGAGCTTTTTCAATGGGGCCAAAACAACAGCGATAAACTTGAGGAAGTAAGTTATAAAGGGACAAAGTTAAAGTGGTGTAGGTCGGGACGGATGGATATAGAGGTGTACGTCTTACGGAAGCTTACCGTCAACCGTCAACTGCGAATTGGTAGGAAGTGACGTTGACGGTGACTGATTTGACCAAGCTAGTCTCTCTGACAAGATGGATCACTTGTCTCCAATCCATCACTCCACTTACACACACACATCTAACTTACGAATTATTGTTTAAAGAAAACCCATATATCGACGATATTAGCATTTTGAATACCAGAAGACAATTTCAGAGGCAATACCAGATCGATACTAAACAGTTTAGTGTGCATATCAGGTAATAAAGGAATATAAAATGTTTTCAATTAGGGGTTTCTAATTTTAAATAAGACATACGAAACTAATTTTAATGAATTTTCATACAAAAAAATGACTAATGAGGAGATCGCGACTTGAATTTTGAAAAAGTTTCTTATATAAGTGCAAACTGGACACCCGAGAACGAAATATGCAAAGATAGAAAATTAAGAAGTCTATAGATCCTGTAAAAATTATTTCCTATGTAATTCGATCACGGCCTACTAAAATTATTTTCTTATGTCAAAAATTATGAAAAAGTTTGAAGGTTGGTTCTAGTAAAAAATACGTACTCCATTCTTCAAAACTGTAACTACCAAATTTCATCAATAAATAACTATTATGACGAACTATGAAAAACAATAACAACATCTCAAAAGTTGAATAAAAAAGTTTATAAATGCTGTGACATGAAAATAGTGTTAGTAGGCACTGAACGAATGGCAGAAGAAACTCTTCTTTTTTGACGAAATTTGGTATATATCTATTTTGAGGCATGCCGAATAAAGTGGAGTACTTATTTTCTCCCCGGAAACGGCTCTAACCCCTTTTCCTATTTTTGACACGTGACATAGAGAACAGTTTTCACAGCATTAATATAGTTTTTCATCTTATACCTTTGGTCTTGTGTTCATTAAAATCGAATTATAAATACAAAAGCACAGTGGTGTTTCCATCTTAAATGGAATATATATATATATATATATATATATATATATATATATATATATATATATATATATATATATATATATATATATATATATATATATATGTTTGTATGTATTACACCGATGACTCTAAAAATAATGGACCGATTTTGATAAAACTTTACGAATATCTTCCTTTTGCAAGTAGCTTGAATCGTAAGCCAGGAAAATCAGACTAGTTTTTTTCGGGAAAATTTTGGGTTTTCTTTCGGAAAATTTTTGTATTTCCGTAAATAATGAAGCTATGGCAACCAAATTTGGGTCGCACGTTTATTTTATAAAAAGTAAACTATGTACTAAGACTCAGGTCTTTAAGCTTAAAGAAAAAAAAGTTATCAGGAAAGTCATGAAAAATCCAGAAAATTTAAATTACTGATAAAGTGGGTAATTTGTTATAAAACGCCATAGTTGTTACTGTAGCAACTAAATTAAATTTTCCCTGCAGGAAAATTTCCAGGCTTACTATAATCAATATAGCTAAGTACAGGAACCGTACACAGAGTAAAAAAGCATCACTGCTATTTAAATAAAAGACGTAAAATTGTTCACAAATATAGTTTTTTAGCCAAGCCTACGTAACTACAAAAGTGGCTTACTTGAAAAAGACGATAACTTAAAAACTACTTATTGTGGCTAAACAAAGAAGAAAATTTCATCAAGATCTAATCAGTGATTTACGATTTACAAGGAAGCATATATGAACAGCAAGATATTGGGCTTTATACAAATAAGAAAAATGCTAAGGCAACTTACATTTTTGGGGCATTTTTACATTCAAATTCTTTGAAGTTTTCCCATTGAAGTTTTAGTACAGTTTTTTGTTTGTTTTCACAAGTACAGTATTTCTTGAGTCATGCATATAACAGTTTATTTTAATCTAGTAACTAGAATCTTACCCCATTACAGATTTTAATACTTTAATATTACGCTCAACACGATGAGTCTCAAATTTCAGCTTTCCTTCAACTCATAGTCAAAAACAGCATTTTATTGTTTTTAGACACAAAATTTATAAAAAATCGTGGGTCATGATTTTGACTTAGAAGCAGGAGGTTCAGTTTTTAAATGCACTAGAAATATATAAGGAGGCACTGTTTATTTATTTATTATTATTTACTAGACGAAATTTAATGCACTAGAAACAGCCACTGAGTGGTATCACATCATTTTAAAAACTATATATGTTTAGAGTTGTGAGGTTATAAATAAAATGTTTAATTTGATTTGTTTGCAGTTAAAACCACGTAACTACAGCATAATAAATCACATTGATTACATTTAAAACTCAAGATTAATCAATTTATACGAAATATTAAGAATTAGTGATAACAGAGTGATAAATCAAAGCTGACTTAATTGAAGAACAATTATATATATTACGTAGTCAATAAATATGACCCACATGTTTCTTGATAATCATCTCATGATTTTGTTTTATGAATATGTCAACCTAATTTTTAATGGATAATTAAGAGAAATAATACCACTGGATAATTTAGGAATAGCTAACGCAGCATGATTTTATATTATAATATACCACAAGCGTTTAAAACATAACAAAAAAAATGACAAAGAATGGAATTGTGCTATGCCTATTGATACTAGTCTTACTTCGTCCATTTCATTTTACTGTTTTATTTCTTCTCGATTTGTTTTGTCGTCCTAACCAAAAGAGCAATTTCGTCTGGTACTTTACTTTTCTAAGTTGGATAAACTCGTACATCTTCTCCTCCTCCTCCTTCTTCTTCTTCTTCTTCACTCTTCTCTAGCATCTTCGTAATATATATATATATATATATATATATATATATATATATATATATATATATATATATATATATATATATATATATATAGGATGGCGCATTGAAAACGAAACAGACCGGTTTGCGTCCAGAGAAATTAAGAAACGCTGAAACACGTCAATTTTAATATTGAGGGAAACATGTTTTGACATAAAATTCAACTTTGTCGCATCAACCCCTTAAGGGTGGTGATAACAACCCTTATATTTTAAATAGGGAACATGGGTGGAGTGTTACATTATTTAAAAGCTCTTTCTTTTCTGAATTCAGTACATAAATTTTTTTGGAAGTTTTATTAACTCGTTTAGAAATTATTCACAATTGGAGTTGCAAGACCGTATTTTATTCATTGTGATAAGAAATGCACTAATTAGTCAATTTTTAGTTAAAAAAAACTAAAAAACAAAACCAAACGTTCAAAAATGTTTATTCAGTTAAGTAAGTGTTCAAATTGTTGTTAAAAATGAGCTCTGACATTCTCGAGCATTTGTGGAGTTATTAGACGGCATTCTTCAACAATGCGTCGTCGTAATTCCTTCAGAGACTCCGGTTCTGTTGCGTAAATTCTGCTCTTTAACTGGCTCCATAGAAAGAAGTCTAAAGGAGTTAAATCCGGTGATCTATGGGGCCACTCAATAGCACCTCTACGCCCAATCCATTGATCTGGAAACTCTCTGTTCAAAAACTCGCTAACACGTTGTGACAAATGCGGAGGAGCTCCATCTTGTTGAAACACTAATTGATTTTCTTGATAGCGATCATCATTTTCAACAATGTCAAATAGTAGAGGGTAAACGATATCTTCTGCCCGATATTATCTGCCCAATAACGACAATTAGGACGATTGACCGTAGAGCTTAATAAAAACGTACACTCGTTTGAAAAACAGATATTGAACAGAATGTTCCCGTTATCAGCTATTCGTGCAGTCATAACTTCACAAAACTCCAGCCGCCGATCAAAATCATCTTCATTCAGTTGTTGTACAAGATGAATTTTATACGGGTGAAATTTATGATGCTTCAATATTCGCTGAATAGTTCTTCTTTTGATGTTTGAAACAGTGGCCAATTTTCTCGTGCTCAAAGTTGCGTCTGCAGCAACTTGTCCTAAAACTTCAATCTCAGTAGTCTCATTTCTAACCGGAAATTCACGTTCAGTATTCCGTTTTTTGTTGGCTACTGAACCACTTTGTCGAAACTTTGCAACTAACTCCAAAATGTATTTTCTGTTAACATGTCTGTTCGGATGTCGTTCATTAAACAAATTTGCGGTACGGTTGGCACAGTCATCGTTTTTGAAAAAAAAAGAGTAATTATTTCAACTCTTTCTTCTACAGTATACACCATTGTAAAATTAATTTTCGGTAGTACTATCAAGTATCAAACCGACCGATAAACTGAAATAATAAACCGCATTTCTCTCATTCCGATGAGAAATTATCTAATAGTCAATTTTTTTGTCTACAAACCAACAAAACATTGACTATCAGCACATTTCTTATCGGAATGAGTGAAATGCGCTTTTGCATTTTCAACTGTGAATAATTTTTAAACGAGTTGATAAAACTTCCGAAAGAATTAGTGCACTGAATTCAGAAAAGAAAGAGCTTTCAAATAATGTAACACTCGACCCATGTTTTCTATTTAAAATATAAGGGTTGCTATCACCACCCCCATGAGCGCTGCTCTTGGGATTGGCCCTTCCTGCACTCAATTTTTTTCGTTGTTACTAGTTTTATTATATGACATGCAGGGCTTATAGGCTGCAAGAGAACAACAGCTTTTCACCTTACGATTATTCTGTATGACCGCAAAATATATACAAAATAAAATCAGTAATGATTGAAACCTGTCATGAGCACCGATTAGTACAATTTGAAGAGCTCAATTCATCATAATATAGCTTTAAGAGCTGATGGTCGTTTCGCCAACAAAGTTAGCCTCATCAGAGAGATGAATGGTAGGTTATTCATCCCTCTGATGACGCCGACTTTGTTGGTGAAACAATCAGGTCAGCCCTGAAAACTGTAACAAATAAAAGCCATGAAACAAACCATCATATTATGATAATCAATTAAAAGTTTCAATAATGTCGCAGTGACGTTGGGATGTTTTATTTTTGATGGATCTTTCAATAAGATTTTCGGACAGCCGCTCATTATTATGTAAACTAGATTAAATCTGTGCCGTCATAATATTATGACAGTTTGTAATTGGCGCTCACATATACAAATTTTGATACAGTTTAAAAATAGATAGTCGTATACAAGCACTTTCACTGAATCTAAAATGAAGTGGTTAGCAACTACTGGAGCACGAAATGTGGATATAATAGCTCCTGGTTAGCTTCCATGCCGCCAGCCGGTATACATATAAGGTGTTATCAATAATTACAGCTCTGTTTAGACGCGATTGATGGTAGTCTAGTTTTTTCTTCAAAGAAGCACTAGCCGCGTTAGCTACATCAAAATTTATACAAATCAATAAATATCTGCATTTATCCGTTTTATAAATATTCAAATTATAGCCATAATAAAGCATTAAATGAGTAGGCGTTCACTATAAAAATAAAGTTATTTGTTCAATTGTTAACATTTACCTTGAATAATGCAGGCCTTTAATGAAGTAATTAGGAATTTTTTCAATTGGGCGTTTCTGGAAAACTCGGTGGTGATAGATTTAATAAATTTGGCCGTTTTTGTTTGCAGATTTAGATTGGAAATTGTATCTCAAATGCACAAGCAGTTGTTTTATGTATGATGTGCGATGCATTCTAACGTCTATATGCAAAATATCTATCACTATTTTGCTGGTGTAAGTGCATCATGGCTTAATTTAAAGGTTGTGTTATGGCTGTCTCAACATGGCTTTATTGCTAGAAGATTCAGTGTTACAAATCCGGTAGCCATGACACAGTTTATTGCTGCCCCATTTGATAATTGTCAGCAGGTGGATGTAATATATACTGATTTGTCTAGGACTCTTAAAAGTCTCAGCCATACTTAGCTCATAGTCCGACTTCAATATTTTGGTTTTTTATATAGTTGTGTCTGTGTGTTTACTTTATGTATGTGTGAAAGGAGGCAATTCTTTGAGGTAAAAGGCTTTAGATATACTTACCATAATGTGTCCTTTTGAGTTCCGCAGGGTTATATCCTTGGGCCTCTTGTATTTGCTATTTTCATAGATCACATTTCATATGTCCTGGATATTCCAATACTGATTTTTCCTGATGATATTAAATTATATTATTTTATTGAGGTGTTGATATTACAAAAATCGTTTTGAATGGAGGAATTTCACAGGAAGATGTTGTAAATTGTAAATACAAGCTCAGGCATAGCTTGTTTGTAGGGCACGTTGTATAATTTTGGTCGTAAATAAATAATTATAAGTAATGTAAGGAGCTCCAATGAAATATTTTTGGAGCTTGACAGCTGGTGTGGTGAACGTGGTCTCCTGCCGAATTTCAGCAAGTGTAGTATTATGCCTCTTAAGCGCAAAAAGAAACCAGTCCTGTTTGACTATCATTTAGATAAAAATTCTTGAAAAAATCATTGTTGAGATTATGATTGAATTTCTCATCCGACATGGAATTACTTCTAATGAGTAGCATGCATTTACCCCTGTCAGATCAACCACAACCAACTTGCTATTATGTCTAAATGATTGGACCAAGAGACTTGACTTGGACCAACCTACAGATGTCATTTATCTCGGTTTTCGTAAGGCTTTTGACAGAGTGCCACTCAAAAGATTGTTGCTGAAGTTGTAGCACTTTGGAGTGAGAGGTCGTCTTCTATTGTGGGTTGAGAGCTATTTATCTGAATCAGTATACAGGGCGAGAGTGGGTGAAAAGTTTTCTGATTTCCAAAATGTTATTAGTGGAGTTCCCCAGGGATCGGTGTCGGGTCCATTACATTTTATTATATACACTGCCGATCTTCCGTATCTGTTAAGGTCCACTTGCTCACTCTATGCAGATGACACTAAAATTTATTGTAATGCATTGCGAGGCCATGATTCATTACAAGAAGACCTTACAAAAATATGCAAGTGGAGTCAAGATTGGCTTCTTCCCCCAAATATAGGCAAGCGTGTGGTGCTTCACATTGAAAAAAAACAATCCCGAGCTAAGCTATCTGATGGATGGAGGTGTTCTATCAAAGATTTTGGAGCAAGGGGATTTGGGGATTACAATTACTTGTGATCTAACTTGGACCGATCATATAACAAAAGCATGCAGCATGTTTCTGTCGAGAAATGTGTTTTCGTTCCCTTCAGTTGATACGGTACGCTGCTTGTATATGACTTATGTGAGTCCGATGACCGAGTTTGGATCGGCTCTTTGGTGTCCAGTATTTGCTCGTTACAGAGTTTTAATTGAATCTGTGCAACGCTCCGCTACTAGAATTCCATATGGGACTCAGCGACCACCCTATGCGGAAAGATTGAGGATCTTCAATCTACATTCGAATGTCTCACTAGGCCTAACTGAGTGAATAGAAGACCATTTATTATTCTCTGAAATTCCATATATTCCGCTCTTGTCACTATATTTTTTTCTCTATGGTTGTCAACGACAACAAATGTCAAATGTCATTCACTTAAAGAGAATTCAATACAAGGTTAAGCATTCCGGATTTAAGAATTACATCGGCCTTTTTGAAATAATCTAACGATGTTTTAACAACATGACTTTATAAAATACGCCGGTAGGAGGCTGCTGCTCATGCGTTTATGTGAATGTCTTGTGTGCAATGTCCCTAGGCCCGGTCACAAAGCGCCAGAATTGGTGTGGTCTCTTCTGATGCTCCTCGAGTTAACTTTAGTTCAGTTATCGGTAAGAGAATACTTTGTCTTGTACCTGAATGTTGTTTAGTTGTTGTTGTCCGTGTAGGCTTCTGTTGAAATGTCAATTTGACACGAAATATATAAAGTATGGTATAGCCAAGAACTTCCGTATTTGCTTTATGTGCCCATAAAAGGTCGAATGCCCTTAAATGAGATTCTGAGTTTTTGGAACTAACAAGTGACGACCGTTACTTCCTCCTTAGTCTGTTTATATATATATATATATATATATATATATATATATATATATATATATATATATATATATATATATATATATATATATATATATATATATATATATCCAATTGATAATTAAAAAAATTACCGATGTTAATAAAATTTCGCACGTGTCTTTCTTTTATCAATAACTTGGATGAGTTCGTAAGCCAGCCCGATCGGACCAGTTTATTAAAAATTCGCTACCATAACGCACGTTATGCGTCCTGATTTTTTAAATTTTACCTTCAATTTCATATGTTGATATGTACTATGATACTTTGATTGTTGTGTACATTGCAAATATTGCATTATTTCTTCAACCAAATCCAACTCTCTTTATATATGAACCAATATTTTCTAACCCACCTATCCAATGCTTTTTTGACACCTACGAAAGCAATAAATGCATATCTATTTTTTCAAGTCTCCTTTCTTGTTTTATTTGAAGTGCTGGTACTGCTCCTCTACTTCGTTTTATATGCCTAAATCCGAACTAATTTTCATGCCAATTTGGTTCAGCAACTTACTTACTTTCCTCGCATCTCAACACACAGTTCACATCCCTTGGATCTCCTTCTTACTACAAAACCTGAATGCTATAAGATATCAGTCACCGCCCCCTTGGTAGCTCAGACCACGGCATGGTCACTTCTTCCTGCGCAATGCAACCCGAGGTCACACAGTCATCACACCCATGTATCGTTTGGCACTACAACTCCGCACACTGGGACGAAATGCGGGATTACTTTTCCTCATTTCCATTGGCGTCTGTCTGCTTCTCTCATCCTGACCCCTCTGATATCTCACAAAACGTCACCGAAATTATCCAACCTGGCAAGGAATTATTTATTCCACGTACACAGAAAACCTCTTCACCCACTTAAAAGCCCTGGTTCTC
This sequence comes from Tillus elongatus, assembly GCA_964006375.1. Lineage (NCBI taxonomy): Eukaryota > Metazoa > Arthropoda > Insecta > Coleoptera > Cleridae > Tillus > Tillus elongatus. The sequence continues at coordinate 14,084,234 of OZ023266.1, forward strand.
TAAATCCTGTGACAAGGCCAGACTTGAAAAGGTCAAAGCTCACAAAACGCTTCTACACAATCCCAGTCAAGAAAACCGTCAAGCATTTAACGACGCAAGAAACCGCTATGTCCGCATTTTTTCTGAGGCAAAAACTCGTTTAATAACCACATTAAAAAAAAATACCACTTAAGCTCCAACGGCGGCAAACCCTTCTGGACTCTTGCTAAATCTATTGGAAATAATTTCTGCAAGAGCACGTTCCCACCTCTTGTCTCAGGGCATGAAATTGTTTCTACCGCCCTGGGGAAGGCTGAACTTTTGGCTTCGTTGTTCGCCGGAAAATCTACTCTCAGCCCACCTCCAAATGTTCAACCACCAACAGTCCCCAATGTCGCTCATAAAATGACGGATATCATTTTCAAAACTAAAAAGATACGAAAGATACTCTCTTCTCGTAATGCCAGGAAAGCCTCTGGGCTTGACGAGATCCCAGCAATTGTTCTCAAAAAATGCGCACCAGAACTTGCTCCTGTCCTGACTCGTCTGTTTCAGATATCTTACAATAAAGGCATATTCCCTAGTAACCGGGGAAACTGCTCGAGTTCAACACATCCACAAGAGAGGATCTAAAGCGCTTCCTAGCAACTACAGACCTATTTCTCTCTTTTCAGTCGCCTCTAAAGTGATGAAAAAGTATATAAACACCGAATTACTAAAATTTCTTGAAAAACACAGTCTAATCCACGACAGGCAGTATGGATTCCTTCAGCGCAGATCGACTGCCGACCTCCTTTTCTTTGTCACCCATTCTTGGAACAAGTCTATGGAACTACACGGTGAATCCCAGATTGTTGCTTTAGACATATCCAAAGCATTCGACCAGGTATGGCACGCAGCGCTGCTTAATAAACTTCCGACCTATGGCCTACCACCAAAACTCTGTACCTGGACAGCAAATTTCCTCTCCAACCGGAGCATTTCTGTTGTCGTGGATGGCTATTCTTTTAAACTGTATCCAATTAATGCAGGAGTTCCTCAAGGTTCAGCTTTAGCCCCTACTTTGTTTATTCTCCACATCAATGACCTCCTCTCTAGTACACCCAATCCAGTTCACAGTTACGTGGACGACAGCACCCTCCACTCAAATATACAATATTCGAAGCCTGTCTCTTTAGCCCAATTAGATGAGGATTGCCGACTCATGGAGGGTTCTGTCTCCGTGGATCTCCAAAAAATATTAGACTGGGGAAGTAGAAATCTTGTACAATTCAACCCCACCAACTCTCAGTCTTGATTTCTTTCTCATAAGAGATACACCAGCCCTAGACTGATCACAATGAACAACCAAGTTATTCAAAGTAATGAGTCCTTTTCACTTGTTGACATTTCTGTAGATCGAAATCTCAATTGGCACCAACATGTCACATCAATTGTAGAAGCGGCTGCTAAGAAATTAGGCTTCGTCTTGCGGGCTCGCAAATACTTTTCGCCAGCTAATCTCTATACCTTATATATTTCACAAATAAGGCCAATCCTTGAATACTGCTCTCACATCTGGGGTGCAGCTGCCGCTTCTACACTCGCTATCCTGGACTCCATTCAAAAGAGAGCTATACGTCTCATCGGTGACCCTACCCTCACCCAAAGGCTGCCATCCCTTGTTCATCGACGTGCCGTTGGTGACCTCTCTCTTTTATAAATATCTGCACGGGCACTGCTCAGAGGAGCTTTCTTTCATAGTTCCTTCACCTGCTGTCCCCAGGGGAACAGCGCGAATGCAGCCTTTTACTGCCCAGGTCACCAGACACAGAACATCTCTTTATGCCCCCTCTTTTGTCTCAAGGATTTCCAAGTTGTGGAATTCCTTGCCGGCACATGTTTTTCCTTCTCCTCCGAACCTCAAAACCTTCAAGTCCAGAATTAACCAGTTGCCTCTTTCCTCCTTGTCAACACCCACGGTACGATAGTATTTAGGCTGTAAGCCCTCGTGGTGTGTTGTTGAAATAAAAATAAAAAAATTCACCCAACATTGCTTCTTATTCTTGTTTCACTACGAGAAGCAGAATATTCACCATATGACTTTGTACATTCCTGTTTTGTATCGTAGATATTTAAGCTACGCGCAAAGTTTAGTAAAATTTTCTAATTGAAACGGTTCCCTCATTTCATTTAGCTTTATAGTCTTTGTAATCATTAAAAATTATATTTTCTTTTTCTACAGTAAATGGCGAAATAAGTTTTCTGTAATTGCAGTAGGTATCGTAGTAACCCCCTAACAATATTAGATAAATTCATTTGTCTAGGGTCATCTATTTTCGGACACACCGCGTATATTTTTAATGCTATTAACCCACATACCAAGACCAGTTAGTAAACAAGCTATAATTTTTTATAAAATTATCTGATAGTGACCTAGGTTAGTGTCTATTAGATACGTCTAGTGCAATCATATGATTTGAGCGTTCTTCATTAAAAAATAACAGTGTGCTAAAAAAGTCGTCTCGATCATTGATTACAGCCAGACTTTTGGTGGATCCGCCTCAAGTGGTACCGGTTTGTTATACCCTGTGCTTTTCACCTATTAGACGTGTTTTATTTACGTATGAAGACTAACGAGTTAATTAGCGATTTTAGACTTTTAATTTTAGACGTTGATGCTAACATTTTAGTTAAACACGATTGAATTATTTTTTCATGACATAAATATGTTGTAAAGTCTTGCAAACGGACCAACAAAATTATCACCATTTCTTAGAATCAGGTTGATTTTAGAGTTCCAAAAATTCTTCACTGGTTCAGTTATTAAGACTATCGTAGAAGCAATTAGTTTAAGACAAGAGTGTGGTTTTAAGATCTTCATAAAATTTATATAATTCATTCATTGTGGTGGCTGTGTACCACCGTAATTTTTGGCTCAAAGTACTCTCAAAATTTATCTATGCGTTTTAAAATTTAAAAAGTGTCGACTGCTTTAAAAGATGGTTTTATTTTTGGACACACTATATACAAATTTCAGTCACTAAAAAGTACTTACTTGTCTCAAAATATTATTGTCCATGGAGCCATCGGATTTTTGGGACACCCGTACAATATTTGTACACTTAAATCGATTTTTAATGAGTTGGCTGCAGGATATAGGTAAATACATCTAGATAATGGCATCTTAAACAAAGTTACTTGGCATGTCAGGGCATGTGGTGGTGATTGTTGATAGTAAAGTAGCTGACCCACTACTTCACTTAGTCCTATGATGTTATTAAATTTTGATTACACTGAAAAGACTTGGGAAAAAGTAGAAACTCAATAATACGCCAAGCTGTAAATATTTACAGCATTCGTTATACCCCAATTGGGAGCATTCAAATTGTGAAATGACAGTATAAAAATTAAATTAAAATTTTCAGATACAGCAATAACTTAGTTTTGAATCACTTAAGCATAATAATGTATTTTTGATGCTAAACAATGTTTTAAACAACTCTGTGCTCTTGGCAAACCTAACATTGAAACAAAACGTAAAGATTCTAATTTTATCTGACAACGGTCATGACTCAAAATTTTGATGAACTTAATACAATTACTAGGCAATTAATTATCAGCTAATTAATAGACAAGAATGAAATTAATTTTAGTGAATTTTCTTTAAAAAAATTCACTAATAAGGAGATCCCGACTTTTGAATTTTTTAAAAATTTCTTCAAATGAGCGCTAATTAGGCCCCCTAGAACACATATCCGGGGTCAGTTTCGATTTTTATATGTTTATATATATATATATATATATATATATATATATATATATATATATATATATATATATATATATATATATATATATATATATATATATATATATGTGTGTGTGTGTGTGTGTGTGTATCACACCGATAATTCAAAATTTAGTGAATACCTTCCTTTTGTAAGTGGATTGGATAAGTTCGTTAGCCAGGAAAATCGGCCGAGGTTTTCCCGGAAAATTTTGTGTTTTCTTTAGAAAAAAATTCATATCTCCGGAAATAACAAAGTAAGGGCAACAAAATTTAGTACATCATTTTATATCGCTATAGGTAAATCACCTACCAAAATTTAGCGCTGTAGGTCAAAAGACAAAAAGTTATGGGCATTTCAAGAAACATAAATTGGGGTTTTCCTCAAAACGTCAAAGTGACAGTTTAAAACATCAAAACTCGCATTATTTAGGCAAAGAACTTGAATCTAATACGGGCTATGGAAAGAAAATGTCTCAAGAAGAATGTTTTACAAACCCTGAAGTCTTAGTTTCATACGTCATTGTCCTTCATTTTACTAAAATGTTTCCAGAAAATTCATTTCAAATAGACCCTTTCTCTGATGCTTGGCAGTAGTCTTAGCTATATAGTTTATCGTTTAATGGTATATAACTTTTGTCGCATTTTCGTAAAAAATCCATAAAGCCCAATATATCCGTTATTCTAAAAGATATGAAAAAAATTGTACATTAATTATAGGGTGTCTTGAGCTACATCTTAAAAAAAGATTTCTACAATCACAGGCATCGAAATATAATGCATGTTCGTAAGTAAAGAAATTCTGGACGCAGCAAGTCCGTTATGGTAGCGAATTTTGATTAAATTCTTCATATTTGAAAAGCTCAATTTGCTATTAACCTATAAGGTTGACCAAGAAACGGATTTTTTCGGTGACACTTTAAGTTTACTTTCGGAAATTTTTGTACGTTTTCAAACAATAAAGTTATTTTGATGAAACATTGCACATTGTTTTTACTATATATGTTTTACTATATATGTTATGCTGGTAATCAAATTTGATGCCAGCTTTCTGAAAAAAAGACACATATTTGCTACTCAAAACATTTAAATGAAAATTCACTATCGTTGGTGATACAAATAATTATTTTTTTAGTCGAAAACGCGTTATGTTTTTGCATTTTCCATCGAAATATAATGCATGTTCGTAAGTAAAGAAATTCTGGACGCAGCAAGTCCGTTATGGTAGCGAATTTTGATTAAATTCTTCATATTTGAAAAGCTCAATTTGCTATTAACCTATAAGGTTGACCAAGAAACGGATTTTTTCGGTGACACTTTAAGTTTACTTTCGGAAATTTTTGTACGTTTTCAAACAATAAAGTTATTTTGATGAAACATTGCACATTGTTTTTACTATATATGTTTTACTATATATGTTATGCTGGTAATCAAATTTGATGCCAGCTTTCTGAAAAAAAAGACACATATTTGCTACTCAAAACATTTAAATGAAAATTCACTACCGTAACGCACTTGCTGCGTCCCGAACTTTTATTTTATTGAAACTGAATCTACGTGGCAACGTCAAGGCCCCGGGTGGATTAATTGACCACTTCAGGTAGTGTTATTTGCCTGGAAATATGTAACTTTTAAGGTAGTAGTCCACTTGTACCAATAACCGTCTGACATTGAACTCATACTGTACGGTAAACTGATACCAAAATTGAAGCCCAATACTAATACTGTAGCCCCAGACTAAATGTTCAATACTACGTTTTAGACCCGGTATTAATGCCCTGACAATTTAAAAGAGATCTATCTGTATTTATTTGTGACCAAAATTAGTTATCTCGCACTTACAGCTTTCACACGGGCATTTTAGCACTGATTTAGATTTAGTTTCGACTACTTATATAGTCTAGTTGTGATTTGAGCATCAAATTTTTAATACGTGATTTTGACATCGCTATGCAACCGAATAAAAATTCATGTTCCACTTGCGTCGCCCAGTGTGTTCGTCAGATAGCGTTCGGTCTACTCGCGTGGTGAGTAGTGTAGAAACGTTTGGCGCGTCAAAATCACAACTGTCTTCTTGGAATGTCGGGAAGTACTACGTCGTAGTATGACTTTACATACCATTGAATGTTACGTAAATACGTTTTTTATATTATTGATTTTACAGACTTTAAAGGCAATTTCATTTAAACTGCCACTGAAACATATGATTTAGAAAAATATTTTCATTGCTAAACTGATCGAAATAGTTTGTAGCGAAATTTTCTCTATTTTTAAAGCATTTAGGACACATGTGCTGAGGCATCTAGACGTTTACTAAAATTGTTATACAGACTGTTTAATCAATGCTGGCATTAGTTAGATATAAACTTCGATTTTATAATAATTTAAAAAAAACCACCTAATATACGGGGCGCTGCAAAAGTGAAGCATTGCCGCTGTCATAGTGAAGTTATGACATACGACCCTGGGAATCCTGGACACATAGTTTTCATATTTTTTTAATAACACACATTCCATAATAGCATCTACCAAAGATATAAATTCTTGTTTATCACTCCTTTTTCTTCCCAAGGGACGTATTAACACCACGAAGTTAAAATCTTTACCTTTCTTTAAAAAAAAAGCTAAGTACGGCACAATTTCCAGGAGACGAGGAAAAACTGCACCCTGGCTTTGGTAATTGGCCATGGTCGCAAAAATAGGCCGACGTAAAATTAAAAGTAAAATAAATAGAGTACCCACCATCAATTTGCCAAATTAAGAAAACAGTAATTAGGTACTTATATATGTATATATTTTTTAATGATTTTGTCTTGTGCTAAATCGTACTTTTTCTTATATTTAAACAAACCTGCGTATGGCCGTTTAAACTATGAGAATAAGCTGTATGAACTGTCAGTCGTATTTTAGCAATTTTACTTAGTCATGATGGTCAATTATCCATGGGCGATGCATCGTCTTCAATTAAATAACAAATTAATTAGTTGATGAGGTAATTACTGGTAGATGATTGCGATAAGCTAAGAGGTAGAACTAGATATACTCTTCAGTTTTATTAACTGGCTTGCTTGCCCCCGAGGCTTTAAGCTTGAGACTCGATGAGATGCAAAAACAACACTTCATTTAAGCTAATGAGATAAGAATGCTTTTTATTTACAAAGTTAGCTAGTAAATAACACAGGAGGCCATTTAGTACTTTTGCTGATCATTATCGATTAATTTTTTACTGTAAACTACACTAAATATATTTTGTTCTGCAATTTTTGACTTATTACTTTATAATTTGATCAGTGGTAGTTTCGATGGAAATTCCCAAACTCTTCGTATTCGGCTATTTCATATAACTATCTAATTTTTTTGAAAATGTGTAAAATAACTTAAAAAACTAAATAAGTACGGACTATCGCATATTTATTAACATAAGTGCCCACTATGTGAAAACTGGAACCTGTAATGAGCACTGATAAGTACACTTGGAGAACCCAAATCACCACAACACATATTTGAATTACCTTACGATCGTTTCGCTGACCACGTCAGCGTCATCAGAGGATGAATTTTTTTAAAAATTAAAATCAACACCTACTGTGTATTTATATCGCACCTAGGTAACGAACTAACCCGAAGTAAAAATTGCAGTCGGCGACCGATCGCCTATCTATTGTATCAATATTGAACGGGTAGTTCTTCGAACTCGTCTTCCATATTTTCTTTTGACGGTCATCCCCTTTTGGTTCTACATTTGCCAGTATTAGATTAAGATATAGCCAGTTCCATTCTAAATTTTTTCAAAGGCATGGGTCACAGCCCTGTTAGCTCTGCAATTATTTCTATAGAGTAGCCATGCATTTATGACGCAAACATCTAAAATCCACGTCACAATGGAGAAGTACAACTTTTTACTTCTGCTTGGACTTCTATAAAGACCTAGAAGAGAGTTGGCTTTATCCACTCGCCCCATAGGTTTCTTGTACTAGGTAATAAGATTTGGACACGGCACGTTAGCTTTTTTCTTTTCACTTTTGGGATACCTTAGTACATGGTTGATAGGCTCAATTCCACTAAAAGTACTTGCGAGAAGCACACACTTATTGTCTGTCCATTTCACTACAATAATGTTCCTTCGAACTTCTGCTTTATAGACGTAAGAACCTCCTTCAAGTTTCAACAATACATTGCCAGCTTCTAGGCTGCAACCACCAATTCTATTAGACCGAATTGTACCCAAACTCAGAATTCCGAACCGCTGCTTCAGATAATCGAAAAGGCGCAAATTTGAAAACCAGTTATCGCAAAAAATGACCTAAATCTCTGGACTACTTAGAGTTTTGCATAAAGCAATAACGACTGATGCTCCAACACCAAGTGACCTTTCGTCTTCAGTTATATCATTTGGTGTTCCCTTCAGTGTTGGAAAAGTTGTGGCTCCTTGGTAGGCAATGAAATCAGCAACATATCCAGATACCCCAGCACGTACAAAAAACTTGTATCCCCATTTAGGAGGTTTGCTTTGTATATATTGTCTCAAGTTACAACCATATGTGCCTTTATACACTACCATTGCTTCATCTATAGAATACTGATTTTCAAATTCATATTTTCGACAATTTGCAGCAACAAGATCCAGAAGAGGACGAATTTTGAAGTAGCGGTCTGTTGTTGAGATGATACATCTAGATTATCATTGTAATGAATATATTCTCTTAGCTTCTGAAATCGTTTCAACAGCACGAGATCAGTCACAAGAGAAATTCTGGACGAAGCGGACCAATAATCTTCAATTGCTGGCGATTGTATCACTCCCATAGTAGGAATAATGGAAAAAATTGTAATATCCGAAGGATTTGTGTTGATGCTTGTCCCGGTCTTTTGTGTGCTGTAAATGTTCGTCTGATACTCGATATCGTTCATTAGACTGCAGGAAAAAATTTGGTAAAATAGTCTAGAGGCCAAGCCACTTCCTCAGAAGTTGAATCTTTTTGCAAGTCCAGTTGATTCGAAATAGTATTGGTGCTTATGTCACATTCATCCCATTGGAAATATGCTTGTTCTCGACCAATGCTTCTCTTGTTTGGTGGTTCTTGCTGTTCTTGTTCTTCATCGGTTTCAATGCCCATTTCATCAATTATAATTTCATGTTGTTGTGGTTCTGTGTCACTAGATCCCTCAGATTCATAAGCCAATACAACAGGATTTTTGTTTTAAATTTCAGCATCTGATTCAGAACTGTCAGACAAATCCGACAGAATCGGATTAGTGGGGACGATAAAAGGTATACACTTTCTTCTTCCATAAAATGAACAAGTAGAAATTCTTTTCCACTCCATCGTAGTTACTGAAATAAACCGCCAACGTCAAATATTCAACTGGCAACGTTGCCTCTAAGCAACATAATGTTTGTGTAACAAACAAAGGCACTTATCTGAGTTGTATTAGAACCTCGGTGGTTCAGGGGTAAGAACGTGTGCCTCTGAACCGAAGGGTACTGGGTTCGATCCCGGGGTACTCCTTTCACTTTTTCAGTACAAACTGTAAAATTAACATCAACCGAGGTTCTGGCATTGTATTTGAGCAAGTTGAATGTCTGCACGTTCCGCCCTTCGGAGGGGGCGTAAAGTCGTCGGTCCCGTGTCCATGCGATGTTGGGCACGTTAAAGATCCCTACCCTCCTTACAGAAAGACAGGAGTTCGGCAAAATTTCCTGGATAGTGAGGTGAAACTGCTCCCTGGCGTCGGTGATTGGCCATAGTCGCGGAAATACGCCGACGTTAAAGAAACAAAAACACACACACACACACTGAGTTGTATTGTCGAAACAACAACACATGCGCTACTAGAAAACAGTTACTTCATATATCTATGTTTCAAAACTAAAAAAAAGTTCATTTAGTGACTTTTCCAAGTGAAAACTGCACCACAGTTTCTGTCACTTTGTAAACGTATGGTAACTGTCAGCTTCAAATGAAGTTTTGTTGTTGAAAGGTTTTGCAGTAGATGTCGCTGTATGTTGTAAAGGCGCTATAAAGCTTGTTGCCTGTAGGAAACGTTGTCCGGTAAGCCCTGAATATGATCTAGACTGATTTGTGACCCTCTAAAATTACGTTGCCCAGAAGCAACAAAATCAGATACAGGGTTAAGAAATAAGACTTGGTATAATATCACAAACAGAAAAATGTAAAAACAACAACAACAAGTTGTAAAATATTAATGTGAAGTGATCATATAAACTCTAAAAAAAAAACCAAACAATGACCCTATAACGTGTAAAAACTCATTAAAATTATTATCACAAGAAATGGACAAGCCAGGTACTATACATAAGGACTGTTATTTACTGTGATAATTAAGGGTAATTGTGTAGATAATAAGATATAAATTAGCAACTAGGTAAGGAATGTCAGTGACTATATGTAAGTGATTAGTTTAATTAGTTTAAGGAAATCCAAATGTTATGTTAAATATAATGGAAACAGAGACAGTAAAAATTTGAATTTTAGTGGGTAATATGAACATTTTTTTAACTTACCGAAATAATTGCATTGGTATAACTGGTGAACATAAAGGAAGTGATTGTTTTTGACTATTTTGTAATTGAGGATCAACCATTGGCACAAATAAAAACAAATTGCCAGTTTGGGACAAACACAAATATATTTGGTCGAGATGAGATGAGACTTCTGGCATCTTCGACGAGTGGGAAGGGGACAGCATGTACGGAAGGCAACACCAGTTTTACAATCATCGTTAGTGTTATAATGTAATAAATATTGATAAAACTTGAGAAAAAAAAAACAGAAAAGTTATCCAAACAATAGGGTATACCGACAGTTTCCTGTGTACATGTTTTTGTAACGAAGATATGAGTCCAGATAGTGAATTGAAGCAGAAAGCAAGTAGAGACAAGATGAAGCATACTTGGGCGTCTCAGGTATTTATCAATATAATCTAGTTTTACCATTAATTATCGTGACTGCTGGTTGAAATAACCTAAAAGCTAAAACACATTATCCGTTGTAAGCATCTGTTGGAGTCTCTTGCAAATCGCAGTAGATGTCGTTACTCTGTACTTCGCAGAATATTTAAATTAATAATATCATCCATTTGCATAAAACAGTTGTCAAGGAACAAGACAATAAAATCGTTTGAGATGGGAGCAGTTTTTATAAGATACATTTCGCGGGAAATTCAAACAATATTCAGTGCGTACGTAGACTAATTTTAACATAAAATTTGTAAAATCTTTCAATGGCCAATAGTTGTAATTATTAGAAGGATCCAAGCTAGTAAATCTATGTCCAAAGAAAAATAAATTTGTCATTATAAAGAATTTTAATTTGTTGTAAAATATGTGTGTCTATGAGAAAGGGATTAATAGAGAGTTTATTAAGGTTTAAAATTTTGTACATTGCATCTCTCATTGTTTAACAAGGTACATAATTTGGTAGGGTTTATAACAGTATCAAAATTTCTACATAAAAAGGTAAGAATTTTTAATAGAAACTCAATGCAGACCTGCAGAAAGGAATCAAACTGTAGCCGTGGACAAATATGAAACAAATCAAACAAATATAAGATAAATATTTATTTCAGATATTCATATAAAAATACAAAATTTCTGAAATATTGAATATAACTTTAAAATAGAAACAAATAATAATAATAAGAGTCTACAATCTTAAATAGAATTGTAAAATTTAATAAAAAAATTATATTTACATATATTTATGTGTGTGTGTGTGTATGTGTCCTAGAAGTATCTGATAGTGATATAAAAAAAGTAATATAGTGACAAATAACAGAAGTCTGGACGCAGCAAGTGCGTTATGGTAGTGAATTTTCATAAAAATAAATTTAATATCAAAATTTTTTTTTAAGGAAAGCAGGCATCAAATTTGGTTACCAGTATAACTTATATAGTAGAAACAATATGCCATGTTATATCAAAATAATTTTATTGTTTGAAAAATTTCCGAAAGTAAACTTAAAGTGTTCCCGAAAAAACTGGTTTCTTGGTCAACCTTATAGGTTAATAGTAAATTGAAATGAAAATTCGCTACCATAACGCACTTTCTGCGTCCAGAATTTCTTTTCTTACAAACATGTATTATATTTCGATAGAAAATGCAAAAATGCAATAACATAAGACGCGTTCGATTAAAAAAAATTGAAAATTTCAATCACCAACGACTTATGTGCCAGCCTGTGATTGTAGATATATTTTTTAAGATGTAGCTCAAGACAACCTATATTTAATGTATACAATTTTTTTCTTATCTTGTATAATAACAGATATATTAAACTTTATTGATTTTTTTACGAAAATTCGACAAAAATTATATACCATTAAACGATAAACTCTATAGCCAAGCTACTGCCAAAACATCAGAGAAAGGGTCTATTTGAAATGAATTTTAGTAAAATGAAGGACAATGACTATTGAAACTGAGACGTCAGGCTTTGTAAAACATTCTTCTCGAGACATTTTCTTTCCATAGCTCATATTACTTTCAAGTTCTTTGCCTAAATATTACCAATTTTGACGTTTAAAATAGCGACTGATGTTTTGAGGAAAACCCAAATTTATTTTTCTTTAAATGCCTATAACTTTTTTGTCTTTTAACCTACATAGCTAAATTTTAGTAGGTAACTTAGTAACGATATATACCCGCGTACCAAAATTGGTTGCCCTAACTTTGTTAATTCCGGAGATATAAATTTTTTTCGAAAGAAAACACAAAATTTTTCCCGGAAAACCCCGGCGGATTTTCCTGGCTAACGAACTTATCCAAGCCACTTACAAAAGGAAGGTATTTACCTAATTTAACCAAGATCAGCCCATTAGTTTATGAGTTATCGGTGTGATACTTATAGAAAACACTTTAAAATAAGATCAACCTTAAATTAGTATAATAGTGAAGTAACCATAATATATATATATATATATATATATATATATATATATATATATATATATATATATATATATATATTATGGTTACTTCACTATTATACTAATTTAAGGTTGGTCTTATTTTAAAGTGTTTTCTATGTATTTGTGTAATTTTAGTTTATGTTGTTTGGTTTGTGTATTTATTGTATTTATTTTGTGTTATATATATATATATATATATATATATATATATATATATATATATATATATATATATATATATATATATATAGACAGTGTGTGTGATTTTAAAGCGCAACAGTCCCTTATTTGTTTCTGATAATAGTTAAAATGCATCCGCTGTATATATTGGTACAATTGTAGTATACATTCGCCAAAGAAATTATACATTAAATACAAACATCACTCTCCTACACAATATAACTTGTGAAATTATTTAATTGGAACACGTTAAAGAACAGCCTGGCAACTGATAATGTCGCTGTTTGCTGTTTATCTAGAAGAAAAGAATGGCTGAGAGTCTGTTAGGTAGTTCTGATGGGAGGATATTGTGTAGGGAATGATCCGTTATACCCAACACCAGTATACACTGGCGAGTTGTTCGTCCTGCATTAGTCGGGCAATAAATCTCTGGATAAAAAACGGCTGGCTATGTCGCTGTATGCAAATAAGTCGCCCTGGAGGTTGAGTCAAGCGGCTGACAAGGCTTGCCGGTGGGACGGGAGGGGTCCACGTGATATATGGGGCACCGGGTGTCAACTGAGTGATGCATGGAGACCGGTGCTGTAGCTCCAGTAGGCAGGCAAAGAGACGACGACGTGACTTAGCCTCTCTACAAGAAAATACACAGACACTTTCCCTGATTGGAAGTGCAGACGCATTAACAGTTAACACAACAGTCGAGAGTGTTTTCTCCAAACTTCACCAATACATCACCACCACATTGCAGCCACAAGAGGTGATGTATGTGTTGTCTTCGTTCACGAAGGAGGAGCCTGGCTGGCGAGAAAAATAACTTATCAAAACGAAGGGAAAAACACCTTATAAATGAATTTTTGTAATGAGATAATTATGATGCATCAAAAGCATTGAAACGTGCCAACAATAAAGTGCTTTTTTAACTTTTTTTTACTGGGTCGCCAAGTAAACCAGTACGTTTTTCTGGTCATTCATTTTTTTTATGAGATTGTTCACGAAAGAAAAAGCATATATGTCTCTAAGACATCGTTAACGTGATTGCTGGCCCGATGATTGGTATTTACTATCTCCCTACTCTCTTGATGAATAGTTCCAGATTACATGTATTCAGAAATATGTAAGCCTTCCAAATTCCAAAGCTTAGCTACTGTAGAAAAGAAAGAGCAGCATAACTAACACCTCGACAAATAACACTGACATATACGAGGGCTGCCTTTTATATTTCGGGTTTGGGAAAACCTACTGCTGCCACCTACCAACTGACGTCGTTATCGCAAAGGCTGACATTTTTGACGTTATATTTACTCGGAGCGTTTAGACGTACGAGCGCTATTTGTGTAACTTGAAAAGTTCATATCCACCAAAAAATAGCGCTGCAAATTGAATCATAACTTCCTCATAGCTGTGATAATTTATTGTCTTTAGAACGACATTCTAATGGAATGAATTTAGGGCCCATGACTTGACCACAAAGAAAATATTTGTGTTCCTGTACCCGTAAACTTTTGAAACGTTATATTTCCCGAGTTTTATTGGAAAAATGTCAATTTTCACCAAATCAACCCTTAATTATCTCCTACTCCCTGAAGCGATCTTACCCAAAAACAATTCGAAGCGTTCCATTGTCGAGTGCTAACTGGATAACAAATTTTAAGATGATGTCCCAATTCGTTCGAAAGTTATTGCGCCTATTAACAGACAGACTTACATACCGACAGGCCTACCTACCAACAGACAAAAAAATTTCGTTCCAGAATCAAGCTTTTGATATGTTTGAGACTTTTTACGCCGTTTTAACAACAAACAATGTCGGAATTTTTGTCAACAATATTCCACCCCCACACAATAAACCCCTAATTTAATTTCAGCACAGAATACCAGATGTTTGTCGAAATTAGGTATTATTTGGGTATCTAAATGGTCAACAACTTAAAAAAATGTTCGAGACGCAGCAAGTACATTATACTAGTGAATTTTCATAAGAATTGTACACTATTAGTGAGGCATATTATTAAAAAATTAAAACTAAGGTAAATTTTCAGATTAGCTCCCGAACGCTTTTCAAAAAATTGTTTTCAGAAACATTACAAGGACCCCACCTGGATGCACAAACCACAAAAAAGATTTCTTATTCACACCCTCCAAGAAAGTTACGGGACTTGGAGTGAATAGGGGTGCTGGGCGGGGTAGGTAGTAAAAAGGAAATATGAGCAGAAAATGCGAAGAAAACTGCTTGAAAGCTGTCTATTTGAAACCATATCTCCATTAAACCCTGCCCACCTCGCACGGCACCCCTATTTGCCCCAGGTCACGTAACTTTCTTGGGGGGTATGAACAAGAAGTTTTTCTTGTGGTTTATGCAACGAGGGTGGTTGTGTGCACACGAAGGGGGAAGGAAAATGCCTACGATGAAGCAGATCCCCCCTGGTTCGACTTGCGGCAGGGGTGGGGGGTTGAGGGGTGACTGCTTTGTCGTGGGGATTCCCCTTCCCCCCTCGCGTGCATACAACTACCCTCGCTCCATAAACCACAAGAAAAATGTCTTGTTCCTACCCGCCAAGGAAGTTACGGCACCTGGGGGATATGGGTGCTGTGCGGGGTAGGCAGGGTTTAAGGGGGATATACCTTCGAGATGTGAAGAAGACAGCTTTCAAGCCCGTTTTATTCGAATTTTCTGCTCATATTTCCTTTTTACTACCTACCCCGCCCAGCACCCCTACTCAGTCCTGGTCCCGTACTTCCTTGGAGGGTGTGAACAAGAAATTTTTCTTGGGGTTTGTGGATCCAGGGGAGGGCTAGGCAGGTTTCTGAAAACTGTTTTTTAAAAAGCGTTCGGGAGATAAACTGTAAATTTACCAACATTAATTCTTTAAATTTAAATAGAGCTGGGAGACCGGTTTTAGAGGTCTCAGTTAGCGATTATTTGAATTAGTTTCTATTTTCTATGGAGATAGAAAATTATAGTTTGGTAGAGATATATGTAAGTACTGCAAGTCTCTTTAAAAAAATTGTGCTACAAATTTCATTAAAGTCACAAAAGTTTTGTAGAAAAATTAATTATTTACAAAGGGACTGTACCTGCCAAATCATAAATATGGAAGGTATTTTTTCTTTTAATTGCTTGGATGGGTTTGTTTTAGTCAACCCAATCGAACTAGTTTTTGCAAACAAAACAACAAAAATGTTTTTTAAAACCAATTTGTAGTTACCCGCGAAGCTCATTATGTGATTTTTCTTTCATTTAGTACCCATGCTGCGTTTACATAGGTTTACTATGGTTCAAGATTGAAGATTCTAGCTTAATAGGAAGTTGAGTTTTCGGATTTCAAATATTTTTACAAAAACTCTCCACCATAACGAGTTTGCTGCACCCAGACCTTTTTCAACACTTATTTACTGTTGCTGTATCCACACTTTTTTTGAAAATGATGAAATATTGTAGCTCTCTATGTAAGACTGACAAACAAGGCAACCTAAACTTCAATTTCGGAAAAATATTTTAAACAAATGAAATGGGCTAACAATTTAAACATAATTTGAAAATCTTGGTCGCTGCTTTGTCGCAGAGGTTCCCCTTCCCCTTCTGCATGCATAGGGCCACCCTCAATGCACAAACAAGAAAAGTTATTTGGGAACAACCCACAAGAACGTTACGGCACTTGCGGTAAATATAGGGTTCTGGGCGGGATAAACAGAATTTTAAGGAGGTATAGCTGCAAAATGGGATAAAGACAGCTTATAGAGGTCCAACTAAGCTGGTTTTTTCGTACTTTTCGCTCACATTTACCTTTTATCTTCTTCCCCGTCGAACACCCCTATCCACTCTTGGTCCCGTAACTTTCTTGGGGACTGTTTGCAAGAAATATTTCTTGTGGTTTGTGCATCTAGAAGGAGATCTAAGCATATTTCTCTTTTGTTTTTCTCTAAAAAGCCCACGTGTGTTAATCTGAAAATTTACCGAAAATTTAATTTTTATTTACACAACGAATGTACCTGCCAAATTATAACCGTGGCAGGTATTTTTCCTTATTAGTCGCTTGGATGATCCGTTTTAGTCCACTCAATCGAAACAGTGTCTGCAAACAAAACAACCGAAATGGTTTTCTTAAACAAATTTATCGTTGCCTCTGAAGCTCATTGAGTTATTTTTAAAATCTAGTACCCACGCCGCTTTTATATAGGTTTAAGTATGTATCAAAACTGAAGATTCTAGTTTAATGGGAAATTGAATTATCACCATTTGGAATATTTTTACGAAAATTCGCTACCATAACGCACTTGCTGCACCTAAACCTTTTTCAACATTTATTTACTATTGGTGTATCCATACTGTTTGAAAATGAAATAAATAAATATAAACAATACAAAATTTTGAATTCATTGATTGTTGTTGCCCTTACTTGCTGAAACTTGTCCATACTACATACAGACTTGGAGACTACTTCTCTGGCTTCACTGTTGGTTTTTGTAGGTGAAGGACGTAGCCAGCGCGTGAGCTAACTGGAGCAAGTGGCTTCGTCCTTCACCTACAAAAACCAACAGTGAAGCCAGAGAAGTAGTCTCCAAGTCTGTTATGTAGTATGGACAAGTTTCACCAAGTAAGGGCAACAACAATCAAAGAATTGAAGAGGTCTTCTATCGAAGAGCTTGCCCATTTGTATACAAAATTTTGAAATTAAAATTTTAATAATTTGCTCTGAACATATATTTATAGGCATAAATTCAACTACTGAATGATATTATGTAGTTTAATTTACCTCAAATTTTTCATATACGACATGAAGAGTAGATATAAATGAAAATTCACTTAAAACTAAAAGTAAAAAATAAGTACCTTATTCTAAGATTCTAAGGTATTAGCTGAATCTTATTATTTGTTTATGACGTCTGTAAACAAAGGAGAAGAATAAAATAACCTCAAATTCGACTCCCCCCACTATCAGTTTGTAAAATAACAAATGACAATGACAAATAGCTAACTGGCGTTGTCAGATTTAACTAGGAAATAGCGATGGGTTTTAAATACCTTGAAGAATGGGAAGCTTACTATTTATACATACTAAAACTTAGTTCTAGATTG
The DNA here is from genome assembly GCA_964006375.1 of Tillus elongatus. Classification (NCBI taxonomy): domain Eukaryota; kingdom Metazoa; phylum Arthropoda; class Insecta; order Coleoptera; family Cleridae; genus Tillus; species Tillus elongatus. The sequence goes on from OZ023266.1 coordinate 14,102,171, forward strand.
CCTTTAAACAAATTGAATTACCTCCATTAAAATTTTTATTTATTACTATCTATTTTTCTGATACCTTCAAATTCAGATGACAGTTTTGGCAAATGGCAACCCCGCTGATTGCTTATTGTAACATATTTTTGTAGACTGTTCGTTGATGTTCAATTTGGAGCGTTTGTTTGCAGTAGCAGCGTAACCCTGATAATATGTCTGACCTTGTCTAACATTATAGGCACCCATTCAGAGGCAATTTCAGGTAATATCGTAAATTATTTACTTTTTATTTGGTTATAACTCAGAATTTACTGAACCGATTAATTTCAAATTTGGTAGAGGACAACTGATACGATATCTACGAGCCTGTAAAAGTGTAGTTTCGTACTTCTAGTAATTTAAAAGATATTGCGTTTTCAAACATTTTTTGCATTTTTGTCTGAAAGTATGTGAGTGTTAAAACTGTCTAATAAGCTCATCCAAGCTATTAACAAAATGAAGGGAATTGCTAAGTTTGGCTTAGATTGATAAAGTATTTTTTGAGTTATCGGTTGGATATTATATATATATATATATATATATATATATATATATATATATATATATATATATATATATATATATATATATATATTGTTACAAAGCACTTCAATAGACGTAGGTGCGGTGTTGCCACATCTCCAGAATTTCCCCAACATCTGGGAATTTTTGCACAATCTGGCAACACCGCCTCCCCACCCCCTGGGGGTGCCTGGGGTGACCCCCCTCAGGCGAAGTCTCAACCCTCTAGGACCAGAAATAACGAAGTTACCAACTTGTGCCCCGTCGGAACGGATAACTGAGGTCTGCACATTCCGAACACCCTGTATATACACCCTGTATACGCAGAGAACCCTTACACCCTGTATACGCAGAGAGATCTTATAGTTCGAGAAACATCTCTTGTGTAGCATAGGAGTGGTGACCACATTTGGATCATCCTGTATACACATCCCCCTGTATACACACGGGACCGATCTGTATTCACAGAACCTTCTAGTAAAAGAAGGTCCTGGAACGTTCTGGAATGGAATGCTCTAGAAAGGAGGGGAAGGTACGGCGAGTATATAAAAGCGAAAGCAAGCCAGCCCGAGTTAGTTCAGCTCAGTAAGAGAATGTGGTAGTGACTTGAAGAAGCAGTGTAAAGTGTTAAGAGAGTAGCTACTGTAGTACCAGTGTAGAGACTTGTGTGGAGATTAGTAATTGTAGACAGTAAATTAAGTGTTTTGTGAGAGAAAAATTCTAGAAATTTTATTGTATCCATATTTAGAGTGTAAATAAAGTTGTTTTGTTAAAATTTAAAGTCTCACTTATCCAGAACCCGGCGAAAACGCAACAATTTGGTGTCAGAAGTGTGGGATAAGTGAGTGAAGAAGTGAACAAGCAAGCTAGCTGTAAATGGTAAACACCAGATCGACTGACTACGACAAGATGGCTGAAATCAAAGAGTTGATGGACTTACTAAAAAAGCAACGCGAAGAAGACGAACAACGACGACAAGAAGAAGAAAGAAGACGGCGCGAAGAAGACGAACGACGGCGGCAAGAAGATAAAGAAGACCTCAAGAGGCAACGCGAAGAAGACGAACAACGGCGACAAGAAGATGAAAGAAGACGACGCAAAGAAGACGAACAACGACGACAAGAAGAAGAAAGAAGACGGCGCGAAGAAGAGGAACGACGGCGGCAAGAAGATAAAGAAGACCTCAAGAGGCAACGCGAAGAAGACGAACAACGGCGACAAGAAGATGAAAGAAGACGGCGCGAAGAAGACGAGAGAAGACGACAAGAGGAGGAACAGAGGCGTCTTGAAGATAAAGAAGAACTCAAGAAGCAACGCGAAGAAGACGAAAAACGACGACTAGAAGACAAAGAAGACCTCCGAAGTATGTTTCACAATATGAGAGTCGATGTAAAAGAGGAAATTGAACTGATCAACGAACAAATAGAAAATGTGAACAGTAAAGTAGAAAATGTAACAGAAAATGTAAAGGATTGGAACAAACGATGGGAAGAAGTGGAGGGGTTGAAAGAACAAATGAAGATGATGATGAAAGGCACAGAAGTCAGACATAGAGAACTGACAGAGCAGGTGATGGGCCAGACTGACAGAACTCAACCAAGAGGAGTTACTGGAATGTCCCCAGTTCAAAATCGTCCGGAAGAAGGTATACCAATCGTGCAGCAGCCTCATGGAACCTTGAAGCCGCCGACTTTTGACGGAGAAACATCGTGGCCCATGTACAGGAGGCAGTTTGAGGCGGCAGCTCTCAGCAATGGGTGGAGCGAACAACAGGCAGCAACTGCTCTAATTCTCTCGCTTAGAGGTAAAGCCCTAGAGATCCTCCAGAACATCCCGGAGTCGAAACAGCAAAACTACTTAACAGTGATACAGGCCCTAGATTTGAGATATGGTAACAAGTACATGAGCCAGGTCTACCAGACACAACTAAAGTCAAGGGTCCAGAAGCCAAATGAGACGCTGCAAGAATTTAGTGCCGAAGTGGAGAAACTTGTGCGACTGGCATATCCCCAAGCCCCAGAAGAATTTGTCAACCAGATAACCGTCCAGACCTTCATCGATGGGGTACTTGATAATGAAATGCAACAAGCTTTAAGGCTCGGAAGGTTCAAAACACTTACGGACTGCGTAATTTATGGCTTGGAATTTGAAGCAGCGAAGAATGCATCTCAACCTCGCCGCAACAGACTGCGCGAAGTGAAGGAGAAAGAGGACCTTTCAGACACGACTGGGGAACTTAGGCAAGAAATAAAGTTTATAAAGGAAGCCATAAGCAAGCTCACTGCAACGGTCGGAGCACGTAAAACGAAAGCAGATTGGTCAGACATAGAATGTTACAAGTGTGGTAGGAAAGGGCACATAAGTAGACAGTGCTCACAAACCCAACAGGTGGCTCGCAGAAGACAAGAATACACCAACAGTGAGCGGCGTCAGGGAAACGACCTGACGCCAGTGTAAGGGGGCGGCAGCTGGCGTGCGAGTCCCAAGGCCCCAAAGTAAAGGTCTCCACTATCCGACGCTACCACGAGAGCCTCGTTATACCTGGCAGCATGGACGGAAGACAATGCAGTTTCACCATCGATACTGGTGCCACTAGATCCGTTGTACGTCCAGACATGTTGCCAAACATGCCGGCACTCACGACCAACAAACAGCCTGTGTTGGAGACAGCGAAAGGAGATAGGATACCCGTGCATGGAGAGGCCATTGTTTACATTAAGCTGGGCAGTACTGAGCTGCAGGCCAAGGCTGTCGTCGCAGAAATCGTCGACGAATTTATTCTGGGCTTGGATATAATGGAAGAGTTTGATGTCTTTTCAGTGGACTTCCAAAATAAGATTTTGAGAATCGGCAACGAAGAGTTGTATTTATCTCCAACAGCAGGCGAAGCTAATCTCAGGGTGAGACTTATTGTCGACGAGGATACACGGATTCCTGGTAACAGTGAGAAGATTGTCAGAGCCAGGCTAGAGAAGAAACTTGATGGTATGTCTGCTCTCATAGCGGAGCCCCTAAAAGATAGACATGATGGTGCCCTCGTCGCACGATGCTTAGTAGACCCGAAGAGGACAATACCCATAAGAGTGGCTAACGTGCAAACTAACAGGGTCACATTGAAGAAAGGTGAGGTTATCGCCACTTGCGAACCCATTGACCGAGTGACGTTGTCCAAAAACGTGACACCCACTGCATTAGACAGAAGACTGCCAGTAGAATTAGTAGAGCGGTTCAAGAATTCATGGGGCCAATTGAACAATATGGAGATGGAGATGGCAGTGAAGTTCGTATTGGAGGAGGCCGATATTTTCGCTCAAGATAAAATCACAGGTCGTACGAGTCTAGTGCAACACAGAATTAATACTGGCGATGCAAGACCAATTAGACAGCCGCCGAGAAGACTGCCTTTTGCCAAGCAATCAGAAATCAAGGCGATGGTTAACGAAATGCTGGAAGATGGTGTGATCGAGGAATCTAATAGTCCTTGGTCGTCCCCAGTAGTTTTGGTCACCAAGAAAGACGGCACTATGAGATTTTGCGTGGACTATAGGAAGCTGAATGATGTCACCAAGAAAGACAGTTATCCCCTGCCCCGGATCGACGACACTTTGAACACTTTGGCCGGATCAAAGTGGTTCTCTACATTAGACCTGAAAAGTGGCTACTGGCAAGTAGAACTCCATAAAGACGATAAGGAGAAGACTGCTTTTTCAACCGGGAATGGGTTGTACCAATTCAAGGTCATGCCATTCGGCTTATGTAATGCACCTGCCACCTTCGAGCGACTAATGGAGTTAGTGCTGAGAGGACTGACATGGGAAACATGCCTGGTGTATCTCGATGATGTCATGGTGATTGGAAGGACTTTCGATGAACACCTGTCGAATCTGAAGCAAGTTTTCTCCAGGCTGAGAGGTGCCAATCTGCAACTTAATCCCAAGAAATGCGTCCTCTTCCAGAAGAGAGTGAGTTTCCTCGGACATGTCGTTTCTGAGAAAGGGATAGAAACTGATCCAGAGAAAATAAAGGCAGTAAGAGACTGGCCTGTGCCGAGGAACAAACATGAGGTCAGAAGTTTTCTGGGACTTTGCAGCTACTACCGACGCTTTGTGAAGTACTTCAGCAGCATTGCGAAACCTCTGCATAGCCTGACTGAAAATAAGGTCGAGTTCATCTGGTCACCAGATTGCCAAGAGTCTTTTAGAGAACTCAAACATCGTCTTCTCACTGCTCCTATACTGGCTTATCCTCAGAACGAAGGACTGTTCATACTGGACACTGATGCTTCCCAGTATGGCATTGGGGCAGTACTCTCGCAGCTCCAAGCCGGAGAAGAAGTTGTGATAGGCTACTTCAGCAAAACGTTCGGAAAAGCAGAAAAAAATTACTGTGTAACCCGGAAAGAACTGCTGGCAGTTGTAAGATCCATCGAACATTTCCACAGCTTCCTGTACGGAAGAACATTCCGCGTGAGGTCAGATCACTCTGCTCTGCAATGGCTTCTGAACTTTAGAAATCCTGAAGGACAGATAGCACGATGGATAGAGAAACTGCAGAGCTACGACTTCCGGATTGAACATCGAAGAGGAAGAAGTCACGCCAATGCAGACAGCCTGTCGAGAAGACCATGTTCAGTGCATGAATGTAAATTTTGCGAGCGACAAGAGAACAAAGAGATCGACAAAGTAACTCATCAGATCAAACAACTGGTGGCAGGACAGAAGAATAACACCGATCTAGACGTAAATCTTGAATACATCAGAGACGCACAGAAGACAGATCCAGACTTGAAAAATATTAGAGAATGGCTACAAAAGGGGAAAAGACCTGAGTGGCACGATGTGTCCCGGTTTGGGGCGGAGGTTAAAGGATACTGGCTACAATGGGACTCATTGTGTCTAAAGAATGACATGATCACTCGAAAATGGGAAACTGCCGATGGTAGAGACTGTATATACCAGACCGTCGTGCCAAGTGAGTGCATAAGCAGTGTTCTTCAAGAGCTACACAATAGTAGAAGTGGAGGCCACTTTGGGGTCAACAGGACTCTTGCCAGAGTGAGAGACCGCTTCTATTGGATAAACTGCCGAAGAAGCGTGGAAGAATGGTGCAAAAGGTGTGACCAATGTGCTTCAAAGAAAGGACCAAAGACCCGATCCAGAGGAAAAATGATGCAGTACATCTCAGGTACACCGTGGGAGAGAGTTGCCGTAGACATCGCAGGACCTTTTCCCATCACAGAGTCTGGGAACAGATACATAATGGTGGCGATGGACTACTTCTCGAAATGGCCTGAAGTTGCGCCGATCCCCAACCAAGAGGCAACGACCGTAGCAGAAGCCCTGATGGAAAATGTCATATCACGGCATGGCGTACCCTTGGAGATTCACACCGACCAGGGCCGGAATTTCGAATCAGAGGTCTGGAAGAGCCTAATGGACTTGCTAGGCATAAAGAAAACGAGAACAACGCCACTCCACCCTCAATCAGACGGCATGGTAGAACGGCATAACAGGACCATCAATCAGTATCTTGCTATGTTTGTCGACGAGAATCAGAGAACCTGGGACAAGTTGATACCTCTGTTCCTCCTAGCTTACAGAAGCTCTCAGCATGAATCTACCGGCTACACTCCATCCATGATGTTGACCGGCAGAGAGATGCGGTTACCAATCGACATGACGAGACCACCACCGAACGAGGACATAGCGGACCTAGCTACGTTACCTGAGTATGTCGCCGACCTAGAAGGAAAACTGCGCACTATACACAGATGTGTCAGAGATAGGCTCCTCTTAAGCAGTGACCGGATGAAGATGCGCTTGGATCGCAGAGCAACACCCCATACATTCAAGGAAGGTGATGCAGTGTGGCTGTACCAACCAACAAGGAGAAAGGGCCTCAGTCCCAAACTTCAGAAACCATGGGAAGGGCCATACTTGGTGACTAAGAAAATCAACGACCTAGTCTACAGAATCCAGCTGTCTCCAAGAACTAAACCCAAAGTTGTTCACATAGAGAGGTTGAGTCCCTATCGGGGCAACGAACCCCCAAGTTGGCGGCCGGTAAATACTGTTCGGGACGAACAGTCTTAAGGAGGGGGGCAGTGTTACAAAGCACTTCAATAGACGTAGGTGCGGTGTTGCCACATCTCCAGAATTTCCCCAACATCTGGGAATTTTTGCACAATCTGGCAACACCGCCTCCCCACCCCCTGGGGGTGCCTGGGGTGACCCCCCTCAGGCGAAGTCTCAACCCTCTAGGACCAGAAATAACGAAGTTACCAACTTGTGCCCCGTCGGAACGGATAACTGAGGTCTGCACATTCCGAACACCCTGTATATACACCCTGTATACGCAGAGAACCCTTACACCCTGTATACGCAGAGAGATCTTATAGTTCGAGAAACATCTCTTGTGTAGCATAGGAGTGGTGACCACATTTGGATCATCCTGTATACACATCCCCCTGTATACACACGGGACCGATCTGTATTCACAGAACCTTCTAGTAAAAGAAGGTCCTGGAACGTTCTGGAATGGAATGCTCTAGAAAGGAGGGGAAGGTACGGCGAGTATATAAAAGCGAAAGCAAGCCAGCCCGAGTTAGTTCAGCTCAGTAAGAGAATGTGGTAGTGACTTGAAGAAGCAGTGTAAAGTGTTAAGAGAGTAGCTACTGTAGTACCAGTGTAGAGACTTGTGTGGAGATTAGTAATTGTAGACAGTAAATTAAGTGTTTTGTGAGAGAAAAATTCTAGAAATTTTATTGTATCCATATTTAGAGTGTAAATAAAGTTGTTTTGTTAAAATTTAAAGTCTCACTTATCCAGAACCCGGCGAAAACGCAACAATTTATATATATATATATATATATATATATATATATATATATATATATATATATATATATATATATATATATATATATACAGGCTGTTTCAAAAAACATGCACCATCGCTCGTGGGGCAATTCCTTACTAAAAAATAAGAAAAAAAGTTCCTGTGCACATGGGCCCGGAAACGCATAGTTTCCAATATACAGGGAGTTGAATTTTTTTTTTTTTAATTTTTTATAAACAATTTCAAAACCACTGGATTGATTTTAATGAAACTTGGAACTTGAAAGTGTATTATGAAAGTGCATATTTTCAAGTGAGAATCTGCTTACAACTGCGTCAGTGGCGTGCGTACGGGGTAACTGTAAAAATTCATTTGGGGAAAAAATATGTGCGCCCCTGTCTTTTTCCAATTTTTATACATCAGTTATGAAGCTTATTACATAAGCCACAAAAGCTGCCTCTTGGTATTTTTTCGTTCAGGGTATCCCCTGGGAGATATGATTAATTTTATTATAAAGGGGCAAAGTACCGATTCGTTGGAGTAATGAAAACAGTAATCGTAAAGTGCCATGAAACTATAATTTTTGACAGTTTTCTAAATTCTACAATTTTGAAGTGCTTTGTAGGCGTCAAAAGAGTTTTCGTGCTATTCTTTAAATTTTGATACGGTGCAGTATTTTCGTTTTTAGTTATTTGTTGATACTGAGCTGCTCATTAATATTATTTCCTCCTCTCAAGATGGTTTTCATTAAGTACACTTCAGCGGATTTGACTGATATGTTGTTAACTTATGGACAAACAAATCAAAATGATAGACAAGCTGTGCGAGTTTATCACGAAACTTATCCGCCAAGAAGAATTCCTGACAAAAATATTTTCCCACGTATTGTAAGACATTTGAGAGAAACTGGTTCTTTAAAACCTTTAAAAGCTGACTCTGGACGCAGAAGATACCACCGAACTGTACGAGTTGACGAGGCAATATTAAATAGAGTTGAACGTGATCCTAGTACAAGTACGAGAATTATTGCCACCGAACTGGGTAATATTTCGGCATCATCAGTGCACAGAACTCTGAAGGATCAAAGTTTATATCCCTATCATTTTACACGTGTCCAGGAACTTCTACCTAGAGACTTTCAACCAAGGGTAATGTTTTGTCAGTGGTTCTTAAACAAACTTAGGCACGACCAACATTTTTCTAAACGTGTACTATTTACTAATGAGGCGTCATTTACGCGAAAAGGTATCGTAAATTTTCACAATTTACATACATGAGCCGATGAAAACCCACACTCTCTAAGAGTTGCAATCGGAACCACCGCCACACGCAGTATCAATTTTCCATCAATATTTGGGCTGCTATTATTGAAAATCACATAATTGGTCCTGTTGTTCTACCCAATCGTCTTGACCATGAATCATGTTTAAACTTTTTACAAAATGATTTGCCGTTGTTACTACCGCTTTTTATGACAAATGGTACAATATGGTTCCAGCATGATGGTGCGCCCGCACATTTTGCAGCAGTTGTAAGAACATATTTAGCCAACACATACGGTCACCGATGGATTGGTCGTGGAGGTCCGGTGTCATGGCCACCTCGATCTCCGGACCTGAATCCTCTCGATTTTTATTTGTGGGGTCATCTAAAAGAAATAGTGTATAAAACACCAGTAGATACAAGAGAAGAATTGTTGGGAAGAATAGAATATGCATTTGACAGCATTAGAGAAGATCAAAATATTTGCAGAAGAGTAAGAAGATCTTTGCGCAGAAGGTTAAATAATTGTAACGACGCTAATGGTGGTCACTTTCAACATTTTCTTTAGCTTTGTTATTAAAGTCAATTGAGTAATGTACAAAAAACAAGAGTTTGGAAAAATCATGGTGTCTTTACGATTACTTTTTTCATTTTTTATTTTTATTTTTTATTTATCATTTTTTATCAATGTTTGTAATATTCATTTCAATGTTTATCACCAATAAGTTTTACGTAGGTTAGTTATTTGCACGTTTATTGCTGTAATGTTTACTGTATGTTTTGTTTTTCATACTCTTATGGTTGCAGTAAACATATGTTATTATTATTATTATTATTACGCCGACTAAGTATATATATATATATATATATATATATATATATATATATATATATATATATATATATATATATATATATATTATATATATATATAAACTTCTCAACTGACCTTGGATTTGGGTTCTAGGGGCTTAATTCGCGCTTATTAGAAGAAAATTTCCAAAAGTCTCACCATCGATACCTCTGTATTAGTGAATTTTGTTAATGAAAATTCACCAATTAATAGTAAAAACTAGAGAATCTAATTGACTGAAGTCACAAGGGCTTGATTTTTTAAAAGTGTTCTCCCAAATAAATCTTTATTTTTTAAATGCATCGATTCGAACAAAAACATCACTGTTATAGTGAATAATGAGGGTCAGAAGGGCCGGTAAGAAATATAGGTGTTTATATAATGTACTTTCACGTTGAATGTGTCAGATTGTTGGGATGGAGAATTGGAGCGAGCAGCATCAGAGTGTGAGAATTAAAGCAGGGCGCTCAGAGCTCAGCTATAGTAGCAGATAAAGGTTTTTTCTTGCTGATCTGTGACATTTGCTTAGTCGCAAATCTTTCACAGTCAGCGTGCAAGACAGCAGGGTGAGTGATTTACGTCCAGAAGGGACAACTTGTATCCCGTTCGCAGTTGTCGGAACACGCTGCCACCGCTAGAGCTACTGCCACTGCTGGCTGGATAATGCCAGGCAAATGCCAGTGGTGGCTTGTTATGTATTTTAAAAGGGGTGGGAAGATTTAAAGGGATTTCTTTAATAAGGTACTTCGCAAAGAAGAGGAGAAAGACATGTAGGAAAATACTCTTTCTGATTTTGTTGTATCATGCCTGAGAAATTGCCAACAGATTATTTAAAAGAGGTGATTATTTTATAAGAATTTTATAACAAGTAATCTAAATATCGAAGTTTCACGTGTCTAAGTGTCAGGGGCGGCTCCTCAGTAAGTGCACCACTGCGCGCGCACTGCCGCCTGTCGTGGAAAAAATATTTTTGCTATGCTATATTTTAATAAATTTTTATCTACTTTTTACCTCCTGCATTCAACAAACAAAATTAATATATCGAGGATCGCAGAGAGTCGGCAGCCATTACTACAGAATCAGAATAAGTATAGTTTTAATCGTTGCAGACGTTATATACATCTATATCCATATAAAGCAGGCGGGCGGCGGTGTGTATTTTTCGGCGCTCTCAGACAATGCGATACTTCAGTGCGAAATGATCGCCGAATCTTGATGATCTTCGTCGAAAACGACCGAATAAGCAATCTGTTGTGCGCTATAAAATTACACACTTCCAGTTTGTAGTGGACTTTTGGCACAGTGTGTGTACCTACTACCTAGTAATTTTCGTCTTTGCGTCGGACTGATTTTTAATTAGATCATTTCATTGTTCTTTACATGTTCTAACAAGACAATTATTATTATTATGATGGTTACTACTTCGGGTTGCTTAATAAGTGGACAAAATAATTGTGATACTGTGATTATTTCAGTGGATATTTTAATTTTAAAGGTTAACTTTTTAAGGGACTTTTTAATTACTATAACGTATAACTAACTAGAGGAAAACTTGGTAAGTAGTTAATAATTATTAAGTTTAGTAAGTAGGTTTCCTTATAATACATTTTCGGGGAAAAATAGGCGACTTCTTCATTTTCAGTGAATTTTTATTTTAAAAAAATTACTAATAAAGATATATCGAAGGAGAGACTGCAAAAAAATTTTCAAATGAGCGCGAAGTAGGACCCCTAGAACACATATCCGGGGTCAGTTTCAATTTCTATATGTTTATATATATATATATATATATATATATATATATATATATATATATATATATATATATATATATATATATATATCCAACCGATAACTCAAAAAATAAGCAACTGATTTCGATGAAACTCTTCAAGTTCCTTTCTTTTATTAATGGCTTGGATGAGTTCGTTAGTCAGGAAAATCGGATAACGTTTTCCGGGAAAATATTGGGTTGTGTTTCAAAAAAAAATCTTTTTCTCCGAAAATTACAAAGGTATTCTGATGAAATTTGGTGGATATGTTGCCTTGTGAAGGGCCTTAATACACACTAAAATTTAACTTTCTACATTTTTAGAAAATTGAGTTATTCAAATTTTGAGTTTCCTTTTGAAAAAATTTTTTCTCCGAAAATTACAAAGTTATTTTGATGAAATTTGGTGAATATGTTGCCCTGGGTAAGACCCTACTATACACCAAAATTAAACTATCTCAGTTCGTAAAAACTTGAGTTATTTAAATTTGAAGCATTTAATAAAATTTTACTATCATAACGCACTTGCTGCGTCCCGAACTTTTTTTTCTTGCGCACTCCCAATGCATTAAGGCACAAGCCGCTACTGTTAAGTGTAGACAGTAAACATAAATCAGTGTTGAACAATTGAGGAGGTCCATTCCAAAACTCGCCTTGTCCACCTTGACAAAATATGCAGGAAACACGAAAAACGTTTGACATTATTATTTCTAGGAATTTGAAGGGTTTGTCGCGTTTTAGCAATTGACTGGGATTATGGGTTACATATCCAGTGATTATTTAAATAATAATATGTTTAATAAGCTTGAAAAATGAATGTTCAATTTGAGCATAGCGAATTTTGGCATGACACTTTGGTATTGGCAAGTTTTGGAACGACTTAATGGAATGAAACGGAATTTTTGGAGAGCTAATGAAAAGTAGATTTTGCAATCTTATTTTTTTTTATTCCAGTAAATTACAAAATCCTCGCTACAAAGGAAACACAAAGTACATAAGATACACTCACAAAATTGCTGGAAATATTTCAAAAATCTGACATTTTTTGAAAAGTCGACTATACTCCGTTTCTTCTTTTCGTATCGCACAAAACTTTTCAGCGGTTTCTGCCCTAACTTGTGTGTCCATCCGAGTAGCTCTTTCTGTGTCCAGGAAGGTTTTGAAGAAGCAGGCTCTATAAGAACTCCATTAACACAGTTGCTCTATGCTCAAGTAACGACATCCCATCAAAGTACAGTAGCAGGTTGTACGACCGTTTTAGGTGGGTACGAACGATTAACTATAAAATAGAGGCACTTGAGTGGCTTTCGTTGAACTGTCTCCACACTGGATATATAACGGCTATAATATGGGTTCCACACCAGACAGTACTCAAGCCTCGACCTAACGTAGGCATAGTGAAGTGTTCTCAAAGCTTGCAAATTGACAAAGTAACTGCAATTGCTAATAAAAAATCCGAGCATGCCTACAGTGGATATAAGTGTTTGCGAAACGTGGTAACTAAACAAAAGCTGGGATTTTTTCTTGGAAAACTTACGACCTCACAGTTAGAGATGCTTATTCTAAGCTGTTTGCGATCAGACCATGAACACACCCTGTCAATGTCAGACTGACGGGACTGAACAAAACCAATCTTTGAATACAATTTAATGTCATACGCAAAGAGAAGCCGATCACGTCGAAGAGCAGGAGCAGGTCTTTAATAAATATAAGAAAGAAAAGAGGCCCCAGATTTGACCCCTGATGTACACTTGAGGTACTTTTCAGAACGATGTCCTCTATACACAAGATGCTGCCTTCTGCTCGAAAGATATGACATAAAAACCGAAGCAGTGGAGAGGACAAAATGATATCATGGCTGATTAAAAGCCCCCTAGGAGTCGATAAATCACGTCCATCTGACCCTTTTTATCAAAAACATTCGAAATGTATTACGCAATATCTAGAAGGTAAATACAAGTCGAGCGCCTTGGTATCATAAGCGTTACAAATACTTTTCTAATAATTTTTATTTTTATGATTTGACCAGCAAATCTAATTTGGTTGAATCAAACACTTACCTAACATCCGCCACTGACTGCAACCAACTCGGACTGTGATAGTAAACATCTTCTCTTGAATTTGCCAACGGCCAGAACGCTCATATTAAATCTAACCTACCTGCAAAAACCGTACGCCGATTCTGGGCCCTATCTCATCTTAACACGGGATAAAAACCACGACCACGTACACAGATATACACACGTTTTGCATGTATTTCCGTAATGCCCGCAGTAAAATCAGGTTAACGACTTTATCCGGGTATTGTGTGTGATTTAATCCGGCATACATGACCACTGTTTTGTCAGTTTCCTTCACTCAAATCAAAATTACATACGTAGAGAATACAGGTATCGACCGACTCCGGTTTGCCAGGATATCACTGTATAATATGTATGGATTCAGAGTTAATTGGTTTGAAATACATTTTGTAAATATTTTTGCAATGCGGTAAGTATAAGATATTGTCATTGGTCAGCTAACGTCTCTTCATATCAGCAAATTTTTAGGTAAATGTCTAGTGCCTTGACATATAAGCGCTTTTGATGAAAGTTTCCATAACCACGCAGTTTTGTGCGTGGATGACGAAAATGACAAAGAAAATAAGGACACATGTGTATTTTCCGATATATCATCATTTTCCGACGAAAATTTCCATCATTTCTATAATGATGTTTTGTGAATTTTGACATCATATTCATCGCTCTTTATCACTCTAAAAAACTCACAGTATATATCACCCCATTGTCACGTATCTGTTTGATATTTTCCATTTTTCTACATAATTTCCTCCAAAATGTAGAGAAGTCAAATGACAATGCACAAATGTCAAACTTAAGCAGCACGAATTTGCACGAGCGTCTCGCGACAGTAATTAACATGGCTTTGACTCATGAGTTTTAGCCGTGTCAACGAAATAAAAGACCTCCCTGAGGTGCTGTTTACAAATAATTCCGTCAACTGACCTTCCTGACTTGTCTAATTAGAACGAAAAGAAGAAGAAACCAACCATGCGACTTATCAAGGTCATGTGAGCATAATGCATACTTTTCCTCCTCCTTTTTCCTTCTCCTCCCCTCTAGTTAGTCACATAAAAAGATTGTGTGTAAACAGCACCTCAGCGAGGCCTTTTATTTCGTTAAAACAGCAAAAAAAACATGCGTTGTAGCCATGTTTATTACTGTCGCGAGCCACTTGGCATCTCTGGGCATTGGCGTAATTCTCTGATTTTTATTCATTTTAGTTTTCCAGACAACGTCAACCTCACGTTGGCCCGCCCGGGAATCGAACCCGGGACCTCTCACTTTTCAGGCCGATACCTAGCAACCTGCGCCATGAGGGCGTCTAAAACCGTACATAGACAACGTACAAGAACACCACAATAAGATCATAAATACTATGCGTGGGAATATATCTTCTACAGCAGAAAAAATAGCCAATTTAATATTACATCAAATAGCTGCACCTACTCTTAATAAATAAATAATTGTTTTGTTGTGTTGCGAATTGTTTTAGATATTTTATTTTTTTATCAAAAAATACACACCGAGAGACACAAAAGATGTTCAATACCAAATCATGTTTTCTATGTTTTGACACATTTTAAGCGAATCAAAATTTTTGATATTACTCTCGCGGATGCCATTTTTTCCCTTAGGGCTAGTTCATGTCTTTGCCCCCTAGATAGCACAGCAGATTTGGCTTATTATGTGTGCCCTTTGTCTTTTCTACTCCATCCATTCCCGAATCACTGTGCCTTGAACTAGTCTGCACGGCAATTGGTAGAGTTTTATATTGCTCTGTCTCTGGTCTAGGCTGTCCGTAGATCAGTTTATTTTGCGATCCAGAGCTTTACGCTCTCACAAGATGTGCTGGGCTGATTCCTCCCCCTCGCCGCAGACTCTGCATGCCAGGTCTACCTCTAACCGCCCCATTTTATACAGATGTTTCTTGACAGCCATGTGTCCCGTCAAGAGTCCTGTTATGTTCTTGAGCCGTCCTCTGCTAAGATTTAGCAGCTCCACAGCTCTCTTTAAAGTGGGTTCCTCAATTACTGACTTCCCACGTCTGAGCCCTGGACAGTCTGCCCAGTACACCTTATGTTCCTTTTTGGCCCAGGACTTAATGGATCCCGTGGAAGTGCTCTTCGTCACGCCCTGCTGACCCCTCTCTTCGCGAGACGGTCAGCTTTTTCATTGCCTTTGACCCCTGAGTGACCCGGCACCCAGATAAGGGTGACCTCATTCTGCATAGCCAGGTCGCTCGTCTCGTCTCGGTACTCACTCACCAGCCAGGAATTTATTCGTGGGCTACTTAGTGCGTCAAGGGCTGCCTGGCTGTCTGTGGTTCTGAGGATCCGCTTGTTGGTGTAGTTAATGAACCCCTAATTTAATCTCAGCACACAATACCAGATGTTTGATGAAACTGAAAGTTTTCTAATTAACAAACCCTGGAACGTTATATTACCCGCGTTTTAACGAAAAAATGTAAATTTTCACCAAATCATCCCCATTCATCCCATACACCCTAGAGCGATTTTTTCCAAAAACAGTCCGAACCGTTCATTTGCCGGGTGCTAACTGTATACCAAATTTGAAGACGATATCTCAATTCGTTCTAAAGTTATCGTGGCTAAAAACAGACCGACACACAGACCAACAAACCGACAGACAAAAAATTGCGTTCCCAAATCCTGTTTTATATATGTTTTGACACTTTTTACGACATTTAACCGAAAATTTATTTTTTGAAACACGTATTGACGATGTGAAAGTAAAATAAGCTCGGTTTCTTTTGGGTACCCCCTCGTATGTACAAATAAATTCATTTTTTCCTCCTGTATGACGATGTCGTAAAAGGGAGAAACCCCTTACAGAGAGGACAACCGGCATTTGTTGGGCCCAAGAAGAAGCCTGTATATCTGTATTTAGTACCATAAAGTTTCCAGGCTAATTATACAGTCTGTCCCAAACTGAATGGGAATGTATTGCTATCTTCATTATTGTTAGATATAGGGAGATAGTTAAATTAGCAATGGTTGTAGAATTTTATGCTCGTTCCAAATATAACTTGTACTTTGCCCTGCCTCTTTTCGTTTTCGAGTTATCTTGAAAAAACAAAATTTGTCGATTTCTTTTTTCTTCAATATCTAAGTAGGCGTTGATCTGACATGTCTAAGACTTGCACATTATCAGGACACTTTTTACAGAGTAATATTTTTGTGCTCTTCTCAACTTTGGATTGTCATATGTTTTTGAGCTACAGGTATCAATATTTGTTTTTATTATGGCAGCCATATCGGATTTTCTGCTCATGTGATAGTATAGCCTGTAAAAAGAGCTTTCCAATGATGTACAACATGTTTGAGAAATCTTGTAATTGCACTGGCAATTTTGAGAAAAACCGTTTTGAGGATAGTAGGCTACCAAATCCAATACCAGAAAACAAATCACAAAAAAGTGTTCAAAAATCAGTAGACCATGGAGTCTAACAATAGACTTCTACTTTTAACATAATTTTCCGTAATGATTTGCGATAAAAAAATAGGAACTTTGAGCACACTATTGAATCGGCCCATTATTACAAATGATATCTTACATTACAACATTATCCTAAAAATTGTTATAATTTCATTAAATAGGTAAACCTAGTAAATAACTAAATTTACTAACAGAACTCAATAAAAAGCCGATTAATGATTTACAAAGACGCCTTTGAAAATTGTTTGATTTTTAAACGTAAGTCAACTGAAAAACAACAGAGGAAAGGTTGCTATGGATATAACACTATCGCGACAATTAAGAATACTGTCATTCTTAATTATCTAAACAGTTTTAGGTGTATTTAAGACGTTGCTTAAATTTTGTACTAAATAGTTTGTTTTCAGTTTATTTTAAATATTATTCAACAATATGTTTAGTAATGAAGAAAAAAAAAACCCTCCGCAATCTGTTTAGTTTTATGGTGAACAAATTGACGTTACAAAAAGTACGGTACTGTATTAAAACAAAGTCATTACCATCCATACAAACCTACAATCCTACAAGGCTTAAATGTTGACGATTACCCTAAGCGACTTCAGTTCTGCAGATGGTATCAAGGACAATGTCAGCAAGATGAAAATTTTCATTCGAAAATAATATGGACTGATGAATCCAGATTTACAAATTGTGGTGTGTATAATCGCCATAATAGGCATTCTTGGGCAAATGAAAATCCCCATCTAAGGGAAGAAAGACGATTGCAAGACAGATTTGGTATTAATGTTTGGTGCGGCTTATTAGGTAAAAAACTGGTATGTTTATTTTTAGATTAGGCAGTTAATCTTAAAAAAAACTCTGGACGCAGCAAGTGCGTTATGGTAGTGAATTTTCATAAAAATGTTTTTTATAACAAATATGTCTTTTTTTTAAAGAAAAGCAGGCATCAAATTTGGTTACCAGTATAACCTCTATAGTGGGAACAATGTACCACATTTTATCAAAATAACTTTGTTCTTGGAAAAAGGGCAAATATTTTTCGAAAACTAACTTAAAATATCCCCGAAAAACTGGCCCGATTTTCCTGGCCAACGAACTTCCTCAAGGTATTTAGCCCCTACCAAGATATAATTATTTACAAAAAGCTTTTCTACAAAACTTACAAAAAAATTGTAAACAACTTTTTTGCGAAAATCCAAAAACATTTTTTGTACAATAACTTATTAAACATTAGGTACTAATTACCAAAATTTTACAAAAATTTCACAATGATTTCTACATAAACAAATAAAGTTCGCTACCATAACGCACTTGCTGCGTCCAGAATTTTTTTCTTACAAACATGCATTATATTTCGATGGAAAATGCAAAATTGCAATAACATAAGGCGTGTTTGATTAAAAAAAAAAGAAAATTTGTATCACCAACGACTTATGGGCCATCCTGTGATTGTAGAAATATTTTTTAAGATGTAGCTCAAGACACCCTATAATTAATATATACAATTTTTTTTCATATCTTGTATAATAACGGATATATTGAGCTTTATTGATTTTTTACGAAAATTCGACAAAAATTATATACCATTAACTGATAAACTCTATAGCTAAGGCTACTGCCAAGCATCAGAGAAAGGGTCTATTTGAAATGAATTTTCTGGGAATATTTTAGTAAAATGAAGGACAATGACGGTTGAAACTAAGACTTCAGGGTTTGTAAAACATCCTTCTTAAGACATTTTATTTCCGTAGCCCGTATTATATTCAAGTTCTTTGCCTAAATGTTGCCAATTTTGACATTTTAAATCGCAACTTTGACGTTTTGAGGAAAACCCTAATTTATTTTTCTTTAATTGCCTATAACTTTTTTGTCTTTTGAGCTACAGGGCTAAATTTTGGTGGGTAACTTACGTATAAGAACGTAAACCCGTGTACCAAATTTAGTTGCCCTTACTTTGTTAGTTCAGGAGATATAAATTTTTTTCGAAATAAAATACAAAATTTTCCGGGAAAACCTTGGCAGATTTTCCTGGCTAACGAACTCATCCAAGCCATTTGCAAAAGGAATTTAATCACCAAATTTAATCAAAATCGGTCAATTATTTTTTGAGATATGGGTGTGATACACACACACACACACACACACACATATATATATATATATATATATATATATATATATATATATATATATATATATATATATATATATATATATATATAAACATATAAGAATTAAAACTGACCCCGGATATGTGTTCTGGGGGGCCTAATTAGCGCCAATTTGAAGAAATTTTTTCAAAATTCAAAAGTCGGGATCTCCTCATTAGTGAATTTTTTTTAAGAAAATTCACTAAAAATTAGGTAACTTCATTAATGGTCCGTTATTTTTTGCAGATAATTTAACTGGGGAAAGGTATCTTAATCTATTGAGAAATGATATCTTACCAACAATTAGAAGAGTTCATGATAATTTAGACGAGATTTGGTTTCATAGCCTACTATCCTCAAAACGGTTTTTCTCTAAATTGTCGGTGCAATTACAAGATTTCTCAAGCATGTTTGTACATCATTGGAAAGCTCTTTTCACAGGCTATCACATGAGCAAAAAAAACCAATATGGCTGCCATAATAGAAACAAACGTTGATACCTGTAGCTCAAAAACAAATGACAATCCAAAGTTGAGAATAGCAAAAAAAGATTACTCTGTAAAAAGTGTCCTGATAATGTGCAAGTCTTAGACATGTCAGATCAACGCCTACTTAGATATGGAAGAAAAAAGAAATCGACAATTTTTTTTTTCAAAATAACTCGAGAACGAAAATAGGCAGGGGAAAATGCAAGTCATATTTGGAACGAGCATGAAATTCTACAAAACATTGCTAATGTAACCGTCTCCCTATCTCTAATAATAACGGAGATAGCAATACATTGCCATCCAGTTTGGAACACACCTCGTATATGTTAAGAAAGTATGATTTACTCTTGGCAATGTAACATCTGTCAATAACGTAGCCAAGCAAGCTTTACATAATAATCAGTCACATAATTGGTAATATTAATCATAATGATAATTTTATGATAAATAACACGAGAAATCTTCTAATTTTTGAAATCCAACACGCCCACATTGATGTCATAATTAATATGCCAAGACAAGACCTCAAATAACGCAACAATCTCCCGCAAGCGACACACTTTCAACAATTTGAAATGTTAAAATCAAGCGGGACAACAATTAACCGGCTGTAACGCGAACCCATCATGAATATGCAGCTGAAGGTCGAATCGTATACAAAAATTAATTACCCAGAAAATTTTTACACTGAACTTTTAAATGAAACAGCATAAAAGCAAGTAATTGCTCCAAATCAGATTAAAACGAGAACCTGTTAGCCAAGCTCTCCGCGCTACACGAAACCGGTTCCGTTTCTGTTTCCTCCACGTCATTTGCTCTGTCCTCTGCCTCCGACGCACGGCCTACCGGGATGCTACAGCCTCATTATACACACGGGAGTCGGGTATAAATAGTTACAGGTGACATGCACGCTACTGATCTTTGTATGGTCTGTTTTTATACACACTGTGTAATCTGGAGACTCTCTTGTCAACATAAACAGTATCCATTGGTTCTGCACATGCATATTTATCCACCGATTGGTCCATTCTCTTTCAAATGGAAGGCGGAGTTTACGTCAAAAGGTTTTTGTGTAAATCTCTTCATTGTTCATAGAAAAATGTGCTTGAATGGCTTGTCCTGGGTCCCGTTTATTATGAGAAAGCTATTTGTGGTTTAGGTGTTGGTAAAAGCCCATATTTTATACATGGCGCATTGAAAACGAAACAGACCGATTTGCGTCCAGAGACATTTTTTTAAGAGATGCTGAAACACGTCAATTTTAATATTTAGGGGGACATGTTTTGATCAACCCCTTATGGGTGGTGATAACAACCCTTATATTTTAAATAGGGAACATGGGTCGAATGTTACATCATTTGAAAGCTCTTTGTTTTCAGAAGTTTTATCAACTCGTTTATAAATTATTCACAGTTGATGATGCAAAAACGCATTTCACTCATTCCGATAAGAAATGTGCTGATAGTCAATGTTTTGTTGGTTTGTAAACAAAAAATTGACTATCAGAACATTTCTTATCGGAATGAGAGAAATGCGGTTTATTATTTCAGTTTATCGGTCGGTTTGATACTGGATAGTACTACCGAAAATTAATTTCGCAATGGTGTATTCTGTAGAAGAAAGAGTTGAAATAATAACTCTTTTTTTCAAAAACGATGATTGTGCCAACCGTACCGCAAATTTGTTTAATGAACGACATCCGAACAGACATGTTAACAGAAAATACATTTTAGAGTTAGTTGCAAAGTTTCGACAAATTGGTTCAGTAGCCAACAAAAAACGGGATCTTAAACGTGCATTTCCGGTTAGAAATGAGATTGAAGTTTTAGGACCAATTGCTGCAGGTCCAACTTTGAGCACGAGAAAATTGGCCACTGTTTCAAACATCAAAAGAAGAACTATTCAGCGAATACTGAAGCATCATAAATTTCACCCGTATAAAATTCATCTTGTACAACAACTGAATGAAGATGATTTTGATCGGCGGCTGGAGTTTTGTGAAGTTGTGACTGCGCGAATAGCTGATAACGGGAACTTTCTGTTCAATATCTGTTTTTCAGACGAGTGTATGTTTTTATTAAACTCTACAGTTAATCGTCATAATTGTCGTTATTGGGCAGATAATAATCCAAGAAATTTTCACGAAGTCCACACTCAAACTCCACAAAAATTGAATATCTGGACTGGTATTTTTGGGAACCGTTTATACGGACCAATTTTTCTTGATGGTAATTTGAGTGGCGAAACGTATTTGGAGTTACTAGAAGCTATCGTTTACCCTATACTAATTGACATTGTTAAGAATCATGGTCGCTATCAAGAAAATCAATTAGTGTTTCAACAAGGTGGAGCTCCTCCGCATTTTTCACAACGTGTTAGGAAGTTTTTGAACAGAGGGTTTCCAGAGCAGTGGATTAGGCGTAGATGTGCTATTCAGTGGACCCTAGATCACCGGATTTAACTCCTTTAGACCTCTTTCTATGGGGTCATTTAAAGAGTAGAATCTATGCAACAGAACCGGAGTCTCTGGAAGAATTACGACGACGCATTGTTGAAGAATGCCGTCTAATAACTCCACAAATGCTCCAGAATGTCAGAGCTCGTTTTGAACAAAATTTGTACTTTTGTATGGAAGCTGGTGGTCAACAATTTCAACACTTACTTAACTGAATAAACATTTTTAAACGTTTGGTTTTGTTTTTTAGTTTTTTTTTAACGAAAAATTGATTAATTAGTGGATTTCTTATCACAATGAATGAAATACGTTCTTGCAACTCCAACTGTGAATAATTTTTAAACGAGTTGATAAAACTTCCAAAAAAATTAGTGTGCTGAATTCAGAAAAGAAAGAGCTCTCAAATGATGTAACACTCGACCCATGTTCCCCACAGTATTGTAATAATATTAAATATTTGAAACTGCGACCCCCTACTTTGTCTCTTCTCCACATCAATGACCTCCTCTTTAGCACATCCAACCCAGTTCACAGTTACGCGGATGACAGCACCCTCCACTCAAATATACAATATTATAAGCTTGTCTCTTTAGCCCAATTAGATGAGGATCGCAGACTCATGGAGGGTTCTGTCTCTGTGGATCACCAAGAAATATTAGACTGGGGAAGTAAAAATCTTGTACAATTCAACTCCACCAAATCTCAGTTTTGCCTTCTATCTCATAAGAGATACACCAGCCCTAGACCCATCATAATGAACAACCAAGTTATTCAAAGTAATGAGTCCTTTTCACTTGTTGGCATTTCTGTGGATCGAAATCTCAATTGGCACCAACATGTCACATCAATTTCAGAAGCGGCTGTTAAGCAATTAGGTTTCCTCTTCCGGGCTCGCAACTACTTTTCACCAGCTAATCTCTATACCTTATATACTTCACAAATAAGGCCAAACCTCGAATACTGCACCCACATCTAGGGTGCCGCTGCCGCTTCTACACTCGCTATCCTGGACTCTATTCAGAAGAAAGCCATGCGTGTAATTGGTGACCCTACCCTCACCCATAGGCTGCCATCCCTTGCTGACCGACGTGCCATTGGTGACCTCTCTCTCTTTTATAGATATCTGCACGGGCACTGCCCAGAGAAGCTTTCTTCTATAGTTCCTCCACCTGCTGCCCTCAACAGGTCTACCAGGGTAACAGAACGAATGCACCCTTTTACTGTCCAGGTCACCAGACATAGAACATTTTGTTATACCCGCTCTTTTTGTCCCGAGGACTTTCAAGTTGTGGAATTCCTTGCCGGCACATGTTTTTCCTTCTTCTCCGAACCTCTACCCTTCAACTCCAGAATTAACAAGTTGCCTCTTTCCTCCTTGTCGACACCCACGGTACGATAGTATTTAGGCTGTAAGCCCTCGTGGTGTGTTATTGAAATAAAAATAAATAAAAAACTAACATTAGTTTTCAATTAAAAATAAGAGACCACTATTTCACTAATTGCGGTTTTCTTTTGTTACAGGTAAGCAACACACCTAGATCTTATATTAAAATTTTGGCAAGGAATTTTTTTGCTACAGACCATGTAAAAGGTAAAGGTAAGATGCTTACTGGCAATTAGGCCAATGCTGACCCTTTTTGTTCATCTAAACTAACCTACCATCCACCTTAAGCTCAACCTGAACGACACAAGTGATTTGAAAAATCATCCGCTGTCGGTGAGTCTCGAACCGTCGTCCCCCGAGTCCGAATTTGGAAGTTTCAGTCGACTTTCCAACACGGTCACAGCGGTGTTTAAAGAGCATGTATGCTGTGTAAATAAGGTGTGTAAAGTCATATTCAAATGCAAAAGGATCAAAAATAAAAAAGTTTGATGTTTGTATCATTTTCTCATCTTGACAAGCACTTTAAAAAAGGTGAGTTTGATCTAATTTTATAATATAACTATGACCAATCAGCGACGCCAGGGAGCAGTTTCACCTCACTATCCTGTAAATTTTGGCGAACCTTTGCCTGTATGTAAAGATGGTAAGGATCTTCAGCGTGCCCAACATCGCATGGACATGGGACCGACGGCTTTACGCCCCCTCCAAAGGGCCAAACAGTCTGATCAGTGCTCATCTTCTCAGCTCTTTCCGCTTAATTATTGATGTGCCAGCTCATGTTTTGCCCCAGGTAAATTCCAAAGTATTTCAGTTTAACTCTAGATCAGATCTTTAGGTTACCGGTTTGGATTGTTAGTGTCTAATAGTCCTTCTTCCTGCCAAGATTAGCACTTAGGGTTTGTGGAGGGCAAGTAATCCCATCTTCATGAGCCACACTTCGATTCTCCCACTCAGCCGTGCTACCTGCTCTTCAATGTCCTCTCTGTTGCTACCCCAATATAATCGGGGCAAGGTCACCAGCATATGCTACACAAGCGTTTTCTTTCGGCATGGGCATCATCCTAATAGATATTCCACAGCGTGGGACCCAGCACTGATCCTTGTGGGATATCCATTATCCCTGTCTCTCCCACCACAATTTTCTGTGTCCAAGTGGCTGCATAGCATCCTGCAAATTTACCGAATTTTCGTAAGCTTTGTTGGTTAGGAAACCAACATTTAAGTTTATTTTCGGAAAATTCTTGTATATTTTCAAACCATAAGTAATTTTGATGAAATATAGTACATTGCTTCTATTACATAGGCCATACCGGTAATCAGATTGACGCCTGCTCGCATTTGCTATTAAAAACATTTTTATGGAAATTCACTTCCATAAACACTTGCTGCATCCGGACTTTTGGAAAATGTTTATATATTTTCAAACATTAAAGTTATTTCGATGAAATATGTTTGTTTATACTATATAGGTAACCAAGTTTGATGCCTGCTTTCATTAAAGAAAGACATTTGCTATTAAAAATATTTGAAAGAAAATTAGCTACCATAACGCACTTGCTGCGTCCAGAGATTTTTTAAGTTTGATTAAACACACATCATGTATAAATTTTATTAAAATTGATCAACTGAGTGTTTTTTTGAGAGTCAGATATGACCCGACCTTGTTTTAATCTCATTTAATCTGATTTTTGAAAATTATTTCAAACAAACATATTATTTACTTTAAATATTTCCACGTGAAGGCTTGATACCTACTTTACGTAGGACAACGTTCTCAGTCGATGTCGGGTTTTAACTGTAGATTTCCAACATAATAAAAAATCCAATCATAATAAATAAAGATTAAGAATGCGATGGCTTCGCATCTTAATTCCTGAAATCATACATAAAAATTAGCGAGGATATTCAGTATATTAACAACAATAGCAATAACTCATGACATATCTGACCAAAGACAGCAGGCACAGCAGAAGCGAGAGATTAAAGAAGGTCATATGCAAAACTGTTGAACAGTCTGACGGCAATTAATCTGACGGACGCGACAGAAGCTTGTCTTTGTCGCCGGGTTTCTAGAAAATCTCCCAGTCACTGAAAGAGCAATTTATATAATTCATGTAAAAGGTTGATTCCACGTCCCAGTATCCGAACATGTCATAAATCAATCTACGTTATTCATTAATTAAAAACAAGTATTGTGTGTAACACCGTGCTGTGTGATTTGTGTATTTGTGATTTTCCAACTCTGCTTGTCACGTCTAAATTCAGAATTATGACACAGATGTCCTATAAAACATTGACATCAAACTGTCATTAAATATTTTAAATAAAACTATAAATTATGGCAGTGTGCGTTTCGCAATCGACAAACTCCCGTCTTGACATTTTAATTGCGGATGCAGAGGCGTATATACCGAATTATTATTATTATTAAAACAGGACGAGTTCTTTATATATATCTCTTGGATTAATTGCGGGCGAGTTCGTTGTTCTCTTAATTTGCCATTGGTATCAATATGTTTGTCGTTTTTTCGTCTTGTCAAGTTGTTTATGTCTTTGACGTATTCTGTGTGGAATTAATAGCGGCCAAACCCAAAACGGAAGGTCACAGGTCTTTACTAATTTGGACATTTTTGTCTACTGTCACACTAAATGATTATTCGTATAAATCTTGGTGGGGAAAAACTTGCAGTTGTTTCTTAATGGAGCACTACGACGAACTCTGGTAAACATTAGTGATGGGTTGTTATTTAACAGTCTGTTATATTTTAACTGTTGTCGAGCAGCAGCAGTAACCACCTGTTATGGATATATACAAATAACAGCTACAGTGGAGGGGATGCTGTTGCGCAGTGAGTCGTATCTGTTTCTGTTGTCGTATCTGTTTCTGTTGTCGTATCTGTTTCTGTTGCACTGCTACGATGAAGCAGCTTCTGTTGTCATCCGCAACTGTTATAACAGGATGAATGGACATGAGACTGGGATGGGGTATAGAGCGGACTTTACTTCATAACATAATACTGTTTTCACCCGCAACTGTTATAACAGGATGAATGGACATGAGACTGGGAATGGGGTATAGAGTATAGAGCGGACTTTACTTCATAACATAATACTTTATACTAGTGTGCTCA